>JAJJWW010013761.1:0-487586 GCA_023531295.1 Papaver armeniacum
ATTTATTTTCTTTCAAGTCCATTTGTGTACTAAACATCCAAATACTATTATAATTACTTCATGTGTATTTTTTTAATTTTTAATGATCTACTAAATCAGTTATTGCACTCAAGATAATTTAAATTTAAGATTACTAAGAAATTTAGTCTTTTCATTTTATGCAAAATAGTCGCACGTTCTTAAGTCTAATCTAATAAGTCATATATTATCTACTCGATTTAGATTATGGAAAGTATTTCTAATTTTATTCAATTTACAAAATCATGACCGTAGATAGTTACTTGATCCTAATTATTACTTTTATCGTTATACACTTACTAATACGATTTTAATTAGATAAAGGTCAATATCATACTATTTGATAAACGTTAATATAACTTTTATTATGATTGCTAATGATCTTATTATCATTTATTATTATTAACACTAATGGTCGAACTATTATCTTAATTACTTTTACAATTTAACTCCATTTCTACTTTAATAGATTAATAGTTCTAATTAGGAGAAAAGGTACTCTATCGGTTTCTAAACAAAAAATGGGATCTATTAGTTCACTAATAGAAGCAAGTCTTCCTAATATGAATGGAAATCCATGAATGTAAGTTGCCCTGTCTAGGTTCATGACGCCTGACAATGATTTCCTACGAACAAAGATAACACAAACACACCAGAATTACAAACCTCACTATTCCCCAGTGCTAGATTATTTAAATGTTAAATAACTGAGACTTAATCCTCTATTAAAATTTCTAACTATAACGTAACTGGTTTCAACCTACAATTTTTACTTCTTAAATATACGCACACCAAACAAGAAGCAAGTAATCATCATACTGAACTAAACAATCAATCAATTCAAAAATATTTTAATTCCTGATTGTTTTTAGTGAATTAAAATTTATCTCACAAACCCAACCCAGTTCTAAGCTAATCTATTTCACTAACTGGCACTGACTATTCTTATTAACGCCCATGTACGATCTAATAATGAGCTCTGATACCAACTTTGTAGCGCCCCCTAAGCTAGCAGCTGACTAATCCAAGAGATTAACTAAATGAAGAGACACTAAGAATCTAAATCATTTACTTAAACATTCAATTAAGAAATCTTCTATAAAACTTAACCCAAAAACTAGCCCCGCTCTGAAATATATATACAAAAACTCCTCTCAAATGATACATATTCAATAGTGAGTAGATTTACAAATAGAATACAAACACAGAATAAACATAAAAGAAAGCTAACTAACTAACGTAAATAATTCTTGAAGCTTTTATCGTCACATGCACATCTTGATATGTCTACAAGCCGAAAGTGGGAAAGGGTGAGCACATCATCCCTAAAAGGGTGCCCAGTAGGAATAACAACTAGCTTTCAAGTAAACATTAATATGATTCGAAGACAATGCGGGTTTTATCAAAAAGCGATAATACACGGAAAGACAAGTAAACATAATGTAGAAACTTCTTCATAGACATTCATAAATAACGATAAACATCCATGTATGAGATGTGGGTTGCCGCACATAAGGGAAGAGTAATATTGATGCCAATTCCACTACTGAATAGCTAATATTACGGTGTATCAGCCCTAGCTCAGTAGAATACTTGATATATATATAAAGGAAGAATAATATTGGGTGTATCGCCCTAGACGTGTAATATTGCGGTGTCATCGCCTAGCCATAGAATATTGATATTGTGTCGGCACACATCTCATACCACACAGAGCACACAAAGATATGCATGAATTTCACAACACCAAGATTGATTTGTAAAACGATAATGAATACAAGAGAGTTCGTTATCGATTCCCACCTCTTTTGATGACAAGCCTTGCATACCTTGAGATCCATAATACACCGGTTCGTTCTTTAGATCGATCGTTGTTAATACGGACTAACACGTTAATTACACAAGCACTCTAAAGATTATCCAAAAGGCTCATACAATGCTCATAACACATTTTCATACAATTCCCCTAGTTATAACTCAGTGAACTATTGTTATGGCTGTCGTCATTCATTGCGTCATTTATTTTACTTCCCTGCGACTCCCTCGCAATGTCGTCATTTATTAATCTCGCGAAGTATAGATGTCGCGATATTCTGATCCTAGAATAATCATCTTACCTATCTAGCCAATATCGAGTTCATCTCCATCTTCTAATCACAGAACCGAACCCTAATTCTAAATCACCGACAGCAATCCCAATTCACCAATTTATCTTCCTCCCAAAACCATTATTCAGTTAAACCTCAATTACAAATTCAAACCCTAGTTTCTAATTCCTCTCTGCAGAACCTTAAATCATCAACCCAACTTCAATCACATCTAATCATTTCATCTTCTTCATCTGAATTCTCCCAAATCAAGAACCCTAATCTTCATATTCAATTCCTCCTAAGAAACTAAAATTAAACTCTATATAAACCTTTACACTTCAATTAACAACAAACCCACTCTAAGAATCAATCAATTAAACATTAAATCACACTAAATATCAAATCAACAAAAACCCTAATTTTTACTTACCACTTCTCTGCTTTTTCGGAACTAAATCGGCTTCAGTCAAAACACCTCCTCACTCAGTTCATCAAGAATACAAGGTCTACAAGAATTCTCATACGAATAAATACTCAAATCTCAGAGTCTGAGATCGGTAGAGAGACGGAGAAGAAAAACATGAGAGAAGAATGAAGAAGAAAGAAAGATATAAATGAATCTCTTCGACATGTTTTAGTAATGATAAGGCCAACTAAAAATATTAATGCACCCATTGAATTGCTAAGGCAGCCAGGCGGTTTAAAGTGAAATGATAATTTTACCCTTCATAGAAATCTGATGATTACTTCTTCTTCTGATATCCGATTGACACGTTCGAGTAGCCCATTGCGCATAAATTCTCAAGACCTATTCAACGGTACTAGTTTCGTATCTAGATTGTTGTTAGATTAATTTCTACTAATTAAGTTTCTATTTTGATTAGTCGAGTCGTTAGCGGCTAAGTCTTCTCTTGATCATCTCTTGACCGGTCTAATAGCGTTGACGATCTTGAGGGTCCTTACATTCTCCCCACCTTATTCATTTTTGTCCTCGAAAATTGAACCACCTTCTTATCTTCAAAACTCCCCACCTTATAGAGAAACTATCTCTGGACTAAGTGCAAGTACTGCTCATACTTACAAACGCGCAAAAACTCAACTCATTTCAAATGAGTTGGAAACAAAAGAGTTGAAACACAAACCTATGTCTTTATACAATTAAGATTTTAAAATTTGTAGTTCTAGGCTCAACTATGCTAATTTAAATGGTAACAATTAGGGAAATCTAAGTTCTTCACACTAACTTTAAATTTCAAAAGATTAATGGTTCTAAGTATATGTAAAAATATTCAATATGTTCCTAAAAGTATTCCAAGATCTATAAGGACTATTAATCTTATTATTTCTCCAATGTATGATAGTCTACGTATTCATTATTCATAACTAATTATTTCTTATTTTCCGTCGAAGCTTTTAAACCATAAAATAAATGGTTTGACCAACAATTTTACTTCATAAAACGTACACCCAACAAGAAAACGAACAATCAATCAATCAATCATTTAAATATTTTAGTTCTTGATTGCTTTTAGTGATTAAGATTTATCTCACAACCCCAATCCAGTTCTAAACTAATATATTTCACCATCTAGCACTAATTGTTTCCCATATTCCCATATAAGATCTAATCGTGAGCTCTGATACCAACTTCTGACGCCCCAACCTAATCACCTGCTTAGCTAAAAAGGATTACAACCTAATTGAAGCATCAAACCTAGATTAGTGATTCTAAGAATCGCAATTACATGAAGTACTAATAACAAAACCAAAACTCTCTGATATTATACAGATGACAAATCTCTCGGGTGATATGAATATATTAATGTGTTGTTTTACAAATAAATAAAGAATACATATATAAAAGATTCTCAACATCTCTAACATCGCTAAAAGCTTTGAGCTACGAAAACAGATATATTCACGCGCACCATTTCTTCTGATTACTGAAACTGAAGTGGGAACGAGTGAGCACATCATCCCAAAGGGTGCCCAGTGGAAAATATATAACTTTCAAGTAATCACTAATATGCTTCACAATTCTAAAGAATGATAACTAAACATGTCATCGTGCATAATATGCATAAGAATGATTTCCCCAAATACCTCGATATAATATTTCCTCATCTGGGTTTTAACGACATAAATTAGGTTATAAAATAAAAAGTAATAGTATTTCGCTTTACGCGCTAGATAGCAATTATGCACTTCCCATGCTATACTATCGCCTCATCTGGGCTATAAGACTTAGCAAGGATCTGTGGGGAGACCACAGTCACTCCTCGCGGGGATTTCACTCAAACACACATCAAATTATTCACTCAGCAAACAACAAGCATCGTAATATACATCATTCATGAAAGAATGTTATTCTAGTTCCACTTCCTCAGATATTGCGTCCATAGTGGAAATATCCGTGAAAGAACACCACCGGATGAATCCACAAAAGTGAAGCAAGAATAACTAAAATATGTCACTCATACCTCGCCTAACTCATTGGAGAAAGCGAAAACAGAATAACTCCAGACTCTAATAATATCCCATCCACACGGAGTGCCCATACAAGCCATGATTCAAGAATCTACCATCATAAGTCCCGAAGGTTTTGCAATCAAGCATAATATGCAAACGAATGGATTCTCACAAGAAATTATAAAAAGTAATATTCCCATAAATAACGATATTGCCTCATCTGGGCTATAATAAGCATAAAAATAGATATAACATTTGGAGAATCCACACAATGCATATTACGCAACATACCCAATCATTTACACACAATTATGCTCATAAGAAGTAATGACTCATCATGATCGCATATGAAAAAGGAACTTAATGATTACAAGAAGGTTACAGTGTTCCCACCTGATTTGATGACATGCCTCTCCTACCTCGATATGTACAATCCACTGTTAATCACACAAGCACTCTAATATTAGCCAAAAGGCTCACACATGGCTCATAACATAATCTCATACAATTCTCTAGTTATAGGATAAGTGAACTATCTAATGGTTCCAAGCCCATTTATGGTTTTACATCTTATTACTCTATACTTTTAGATTATATAAGAGTTTACTAATCCGATTAGGTTGATTCTAAAGTCCATTCGATAGGTCTAATGAATATTTACATCTTTGTAGAAGGAACCAACGTTCTATTCGGACCATAAAGGGTCCAAAGTATCAAACTAAGAAACATGGAACTAAGCCCAAGTTCAATAAATAAGCCCATTGACCTAAGGTCCAGTCCATCTGAGTCAATTAACGGTCTCTAACGATCAAACTGACGATCACGGTCAAACTAACGGTCAACGTAAGTCAGGGTCAGAGGTCGACGAGTCAATTTGGTCAGTCGAGTGCGGTTTTGGCTCACTGAGCCAGTTCTGAGTCGAATAGATTCAACTCAGTCAGATATACTAAGTCATCTCAACAAATTGAGTCAGCTAAACTGACTAGGCTGACTAACAGGCTTAAGTTTCATGATACAACACAAACAGATCAAAACACAAAAGATGCATTTCTATTTTTATTTGTAAAAACACACAGTTTAATCATCTCCTCATTGTATCAGTTCAAACTCTGAATTCACCAACTCTATTTCTAACTCCAATACATGATCTTGTAGCTCATACCATTACAATCATGTAGTTTCAGTTCAACTAACTATTTCAGTTCAATCTGCAATACTTCAATCACCCAACTCAGTTCAGTTTAAGTATCTACACAAACACTCCACCATTGCTTCCATTTCACTTCATCTTAGACATGTACTGCAACACCACTTAGTCACAACAACAACACCCATTCTGCAACTACTACAACTCCACTAGTTCAGCTGAATCAACTATTCTTCCATGTCTTGTACCAGTAATCAATTTAGTATTAACATCATCTCCAAAATCCCGTGCTTTACCAAACTACCACCACCAATTATACCATGACCCCCCTGTAATTCAATATTACCCTAACCTACAGTCATAATCATATTTCTTCTACTCAGAACATCATCTTTATTAGGTTCAATTCAATATCAACCTATGTACACAAAACTAATAACCTGTACTTCAATTCCCTCATCTGTTTCCAACTCTTCCATCACCAATTCAGTTCAACATCACCACAACCATAATCATCTTACCTATCTAGCCAATATCCAGTTCATCTCCATCTTCTAATCACGGAACCGAACCCTAATTATAAATCACCGACAGCAATCCCAATTCACCAATTTATCTTCCTCCCAAAACCATTCAGTTAAACCTCAATTACAAATTCAAACCCTAGTTTCTAATTCCTCTCTGCATAACCTTAAATCATCAACCCAACTTCAATCACGTCTAATCAATTCATCTTCTTCATCTGAATTCTCCCAAATCAAGAACCCTAATCTTCATCTTCAATTCCTCCTAAGAAACTAAAATTAAACTCTATATAAACCTTTACAGTTCAATTAACAACAAACCCACTCTAAGAATCAATCAATTAAACATCAGATCACACTAAATATCAAATCAACAAAAACCCTAATTTTTACTTACCACTTCTCTGCTTTTCCGGAACTAAATCGGATTCAGTCAAAACACCTCCTCACTCAGTTCATCAAGAATACAAGGTCTACAAGAATTCTCATACGAATAAACACTCAAACCTCAGAGTCTGAGATCGGTAGAGAGACGGAGAAGAAAAACATGAGAGAAGAATGAAGAAGTAAGAAAATATATAAATGAATCTCTTCGACACGTTTTAGTAATGATAAGGCCAACTAAAAATATTAATGCACCCATTGAATTGCTAAGGCAGCCAGGCGGTTTAAAGTGAAATGAAAATTTTACCCTTCATAGAAATATGATGATTACTTCTTCTTCTAATATCCGATTGACACGTTCGAGTAGCCCATTGCGCATAACCTCTCGAGACCTATTCAACGGTACTAGTTTCGTATCTAGATTGTTGTTAGATTAATTTCTTTTAATTAAGTTTCTATTTTGATTAGTCGAGTCGTTAGCGGCTAAGTCTTCTCTTGATCGTCTCTTGACCAGTCTAATAGCGTTGACGATCTTGAGGGTCCTTACAGCTCAATCGAGAGAGATTGTTGCTCACACGATGATTCTTGGTTAGACGATGGATGTTGTCTGTCCGAACAATCTTGTCCTCAATCGTGGATTCAGAAACTTATTTATATTACTAGAATGTAGACACATTGATCCCCAGTAAGTGTGACGGTTGCTCGAGTGAAAGAGTGGGAAAGTGGCAAATCGTTGTTTAACCAGTTCCACCCACTACTTTGCTAACTCCCTCAACTGCTTACACGACTTACTTACATTTCTCATCGTGGATGAACACACGTGCCGTAGGCCACCAGACGAAAACCCTAATTAATATCCCCCATGTGACGTGATTGATGTCTCACGAACGTGGAGTGTACAAGGCAGACGTGTATTTAATTAGTCGGTTGTTGACTTGATTAGAAGATGAGTCTAAGTATCGTTCATTCGAGCATGATTGCTGAATGCTCTATGATTCATGAATTGAACATGTCTGCTGGGACGTATAGTTCTCGAATAAATGTTGATAATTAGATCAACATGATGAATATTGATAGTCTGAGCAAATTGTTGGTGCAAAATTAATCACCCCAACAATCTTCGAGATGTGTGTATGATGATCGAATCGCCGCCGTTGATTAGATTCTCCAAAGAATTGTTGATTGAAAATGGTGGGGGTACCTGCAAAGACACTCCGATGCTAAAATCAACAAGAGTTCTATGCAAGTAGGTTGTTAAGAAAAGGAATAGAAATTGTGTACCTTTTGTGTTGAGATTTAGCCTCTATATATAGGCAGAAATAGATGTAGCTTTAGGGTTTTGATAGTTATCCTAATAACTTCCCTCATCTGTATAAATCTCAAATAACATCCAGATTCATGATAAACCCTAATATTTACCAATAATCCTCATTTATCTTAAATAATAATTATCTTGAATAATAATTATAAGTATTTAAAATAATTATCCTCTTTTATTTAGGATCCTGCATTTATCTTAAATAATATTAATAATTATAAATAAATAATTATTCAAGACTCTTGGGCTTCAATAATAAGCCTAGTGGGTTTCCATAATAAACCCACTGGTTTCCCTAACAACTCAAATCCAGGCTTCCATAATAAGCCATGTGGGTTTCCACAATAAACCCACCGGTTTCATCAACAGACCGGATTAGGCTTCCATAATAAGCCATGTGGGTTTCTACAATAAACCCACCGGTTTCCACAATAAACCGTATTGGGCTTCCATAATAAGCCACATGGGTTTCCTCAATAAACCCATCGGTTTTCACAATAAACCGTATTAGGCTTCCATAATAATCCATGTGGGTTTCTACAATAAACCCACCGGTTTCCACAATAAACCGGATCAGGCTTCCATAATAAGCCATATGGGTTTCCTCAATAAACCCATCGGTTTCCACAATAAACCGTATTAGGCTTCCATAATAAGCCATGTGGGTTTCTACAATAAACCCACCGGTTTCCACAATAAACCGGATTAGTCTTCCATAATACCATGTGGGTTTCTACAATAAACCCACCGGTTTCCACAATAAACCGTATTGGTCTTCCATAATAAGCCACATGGGTTTCCTCAATAAACCCATCGGTTTCCACAATAAACCGTATTAGGCTTCCATAATAAGCCATGTGGGTTTCTACAATAAACCCACCGATTTCCTCAACAAACCGGATTAGGCTTCCATAATAAGCCATGTGGGTTTCTACAATAAACCCACCGGTTTCCACAATAAACCAATTGGGCTTCTTCAATAAGCCTTGTGGGTTTCCTCAATAAACCCATGGGTTACCGATATTAAATAGCTTGTGCGGCACGCACGTACACTATTTTAATAGGGTACAAACATCGCCCCCTCTTAATTCTCAACTTGTTGGCGGATTAAGAAAATCAATAGAACTAACCTTCTCGGGTCGTTCAAATTCGCCATATGCTTCTTATCCGATAACCTTCCGTGGCCTTGGCCAGCTTGTTGTGTGGATTTGCCCCAAAGTCGGCTTAATAATTCAAAGCACCAAAAATGTACTCTCATAAGCCATTGTACTTTAATCACCAAACACGTTCAAAGTACCAATAATGTACTTAAAACTCCATATGATAATTACCCAAACACCAAACAGATCGGCATGTTATATCCTCTTGCTCTTCCATCAGCTAACAAATGACCTACATGTTGGTCTTATAAATCTTCCAACATTTCTTTAGGATCTTGAATCCCACATTCAGACTTCCCTAGTCGTTCTGGTCTTGCTCTGGTACATTTATTGCCATTTGCTCCATTGTTCTTTGTAAGATATTACTAAAACTATTTGACTTTGCATGACAATTCATTTCCTTGGTTTTTCTCTTTGATAGAAAAATCCAGTTTATCTCTTTAATAGAAAAATAATTAGGATTAAATTAATAACTCAACTTTGACTTTGAGAACATACCTCACTCGAATGCAGGTTGCTCCCATATTTTGCTAGGCACATTGGTTGCCCATTTGTTCCCGTACTTGCATAGAACTTGCCGACTCAATGCTCGTGTGTCTGCGAATAATGAATGTACGACAATTTCTGGTATACAGGTTGACTGTCTCTAGCTTTTCGGCAAACATTTCCTTTCTTTCGCTCCACCTCGCTTTTCTTTTTTTTAGCTTCAGCTATTATTGAAACACTTCTTCTTCTCCTTCTCTTTATTATAAAAACATAGCAACTATTTTCTTGATAACCAAAATGTTTTGCCTTTGCCTTTCTCTCCCAAAGCGTCCGTTCGTCCAACCCTAGCCGCCCTCATTGCTTGAATTATACTGAAAAAGATGTCTTCTATTTTTCGAATTCTCAAAACAATTTGCCGTTGATTGCATGCTTGGTGACACTTTAGCCGCCCCCGATATCTGTAGTGATATTCCCAAATAGAAAAGACGCCCCCATGTGAAGCGGGAAGTAGATCTACTATATCCGGTCCTCACTTGGTAGATGGACCTGGGCTTATGGTGTCTTTTCCGTTTCCACCTTATTTCTGGCTTCATCTTGTACCCAAGAAACTTCCTAGACGTGAGTCCGAAAGAACATTTCGTGGGATTTAGCTTCATTCCATATTGTCGAAGTCGATCGAAGGTTCTTTTCAAGTCCATAAGGTGAGATTCATTCTTTTTGGACTTGACCACCATATCGTCGATGTAAACTTCCATGGTTTTCCCAAACATGACTTTGAACATTTCATCCACAAGACGCTGAAAAGTTTCCCCTGCGTTTTTCAATCCGAAAGGCATGACGAGGTAACAATATATCCCTTTGTCTGTTATGGAAGCCGTATGTTCTTGATCCTCCCTGATTTTCCCGTTTTTCTTTGGAACTGATATAATATTTGCTAAACACTTTAGATATCTAACATGTTTTATGATCCTGGCCTCTAGCATCATTTCAATCTCCTCAACTACCTTTGCCTTCCTTTCTGGAGTCATCTTTCGCGGTTTTTGCCTTACTGGTTTAAATCCTTCACTGATATTCAACCGATGGCACGTGATGCCAGGATAAATACCTGGCATGTCTCTAAGGCTTCAAGCGAAGACATCTCTATCATTCTTCAATAGGGTAATCAAGCTTTCACTTTTGCCTAACGGTAATTCTGCTCCGATAAACGTTGTTTGCTCCTTTTGATCCCAGTTTGTACTTCTACCAACTCCTCAATATTTGGCGGTCCTTCCTTTCCTCTTCCTTGATAAGAGGTCGGCAGCACTGTGATTGCTAAACTTCTTTTCAACTTGGAGTATTTCCGAGCCCTTTAGTTCGTACTTTTTATACTCCTCCATTGTGCTTTCGTTACATTTATGAGATGCCGCCTGATCGCTTCTAACTTTCATCACTCCTGATGGAGTTATGAATTTCAAACACTGGAAGTTACCGCCCCCGGACTGTTCACAACCTTTCATTTCTGGCCTTATATGCGCATGTATAATGGTTGGATATTAATCTTGAATCATTCGCCAGCCTAACTTTCCGCGCCCCCAAGTGAAGAGCATTCCTTAAGCCTGAAATTACGGCCTCATATTCAGCTTGGTTGTTTGAAGCTGTAAACCCCAAACGAATAGCCTTTTCAATCCGTAGTCCTTCGGGGGAAACCAGTACACATCCAACACCTGCTCCGTCGGTATTTGCGGATCCGTCCGTGTAAATCTTTCATATCCCATCACTACATTCAGGTACTATTGTCTAGCTCTTGCATTCGCTCCCGTACTGTTAAGTCAATAGGTGCCGCCTGCTGGGTGTTAATCTGTGTAACCCGTGGGTTATTAACTTGAGTCGCAGGTGGATCATTGGCTTGTACCGCTGGCGGGACGTTAGTCTGTGAAGCAGACCAGACGTTAGCAGGCCCAACCTGGCAGATTGTTAACCCGAGAACGTACTCCTCCGTTAACCATATCACTCTGCTGTTGTTCAAGAATGCTCGGGTGTTGGCTTTGTACACCTTCTTGATGGCAAAAACTTCTACTCGTGCCAGGAGGAGGTGATCTACGAACATTGCTTCCTCCAATCCTTGGAAAAGATCTCTCAGATCGTGATCGAGAATCAGATGCCGATGACAACAACGAAGCCTCGCTCCCGTCACTTGGTGGGATCTTGCGAACTCAACCATTTGTGTCATAAGCCCACACGTTGAATTCATAAGTCCAACTTTTGTAGCCCATATACTAGGAAAGAACATGTTTTGTTCGTAATCCTAATATATTCCTTTACCTCCTTTTTGTGACTATCTTGGGATGATGCCAGCACCTTGCAATTGCCGCGTACAACATCACGTCTTGACTTCATCACAGATACAAAGTCCTACCATATTCAGTCATCGATTGCCACCGTGGCCAGGAAGAACTTGATTCTTTGTAGAATTAAGAATTCGACCACTTTTGGAACTCCAAGAGAACTTGTTTCTCTTCAAATTCCTAGTCTGTTTTTCTTGTACGGAACCGTTCTTCCCCATGTATAAATATGGATGAGCAATCATGATAATAACACATCTGCAGCTATCCTTCCTATACTTGTTAGCATCCTCGGGTAAGTGCAGCTTTGATCTTTTGCTTTTCCTTTGTTATGCTCCTTTCTAACAAGAGAAGTCAGCTGATTATCCCATGATTTTGTGTCTTTTATACAGTATCATTACCTTTTCAAGGACTTGCATTGATCAAAGTACGAATCTTTCTCTCGTAACTGCTTTGTCTTGTACTGCACTTAACTTCGCCTTGTTTAAAGGTGGTTCTTCATTCACCGTATCCTGACAACTTGCGATCACCAGTTCATCTTCTTTCAGGTAAATATGAAGACCCTTTCTTCCTTTAATATTTGTAAATATGTCCAACTGAGGAGGACTGGTTGATAGCCAAACTGAACATAACCACTCAGAATGAAAAGCTCGAGGCGGAGAGACTGGATATCGCCTATCTCCAAGAAGAACTCAAGGTTACTCGAGTCATGCTCAATCGCGCCTAGGGATCCATGAGTGATGACGGACCCATTGATGACGATTACGACTCGGAAGAATTCAGTTTGAAGGATGAATAATCTTGTCTTGTTCTCCTTTACTTTTCTGAGTGGACGCCCCATTTTTCTATGCAGCCATTCTCTTTAATAGAATCTTTTTGTTTTTAATACGATGAGAAGTCTCTTTGTTTCTTCTTATTTGTATGCAAGTAGCTCCGGCACTCAACTAGGCACGTCAGTTGCCCAGCCACTCCCGTCTTTGCTGAGGCACATTTTATTGCCCTTTTCTCCATTAGTTTCGTAAGTATACTTATTGTATAGCTGGTGGGACGTTGGTCTGTACAGCTGATGTAGCTTTAGCCTGACCAACATGACAGCTAGTAATATCCTCTTCTCGAAAGCCCTGGTTGCTTGGATGTCGACCTAAATATTCCCCATGATACCGGACTCTCCTGCTAATGGTCGGAGGTGGGGATCTATTTATCAACACGTAGTTCACCCTTGGAATAGTCCCATCAGAACGTGAACGAGAAGCCGTTGTTGTTGATGACATCGATGCCGATTTCCCATCCCTTTCGTCGAAGTTTGGGACAATAGCGCTTCTCACAGTTCGTGTATTTTGCTGAGTCGATTGATTCCGTGCGGGTATATTTGTATTCGCCTTAGGTCGATCTATACCTGATGTATTCATCATATTGAAGCTTGGATGCGGCTTTTCTGGTACTTTCTGAAAAGTTACGCTCTTTCTGGAACTTTCTGAAAAGTTACGCTATTTTTGGAACTTTCTGAAAAGTTACCATCTTTACGGAACTTTCGAAAAGTTACGCTATTTCTGCAACTTTCGAGAAAACTTGTGTTATTTCGCCACTTTCGAAGAAAACTTGTGATGTTTCCGCTACTTTCAGAAAAACTCGTGCTATTTCTGAGGCTTTCAAAAAACTCGTGCTATTTCTGAGGCTTTCAGGAAAGTTGTGATCTTTCTTCAACTTTTATGTTTCAACGATTTTGAAACCCTAGCTTCGAAAATCACTTGGGAAAAACTTCAAATACTCGGAGAACACGATCTTTTCTCGTTCTCCCCTTAGTCGGCGCCAAAAGATGTTGGCGCAAAATTAATCACCCCAACAATCTTCGAGATGTGTGTATGATGATCGAATCGCCGCCGTTGATTAGATTCTCCAAAGAATTGTTGATTAAAAATGGTGGGGGTACCTGCAAAGACACTCCGATGCTAAAATCAACAAGAGTTCTATGCAGGTAGGTTGTTAAGAAAAGGAATAGAAATTGTGTACCTTTTGTGTTGAGATTTAGCCTCTATATATAGGCAGAAATAGATGTAGCTTTAGGGTTTTGATAGTTATCCTAATAACTTCCCTCCGTATAAATCTCAAATAACATCCGATTCATGATAAACCCTAATATTTACCATAATCCTCATTTATCTTAAATAATAATTATCTTGAATAATAATTATAAGAATTTAAGATAATTATCCTCTTTTATTTAGGATCCTGCATTTATCTTAAATAACATTAATAATTATAAATAAATAATTATTCAAGACTCTTGGGCTTCAATAATAAGCCTAGTGGGTTTCCATAATAAACCCACTGGTTTCCCTAACAACTCAAATCCAGGCTTCCATAATAAGCCATGTGGGTTTCCACAATAAACCCACCGGTTTCATCAACAAACCGGATTAGGCTTCCATAATAAGCCATGTAGGTTTCTACAATAAACCCACCGGTTTCCACAATAAACCGTATTGGGCTTCCATAATAAGCCACATGGGTTTCCTCAATAAACCCATCGGTTTCCACAATAAACCGTATTAGGCTTCCATAATAAACCCACCGGTTTCCACAATAAACCCACCGGTTTCCATAATAAACCGGATCAGGCTTCCATAATAAGCCATATGGGTTTCCTCAATAAACCCATCGGTTTCCACAATAAACCGCATTAGGATTCCATAATAAGCCATGTGGGTTTCTACAATAAACCCACCGGTTTCCACAATAAACCGGATTAGGCTTCCATAATACCATGTGGGTTTCTACAATAAACCCATCGGTTTCCACAATAAACCGTATTGGTCTTCCATAATAAACCACATGGGTTTCCTCAATAAACCCATCGGTTTCCACAATAAACCGTATTAGGCTTCCATAATAAGCCATGTGGGTTTCTACAATAAACCCACCGGTTTCCTCAACAAACCGGATTAGGTTTCCATAATAAGCCATGTGGGTTTCTACAATAAACCCACCGGTTTCCACAATAAACCAATTGGGCTTCTTCAATAAGCCTTGTGGGTTTCCTTAATAAACCCACGGGTTACCGATATTAAATAGCTTGTGCGGCACGCACGTACACTATTTTAATAGGGTACAAACACAAATATTGCTCGTATGATAAATTGTTGAATATTGATAGTTGAATCAATATTAATGCTCTGAGCAAATATTGCTCGTCTGAGTAAAATTATTGAAAATTGATAGTTGAATCAATATTCCTCGTCTGAGCAAATATTGCTCATTTGATGAGTTACTGAATATTGATAGTTGAATCAATATTCCTCGTCTGAGCAAATATTACTCATTTGATGAATTATTGGTAGCATGACCAAATAAAATATTAATTAAAATATTGGTAGTTGGACCAACATTATATAATTAATCAAGATGTTGATTGATGGATCAACATAAAATTATTCGTGTTTAAACTTGCTCAGAATTATGATTTGCAGATCATTCAGTTCTAAACCCTAATTTTTATTGATTGTTGATCCATTGATGATTTACTGAAAAATAAGTCACTGAGTGAAGGAGGGACCGGCTACATGGGATGATAGCCGACCATGTAGCGCCCAGGTGCTCGAGTGAGCATGCACCAAAGTCCTTTGTTGACAAGTTGGTGAAAGGATGATCAAATGCTGGTTTAATCATTTATTAAAGTAGTGCTCGTCTGAGCGTTAGGTAATAAAACCTAATTATGGAGAGATGAGGACCGGACAAGGGGTCATGGGAGCGGCCCTTGGTGTTCGTGGGACCAGCTGGTGGTCGATTGAGCAAATTCCAAGTTGGTTGGAAAGAGTTTGGACCCAATATGAACTGTTAAGAGCTAATTAGGTTAAAATTATGAAAGAGAGCGGGACCGGCTCCTTGCAAGCATAAGGGCCGACCTTGGTCGGTCAAGGTGGCATGCTCGTGTCACCATAGTGTCTGTGTCTCAATCCTGAGAGTTTTCGTATTTTCTGGTGCATGTTTGAGCAATATTTTGGATTTTCAGAATAGTTTGATCTCGTCTGAAGTTCTCAATATTTCTCGAATGAGCAAGTATAACTTTGCTCGTGCGATCAATATTTTGAGAATATTTAAATAATAAGATTTTAATATTCATGAGTAGCCTAGTCGGTCATGTGACCATTTGACTTTTTGGCTTTTTTCATGGTTTGAGCAATATTTGAGAAAATATTGAAAAACTAGGGTTTTGCTCAAACGAATGAGTTTCATGAGATGAAAAACTAGGGTTTTGCTCAAACCGGAATTGAACTTGGCGACTTTGAAATTTACGGAGTATTCTTGTCGATGAGTGACACCTTTCCCTATTTTTTTTACTATTTTTTCATCGTTTGAAGGAAAATATGTTGTTGATAAATGATATGAAGCTACTTGTTGATGGTGAGAAGAAGGAAGTGAATAGAGATGGAGTCAGTAACTCTAATGGGGAGTGAAAAGCGAGTTGGGAGCTGTCGATTCGGGGTTTGGATGGAGAAATCGAATGGGTTGCGATTGATGGAATGAATGTGCTAAATAGATGTATGTTAGGGTCTTGTCGGAAATGGAGCATATGAACTGTTAAGAGCTAATTAGGTTAAAATTATGAAAGAGAGCGGGACCGGCTCCTTGCAAGCATAAGGGCCGACCTTGGTCGGTCAAGGTGGCATGCTCGTGTCACCATAGTGTCAGGCCAAGTGTCTCAATCCCGAGAGTTTTCGTATTTTGGCGGAGCGCTCGGGTGGTAATTGTGAATGAGAAATGCATGTATAGATGTGCATGTTTGAGCAATATTTTGGATTTTAGACACGACTCAAGAAGAGTTTGATCTCGTGTGTGGGTTTGACTCGGAAGTTCTCAATATTTCTAATCGAATGAGCAAGTATAACTAGGGTTTTTGCTCGTGCGATCAATATTTTGAGAATATTTAAATAATAAGATTTTAATATTCATGAGTAGCCTAGTCGGTCATGTGACCATTTGACTTTTTGGCTTTTTCATGGTTTGAGCAATATTTGAGAAAATATTGAAAAACTAGAGTTTTGCTCAAACGAATGAGTTTCATGAGATGAAAAACTAGGGTTTTGCTCAAAGGTTTTCGTATTTTCTGGTGCATGTTTGAGCAATATTTTGGATTTTTCGGAAGAGTTTGATCCGTGACACCTTTCCCTTTTTTTTACTATTTTTTCATCGTTTGAAGGAAAATATGGAGAAACTAAGAGTTTTTCTCAAACGAGGGAGTTTGCTCAAATGAAGGAGTCTTCATGAGATGAGTAAAAATAACAAAATAATATAAAATAATGGAAAGAGGTGTGGGACCGGCCGGCCAGTGGGCACGGTCCCCTTAGGCGCCTTTTTATTATTTTATTGATATTATTTTCCTCCCCATTTTGCACAGGTTTCCTCGTTCGTCCATATTTTTGAATGCTCGTTCGTGCGTTCGTGTGCTCGTTTGTGCATTATTTGCTAAGTACACTCGCACCATTTTCTCGGGGCTTACTCGGTGTTGGCCCAGATGCCCGATCCGTGAATATTTATTACTAATTCATGAAATTCGGCTGAGAATAATTCATGAAACGGAGTAATAAAATAAGTTGAGTATCTATTACTAATCCATGAAATTCAGCTGAGAATAATTCATGAAACGGAGTAATGAGATAGAATAGATTATTTTCTAGGAATTCAATTGATGAATGATACGCTAGAATTAACCTATTTGCAGAATTGAGATATGAGATAATTGAAGCATCATACTCATTCTGAGGGGGTGTATAGTCATGGAACAACGAATAGCGTGACGTCCTGAAGGCGTTAGGCTATATACTAGCATGCAATATGTCTAGGATCCGCCAATCAATACGATTCTATGTAGAGGTGATGATGAAATGCGTGAAGCATTGAAAGCTCAGCTGAGAGGCCTTTCGAGAAACATATTCATTATAGCTCTGAGAGGAACATTCGCTCAGTCAGAGATCGTGAAATGGTTCACGGATCATAAAATATGAATTGTCACATACATTCCTGAAGCCGGGTCAGAAACATGTAGTATCATGATTTTACGATTTTAACCTTTGTTGAAAATCCACCATCAACATTAAGTCCCCTGCTTAGTGAGGGATAGTCATGTTCCGCAGTAAGCACTAGATGGTGATTTTTCATAGACGAGATAAGTAGTTGAACTTAGTCGTACAAAGGTATTTCTAGATTGCTTCAATGATGTCATATACAAGCAAATGCCTGGATAAGGACTCCGGCAGTATGATAAAGTTTCATCCCGTGAGCATGGGGAGACGAAGCACTGCTGATTTGGACGATCAGACGTCCAGTTTTGGTCCGTTTAGCGTTTACGGGCCCAAAAAGGAAATCCTTATTTTAGGAACGTTCGTTCGTTCGTTAGTTTAAGAAATAAACAATGATCCCTGGCATAAGAGAGATTTTTTTTTAAAAAAAAATAGGCCTGCGTCTAATTATAAAGATTTTGTCTATGAGCTTTCATGAAAACCAAAATTTTATTTTTTAAATATGTGATATTTCACAAAATGGAATAAACTTTCGTTTCAAAGGTGGATGCTCGTACGAGAGAACGAATATATACATATATTTTCAAATTTACGTGAGACGTTAAAAATACATATATATTTTTTTTGTAAAATCAATGTTTTGATTTTGAAGAACTTTTGAAAGTAGACAATTATACATGGTGAAATAATGTTTGTGTGTGAGTTTTCACAATTGTAGAATGGACGTCTGTCCAGTTTTTGAAAAATCAGTGGATGTTAACACAGTAAAAATTTACGTGGGTTGTTCACGGTTTTATGAAAATCAATTTATGATTTTTGAATAATGGACTTCGCCCGTCTTTGCAGGTTTGAAGAAACGGGCAAGTTCATAAAACTTTTGTTCTAAGCTCACTACTATTAGTGAAATTGTAAACACGTAAGAGTTGGAGTGTTACCATTTTTGTTGCGTGTTTGTTATTGGTGTATCCATGACTCCATGTCTTTCGCCTCAGATAATGGTGACTTCCAGTTACAATCACCCTTCTGTCTCTTCCGTGGAACGCTCCAGAAATATCAAGTCAAAGATGAAGACTTCTGCAGATGTTCATGCCAAGGTGAATAAACCTTTCAGAGATGCTGGAAAGATGATACATGGTATGTCTCTTGATCATATGAGAGTGGTTCGTGCTAAGATATATGCTTTCTTGGTCTTCTCATATGCAGAGGGAAGGCATAGACGTGATGAAATACACAGAAGAAAAGACCTGAAGATGAAAAGCTCATATCTCATCAGCAGAAGCACCGCCGACTTGCAAGTTAGACTATCGGTTGAAGATGAAGTTCGGCCTCGCGTTGATGGTGTAGCTCCTTATTCAGATGTAGATGAATGAAGAATTTCGTCATAATTCGTCATCAAAAAATTTAAAAGTTAGGTCTTCATTGAAAATGTTGTAGAATCTTCATACGATGTCCGTTTTTTGATGATCTACCCCAACTTTTTGATGCCCAGGAAATTTCCTAGATTTAGAAAAGAAGCTTTTTGAGTTTTGAGCACATTTAGTGGTCGAAATCAATGAAACAGTAAACTTCCAGGAAGTTTTCAGAAACTTCAGCTGTCATGTAGTTTGATGTTTCGGATACATCTTTTTCCTCGTTCATCCAATCATTGTGAATTTTGGATATGTTGTAGAGGACATCCATGCAAGAGAATGTTATATGACCCATCCCTAGATTCTTTACCAATTTTTCTCAGCTCGCTTCTTTGTGAAGGACAGTGTAAAATCGTCTTAGACGAGCTTGTTGTAAAATGCCCATGTTGTATCTTTAGACCATTTGCTTGTGTCTTGAACGCTTGATGAAGGATTTCAATGCCATTGGTTAATTTTCAATCTGAAACCCTTGGTTGATACATGAGCCTGGTGCTTGCATTACCATTTTTTGTTTCTGTCAATCGTAGAAACATCACTTCTGGAAACCCTGGTCACGAGACCATAACTGAGGTTGTTCTCAACAGGGGATGATGTAATGACCATGGTTGTATGTCTCGGTTGTAACATTCGTTTTATGATGAATGATTAGCATAGGCGAGCTTGGTGCCAGTCACGACTCTTGGACTGTGAAACTGATCGTCAGTCCCCAGTATTTAGTTACATCTTCTTTTCGTTTTTCCTTCTTCTGACAAGACCTGGATAGAGGATCCATGTAGAAAAACATGATGTAAGTACCTAGGTGGTCGAAGTTGGAGGTACCTTGATGAAATACTTAGTGGAAAGAC
Source organism: Papaver armeniacum (assembly GCA_023531295.1). NCBI lineage: Eukaryota > Viridiplantae > Streptophyta > Magnoliopsida > Ranunculales > Papaveraceae > Papaver > Papaver armeniacum. Next base: position 20,189 of record JAJJWW010013761.1, read on the forward strand.
CTGGTGAACATCGATCGACTGTGAAGGTAATGAATCTCGTCTAAAAATTACTGCTTGCATGTTATATGATATGGAAGCTGTAGGAACCTCATACGTTAGAAGTTGTATGTTGCTTGACCCCAACTTTTGAATCTAAGATACTGAGGAGTCATATGCAAAAAGAATCCTTCAGTTTGGAGATGTCTAGGGAAGTGACGCATGCACATTCATAACTTGTAATCCCGTGCAAATTTTCAGATTCCATAAACATGAGTGTGGAAGCAATATCTTTCTGCTCGTATGTCCAATTGATGTGCCCTTTTGGTACGTTCTATAAGAGACATAGACAAACATCTTTCGTTGAGGAACCATTGTCCCATTCCTCACCCATTGGTACGTTTTTGTAAACCCATGGCCTGAAGTGTGTTGTATCTCATTTGTAGAGGCGACGAGAACTTCTTGTAGAAGACTTTGGATTGTGCCCGCCAGTCGTGCAAGATTTGGGAAGACTTTCATGTGAAAATTTTATCATGTATACACATATTGATATGAATCATTAGTTATTGGAGAGGTCCGCTTCATGTGTAACACTTCAGAGAATGGTTAGTTGATAAAGCCCTGTCATGAGGATGTTGCTCCTGAGACCGTTGTTGATGCTGAGACCATGGACAAAGTTCCTCCAGATATCCTTGTTGATGCCGATACTATGGTCGGAGTTGCTTCAGAGACCAAAAAGGCGACATGGTCTTTGCTCCTCCATCCAGTGAGCCTTTTACATTCACGAACTAGTTGGTGGGTTGAGCATCCCTAAGATGAAGGTGTACTGGGAGTTCAAACTGAATTCTCCTGAACAATATGGCTTTACTACGAACTGGCTTCGTCAGTGAGTCGACGTTGTTGCGGTAGATAGCAGCAGCAGTCTTCATTCTGGATGTGATTGGTGAAGAGAGGAAGTTCCTCAGTCATGTAGGGTCTTGTGATGTATAAAGGTCCCGTTGATGAAGTTTCATGGAATCACATCAGGTTGCAATAACTTGTTATGTGGATAACATTTATTGAAATAGATTTGAATCGATCTCTCTAATAAGATCAAGTCCCCAGTGCATGTTGAAGGAGTTTGTGACATCCATGGATGAATGATGTTGCATCTTCTTCAGAAGTCTTATCATGGGATAGTGAAGACTTATTGATTGTAGTTCAGCTACACTTTGATTGTGTTGGTGTTGAATCAGTGTGTCATCATCGATATATTTGTGTTGAAGCTAGAGGAGCCATTATCGAAGGTGTACTCTTTGATTGGGAGTATAGTTTGAAGGCTTATGAAGAATGTAGCACTCAGAGATGAGAGGTTTTTGACTTTCAGTTGGCCTTGGAGAAGTAGGTGATTGACAGTTGTAGATATTTTCTTTTGGTTTGATAGATTCAATTGCTTAATCCAAGGAGGAATTGAAAATAACGGATAAGTTAAGAAAATCCTAAATGCTTCAAACCTTAGCTGCTTGAGCGCTGAAGCTTCACACCCCTTAAGCGTCGAATTTCTTAGGCTTGACCGCCTCGATCCCGAGTATCTTCTGTTGATTCAGCATTCCTTTTGTTGCGGTAGTGGGATTCAACACTTGTGCAGACACCAGAGCTTTCTGATTTTGAGGCACGCATGGACACTCCTGCAAGGCTATGGAGAAACGCCCAAAGTGTTCTTTGCCATGCTTGGACATCATCTCAGTAATGAATGTCTCAGTGAGATGCTCAGAGGTGTTAGATTCAACCACTTGGTAAAATATTAATGTGGTGAAGCTACCCATTCATAACGTCTGAGTACGGAAACTCTCGATGAATGTCTATGCGTATTTTGCAGGTTCTTGTTTCAACCTCGTCGAAGTTCGAAATTCTTCCAAGTGCTCTAATGATGGAACGTCCGTCAAATCTTCTGAATCAGAACTTTCTTCGTTGAAGAGATGTGCAACCAAAGGCGCTTTGTCACTAGCCATATTTTCAGTGTGGATCCATGTCCGTCCGAGGATCATATCATATCCTGGATCTTCCTTGATTATGTGAAACTTGGTTTCCGCCCAGGTTAAACCAATTTTTATTTTGAGAATGATGTAGCCATACGCGTCCCTGGGTATTCCTTCGTGATCTCTGACTGAGACAAGAGCATGAGTGGCCTCTTGTTGAGTGATACCTGCAGCTCTGAGAGTCTTCAAAGGAATAATATTGATAGCCGTGCCAACATCGACCAACGCTCTCTTGAATTCATTTCCTTTGAGATTGACCGTGGTAAGAAGTTCCCAGTCATATATTTCTTTGTCAATGACCGGAGGCTTAGGGAGCATTTCTGGGATGGTCAGACGTTTCCCGGACACTACATGATTCAAATCCGTGAACATGTCTTTCCTTTGAGCCTTTGACAAATAAAGCAATTCGCAGATGTGCTCAATCAATGATTGAACTGCTTATTTGACTGGTTGTTCAGAGAGTGTAAAGGTACTGATTGAGAGAGGATTCTTGTGTACTCCTTCAGTCCCTAGTTCTCATGAATCAGCCTTCTCTTTGAATATGCGTTTCAAAATTCTGCAGTTGCTTGTTGTATGATTGATGAACCTATGAAGGCGACAGTACCTGGGATTCTCCATTTCTTCTTCAGTTGGCTCTTTCCTGATGAACGACAATTTGATTGCACCATCTTGAGCCCAGACTTCCAGTAACTCGATCAATCCTTCATGAAAAGAGGGAAGTTTGAGTCTGTCTGATCATTTCCCCGTTCGTTGATGCCGGGTTGAGGTTTGTGCATATCAGGATTGGTTATATTTTCTTTGCGCCTTCGGAGGAGCATGGGATGTTGGAGAAGCGTTCTGATACTGTGTATCGGCTTTCCTTTCATTCCTTTCAGCAACAACGTTTGTTGAAGGTTGGAGATCGTGCTGATTGTTGACCAGGCGTCGTCTGTTATGAGGTTCCCCGACCTTTGCAGACTTTCCCCTTTCCAGTAGTCGCTGATCGTTTGGATGCTTCATGAAGTTATGAGAAAGTTTGGAATCAGAGATTTTCTAGTAAAGCTCTGTAGACTATTGATTCACAAGTCTACGAGTTTTTGTTCAGTGACATTCGGATCATGACAAAGCTTGGACTCTGAACCTTTTCATGTAATCATTGGGATGTTCATTGTTCCTCTCAAACGTTCTTCCCAGGTCTGAGAGGGTGACCTGTTTTGAAACGAAGAAGTACTTTCTCCAGAAAGCATTAATCAATTCTCCCCAACTAGTGATGCTTCTTGGTGCGATGTTTTTGCACCATGTGTATGCTCTGCTGGTTAAGGATTTTGAAAACTCCTTCAAGCGGACAACATGGTTGTACTCATGCTCGCTCAATGATTCCAAGAACCGAGAGACATGATCTCGAGTATTGCATGTTCCATCATAAAGTGTGAACTGGAGAAGTATAACCTTTCGGAAGAGGAACTCTCTGTATAGTAGGAGGATATGGAGGTTGGTGACGATGGAATATGATGTCTTGTCTTTTCCATGATCCTCGAAAAAGCGCTCAAAATCTTCTCGAGTGATGAAACTTGGTGATTCCCTTGCTGGTGGGTCATTGCAGACTTCATCATCTTCCACGATGTGGATTTGGGAGATTTCAGGATCAACAGTTGAGGATGTTTCCTTAGCTCTTCCTTTGTCTGACTGGCGTTGGGGCAGAGTTTTCTTAGACGACAACTTGTCTATCAGAGTCTTGAGAAGGTGCACAACTCTTTCTGTGTTACCGCCATGTCTGATTCTTGGCAAGAATTTCCTGAACCTTCATGAGATCGGCTATGGTAGGTGGATCTTCTCTGATTTCTTCAGAATCTCGGCCGAAGAGAGTATTGTTGCCTGTACCAATGTTGGTTTCAACATGGACACTGGTATTGTCGATTTGAGGGGTAGTATCAGTAACTCCGTTGTTGGAAACGGGAACAGTGACTGGAGTACCACCATTATTGTTGCTAGTGCTAGCACCATTTGGGTTAGGATTTTTAACTGAACCTTAACTAACATCAACTATTTTGACGAATTGAGATTCCAACCGAGAGATTAATCTCCCAATGTGGTTGCCAATCTGTTGATGGGGAAAAACGATTTGCTGGTTTTTTCAGGAAGTGGAGAGATGACAGTCGGGCGGAGAGTCCTCAACCGAGCAAACTGCCTAACCTCAAACAAATGCACTGCACGTAAGTGCTTTGAGTTCGAGAGATCAATCTGTAGGACTCCGGCCTAAACCAAGAAATGGTCGTTCCAGAGTCAATTCGGTCACAAAGAGGGAAGAGGGTTGATCTGTAGGAGGGAAGCTGAGAAGTGTGTGAGGTCAATGATGATCAAGGATTGTGAATATGTTGTGGGTTTCTGCAAATGAAGAATAAGTTTGAATTCTGCTCAATTGGGAGAGATTGTTGCTCACACGATGATTCTTGGTTAGACGATGGATGTTGTTTGTCCGACCAATCTTATCCTCAATCGTGGATTCAGAAATTCATTTATATTGCTAGAATGTAGACACATTGATCCCAAGTAAGTGTGACGGTTGCTCGAGTGAAAGAGTGGGAAAGTGGGAAATACCAGTTCCACCCACTACTTTGCTAACTCTCTCAACTGCTTGCACGACTTACTCACATTTCTCATCGTGGATGAACACACGTGCCGTAGGCCACCAGAACAAAACCCTAATTAATATCCCCCATGTGACGTGATTGATGTCTCACGAACGTGGAGTCTGCAAGGTAGACATGTATTTAATTAGTCGGTTGTTGACTTGATTATATGATGAGTCTAAGTATCGTTCATTCGAGCATGATTGCTGAATGCTCTATGATTCATGAATTGAACATGTCTGTTGGGACGTATAGTTCTCGAATAAATGTTGATAATTGGATCAACATAATGAATATTGATAGTCTGAGAAAATATTGCTCGCCTGAGAAACTATTGCTCGTATGATGAATTGTTGAATATAGATACTTGAACCAATATTAATACTCTGAGCAAATATTGCTCGTCTGAGTAAAATTACTGAATATTGATATTTGAATCAATATTTCTCGTCTAAGAAAATATTGCTCGTATGATGAATTGTTGAATATTGATAGTTGAATCAATATTCCTCGTCTGAGAAAATATTGCTCATTTGATGAGTTACTGAATATTGATAGTTGAATCAATGTTCCTCGTCTGAGCAAATATTTCTCATTTGATGAAATATTGGTAAGATGACCAAATAAAATATTAATTAAAATATTGGTAGTTGGACCGAATATTATATAATTAATCAAGATGTTGATAGCTTGATCAACATAAAATTATTAGTGTTTGAACTTTCTCAGAATTATGATTTGCAGAGCATTCAGTTCGGAACCCTAATTTTGATTGATTGTTGATCCATTGATGATTTACTAAAAAACAAGTCACTGAGTGAAGGAGGGACCAACTACATGGGTTGATAGCCGACCATGTAGCGCCCAAGTACTCGAGATAGCATGCACCAAAGTCCTTTGTGACCAGTTGGTGAAAGGATGATCAAATGCTGGTTTAATCATTTATTAAAGTAGTGCTCGTCTGAGCGTTAGGTAATAAAACCTAATTATGGAGAGATGAGGACCGGCCAAGGGGTCATGGGACCGGCCCTTGGTGGTCGTGGGACCAGCTGGTGGTCGATTGAGAAAATTCCAAGTTGGTTGGAAAGAGTGTTGTTAGAGCATAGCTCGGTTGAACCCACCAAGCGTTGGTAGTCAAGTTTGGTTGTAATATTTTAGTGAGCCAAAACTCATTTTAAGAGTCGCTTGATTTTGTACTAGAGTCAACTTCGTATAGGTTAGATTCAAAGTATTAGGATATGAGACATTACAAGTATTGCGAAGACTTGAAGAAGTGAAGAAGTAAGGAGCTATAACGACAACATCATCCTTCCACTTGAGGTTAGTGATATTTGACTTGAACTATTTCATTCCCTAACGTATCTTTCAAGTCATGCATATTGAAAATAAAAATACGAAGCATGAATGATTATACTCTAGTTAGACATAGTATTAAGGAATACAATACGAGGTTTATTGCTTAACCATTAAACTTTGTATATAAGACATCGACATAATCGTTTGAATGCTATTGTGATTATGTATGGGTATAAGGTGAATATTTCGTCCTAGGAAACAATGTTTTACAATTTTTTTAAGGAAGTAAATTCATGAACTTGTTTTGTGAATCGAAAAAGAAATCGCCAGGCATTATTGGTATTGTTATTCATTGCATATCTTTTGAACTACCAATATGTGTGATTAGTATAACCGCTCATGACTTGTTGATGTTCTTGGTAAAACTATTCACAAAGGCCTGACTTTTGTATTAGTATGACTTTTATTAGTGAAACCGATCTTAAGTAATCACCTGAGATGGTATGCCCGATTAGTGTTATTGGTATGACCGACTCTGGATAAAGGGGAACCGATCCTAGTAAGAGGTGCAACCTATAACAAAGGGGAATCGATCCTTGTATGAGGTGCAACAAGTTTTTAGAAGAAAGGGGAACCGATCCTATGGACATGTGCAACACGTTTTTAGGCAAAGGGGAACCGATCCTATGGACATGTGCAACAAGTACAAGTTAGATACCATATATATGTGTGGAACCAATCCTAGTACCTAGTCAACCGAATTTTTTTAACTAGTGTGACTATGCAAAGTACTCACATGGAGGTAGAACCGAAACTTGTTTTGGTAGAACCGTGAAACCCATGTTTGGTGATTGAGTGTTCTTGATCAATCATGTAGTTCTTGAAAGTCAGATGAACCAATTCTAAACTTGTTTGGAAGTGTGGCAAATCGGTTTCAAGATTGTAAGTATGAAAGAGGACTTACAAAGAAAGGATGTTGACATAGTTTAAACATGTGCAGTAACGCTAATCTTTAATTGTTCAAAGTTATTCCTTAATAGCTAAAGGAAGAAAATCCCGGATCGAATAAAATAAATCGAGAATCTTTTATTTAAGGTTATTAATTTTATTTTTGGAAAATGAAAATTAGTAATGTGCATTTACTAGTTGGAGATTTTCTAAGAGATTTTCGGTCATTATTTGGACAAAGCGTTTCCAGGAATTATGGAAACCGAATTTGGAATATATTGCATATCTTGAGAATATTTTCGGTTTTGGAAATTCCTTGGTGTCCAAACTTCCTTGGTCTATAAATATGAAAGTTTGCATTTCGAACAAACTAATCCTCAAAGACAGCAAAACTATCTCAGTTGTGCTGATACTGGTGAAGCCTCCTATTCGGAGAGGAGAGTAACCTAATTAGGAGAAATCTCTTACGGCCACTCATTTTAAAGACTTCTTTGGGATTGAGAAGCTCTATTAATACCAAACTAGATAATTGTTGTTTATCTTTTATTTTCGATTGATTTGATTGATTAACGGTGGTTGAACTTTGATTGCACCTAGTTTGTTTATGATTGAGAATCTTCTCTTCTGATATAAGATTCACTCAAACTAGATCGAAGTTTCGACGGGGATATTTAGACTGTTTGTAGATATAAAGACGTCTTGTGATAATCCATTGTTAACAGACTCCGTTCTGTGTGTGATTGATCACAAGAGATTTAAGTTGATTGTGTGCAGGTGTTTATTGAAGATCTAAGAAGATTTGAAGACAAAGAAGACTATGAAGATTTCTAATTTAGGGTCATAATCTTTGGTGTGCACAATACTTGTTTCGGTAAAAGAGGATCCAACTATAATCGGTTTATCCTAGTGGTAGATTAGATTGATTAGGTGTGTAGATCGGCATCAATACAATTCTTTGTGATTAAAAGTATTGATTGCAAAATCTTAACAATTACTTTGGTAATTGATAATAGGATAGATCTAAGAACCTGACAAAGGAGTTTATTGAGATAAACAGAAGAGCCTTTTGTCGAACTCACATCACTTGGTTGAAAAGAGTTGATACCAAACAGATTTGTTGTTCCTTTACTGTTTGGAATACGAACCAAAGGAATTGTTCCAAGTACGTGACTTATTCATAAGTTGGAGGCGTGGGAATACAGACGGAACTAGGTGAACTATAGGTTTAGTTGCTTGGTCTCAACTATACGAAGTTGGTTTGATTTTGTATAGTGGCTTAATCCTGAGAGTATTCAATTCTGTACAAGGTCCCGGGGTTTTTCTGAATTTGTTGTTTCCTCGTTAACAAAATCTTGATGTGTCATTTACTTTTATTTTCCGCAATTATAATTGTTGTTATTATAATTTAAAGTAAATTACACAAACGTTAATTCCTATTTACTTGATAAGTAATCCTATTGTGTTTGGTTAAGTCCGAACCTTTTATCAATTAAACATACTTCGTCGTTGTATTGTCTCGATCTCGTATCCATAGACGATCACATGAAGTGTGAACCGATTTGTTGTATTGTCTCGACTCAGTCCATAGACAATCATTTTCGGAGAAAGGACTTATAGGTGGAAAAGTTTTAGATTGAGGTATATTTGGGTACCCTCGTCTTTTCAATTGGTATCAGAGCAGGAAAACATGAAAAGATCTAACAATCTGTGTTTGGTGCGATCCAACCTATAATAAATTGAATCTAATGGTCGATTCAGTTAAAGTAACGACAGGATTTGACTACTTCAAAAATTCGTGGTGGAAGACCCGGATGAAGTATGTAATACTCTTGTTCCTAAATGTTTTAGGAATTGGAATTATGTCCATGTATGTCTTGAAAGACTTACATAATCAGTGGGATATCATAGAATTGTATATCATTGTCTTGGATACTAACATGTTTAGTAGCAATGATACAATACTCTATGAGATAGGCTGTATCTCGAAAATGCATAACATTCCTCTTAGAATTTTTCATTATATGAACCATGGCTATTGTGTTCCTGAAAAATATGGAATCTTAAATATATTTTGGAAAACTTTTCAAAGTATATATATGTACATTTTCAGATTCAATAGTGTCAATGTATCGCTATCTAGGATGCAATTTTGGAAAATTTGTAATCCTAAAAGGAATGAGTTTTCAGTTAATAATTCTATTAACAATGGATTTCTTCATACACCTCACAACTGTTTTAATGAAGCAAGTGATCTTTTGAAATTCTACAGGGTTTATGATTCTGATGGTATTTTTAACAAATATCATATTTTGTTCAAATTTATCTCTGTATACTCTAGTAATTTCTTGAATAAATTTCAAGTGATATTATCAAATTCTGGTAATAAAAGAGTAATCATATTTTTGGACAAAAACATGGAATCAACCCGAATTAAAGATCCAATCCATGGAAAACCGGTTTTACAAAAGAAAGACCTAGATACAAAATCGGAGTTGTTTCCCCACAAGTCTCGGTTTCCGATTTTGATTAGATTTCCTAAAACTAGTTATTTCTGGTTTTTGATATCATGTCTTCCTATAAAAGATAACCTCTTGCTATGTGTTCAAACATATTGGGGAAGATTGATCGAAACCGTAACTAGGGTTTTTCATATTTTCGCAAGTATGAAAAAAAAAGAAAATCAAGAGAAGAAAACTCTGAAACAGACAAGTATGTCTTGAATCCATTTATTCCTCCCGGAGATGTTGAGAAAATCAAGTATCCTCACTTGATCAAAGGGAAGCATGATCTTACGAATTTTGTAGATAACACATGTTTTGAAAGATATCATGCTTTGAAGGGAGTAAGCTTCACTGAAGAGAAGAGATTCGATCCAGATGTTTCAGAAATCAGTTATGTGAAGTTTGTTCAAGACCGAATCTGGGGAAATATGTTCGGATTTGAAAAATATTCACCTGACATAGTAAGAATTTTTAATGGTAATATTCACAATATTAATCATGAAAAACTTACTTTTAGCACTTTGGTTGGAAGTACTTTTCTTCATATCAACAGAAAGATGATATCAGAAATCATCAACTACAATGTGAATGGTCATATTTTACTGGTTCTAAAATTGAGCACGATAACATTTCAAAACTCATCACTGGTAAAACTGTTCAATGGAAAAAGGGAAAGATGTTAACCAAAGACGTACCCTTACACTTAAGGATTTTCGGTAAACTTGTCGTAGCAACTCTCTTTGCTTGTTCAAGAGATTCTTCTCTATGGAATAGAGAATTTGCTGAACTTATATACTATCTCCTTGAAGGCAAAAAACTAATTGATATTTGTGGAATAATTATCAATCAAATGATTAAAATCATTGAATCTCTCAATATCGCAGGTTTTCATAGAAATCTTGGATATCCTTGTCTCATCACCAAACTATGTGAAAAAGCAATGGGGAACAACTTTGGAGATGAGAAAGATACTAAAACTGTCTCACAGGGAATTATCAACCGAATGAGTGGAACTAAAAAGGGATCTAGTATCTCATATGATCAAATCTATAGCAATGGAGATCCCATGTTCCATATTTTACGTCTTGGGAGACAACTGGACTGTATTCAGAAACAGTTGGCATTTGCCTATATAAATGATCCGGAAACCCTTCAAGGAATCCTAACGATCAATAATGAGTTTCTAAAAGGAGAACAAGAAGAAGACTCTGAAGAAGATTCTGATGAGCAAGTAAATGAAGATTGAATTGTCTTCAAGAAAAGATAATAGACATCAATTTTTTATTTCTTTCAATAATTGTATTAGGTCTATTATGAATAAAACTATTATTATGAATAAAATTATTTGATTTATAATTTTCCTTGTGATAGTTTTTGATTTACATAGCCTGTGCTTAAATGCTTTATCTTATTGCTATGTATGTTTTATGGTATGTTTGATTTCGGTTTTGTTACCATGATATTCGATCTCATAATGCTGTGAACCCTTATGGTTTGGGTGACTTTTTGATTTAGCAGGATTAAGTTCTAGCCCATGTTGGTAGGCTTTATCAAAGGATCATGAGGGGTTCTGATAGAAACAATATGTGAAAAAGTCACAATATGTTGAATCGTTGGGTTTAGCATAAAAGCATATGTGTTTCGGGGTTTTCAACTTTTGCTTACAATAGTTAAAAACCGTTTTTTAACCTTTCTCTGGTAAAGGTTGGTTGTTGTTATTCTTTTGTTTTGCATAAGGATGACAACATAATGATATTTCGATATCAATTCTCCCTGGAAGAAGATGGAAGGATGCGAAATTTGAGGTAACGAGTTTGTTAGTTAATCGTTTTCCTATTTAAGAAAAGCATGATTTTATTGCGTATATTTATTGCTTTTGCTTAACAAAATTTCGGTACAATTGATGTTTTATTCCATTATGTGTGTATGGATGCGTGTGTGATTCAATTGGTTCCGGTTAAGAAAAATTATTGTTATCTTGCTTTATTGTTTGGTATCAATCGTTTAGGCTTACAAAATTTCGGTGCAATTGCGGTGCTTTAATGTCTATGTTGTTTCAATTGCTTCCGGTTGAGGTGAATAATTATGCAAATTGATTTATTTGGTTTGTATGAATTGTTTATGGATTAACGAAAGAAAATGTTTACGGTATGAATTGTTTAGTCCAATTCGATTTCGGAAAAGAGAAACTAAGTTAATTCTGATCTTAGTTAGACTTATCAAAGTGGAGGTTTCGGTTATTCAAGTCTAATCGAATGCCTTAACAATAAATGCTAGTTAACTAACCTAGTACTTGTCTTGTTTAAAAGTTAAAGGTCTAAGTTATATGGATAATTAGAACCTGATGAGAAAAATAGAGTTATCTTTATTTTGGTCTTATCGAACAAGAGATTGTATTTGTACAATCGGTTTAGCAAAGGAACTAAGGTGCTTAGTTGATTTTTGGTTTGCTAAACTATTAGGGAAAATTTCTTCGGGCAATTGTTTCCTTGGTAACATATCAAAACATAATTACTTTGTAGTTTCTGTTTTGATATTGGTTATCAAAAATGGTGTGTGGAACCCTCGTGCTTAACTCTATTAGTTGCAAGTCTTTTTTGAGATTTGTAAGATCCTTTCGGTTTGTCCTTTATTTTTTTCGTTTCTTTGTCATTTTTGTGACAAAAAGGGGGAGAAATATATGGAGTAAACGGTGATACTGGTATTGATTTATATTGATTGGTATCACTAAGGGAAAGGACATTGTTGCTTAAACGTTTATCTAACGAAAGAGTAAAAGCATAGACTAAGGGGGAGTAGCATAACATATGATACTTGTAGTTATATGGACTACAAGGGAATAACAAAGACGTGCGGATTGAAAATCTACCTATCTCACCTTTAGGAGGAGTATTAGCTTTGTTATTATAATGTCAACAACGGCATTTATGGCTTTAATGTATACAGGTTATTGTGCTGTTGAATTCGGGAATAAATCGTATGTGTAATGAATTCTTGTAATTTTTTTATCCATATGATGTAAGAGTTTTGTCACTAAAATTGACAAAGGGGGAGATTGTTAGAGCATAGCTCGGTTGAACCCACCAAGCGTTGGTATGTCAAGTTTGGTTATCATATTTTAGTGAGCCAAAACTCAGTTTAAGAGTCGCTTGATTAGGTACTAGAGTCAACTTCGTATAGGTTAGCTTGAAAGTATTAGGATATGAGACATTACAAGTATTGCGAAGACTTGAAGAAGTGAAGAATTAAGGAGCTACAATGACAACATCATCCTTCCACTTGAGGTTAGTGATATTTGACTTGAACTGTTTCATTCCCTAACGTATCTTTCAAGTCGTGCATATTGAAAACAAAACTGCAAAGCATGAATGATTATACTCTAGTTAGACATAGTATTAAGGAATACAATACGAGGTTTATTGCTTAACCATTAAACTTTATATATAAGACATCGACATAATCGTTCGAATGCTATTGTGATTATGTATGGGTATAAGGTGAAGATTTCATCCTAGGAAACAATGTTTTACAGTTGGTTTAAGGAAGTAAATTCATAAACTTATTTTGTGAATCGAAAGAGAAATCTCCAGGCATTATTGGTATTGTTATTCATTGCATATCTTTTGAACTACCAATATGTGTGATTAGTATAACCGCTCATGACTTGTTTATGTTCTTGGTAAAACTATTCACAAAGGCATGACTTTTGTATTGGTATGACTTTTATTAGTGAAACTGATCTTAAGTAATCACCTGAGATGGTATGATCGATTAGTGTTATTGGCATGACCGACTCTGGGTAAAGGGGAACCGATCCTAGTAAGAGGTGCAACCTATCACAAATGGGAATCGATCCTTGTATGAGGTGCAACAAGTTTTTAGAAGAACGGGGAACCGATCCTATGGACATGTGCAACACGTTTTTAGGCAAAGGGGAACCGATCCTATGGACATGTACATCAAGTACAAGTTAGATACCACATATACGTGGGGAACCGATCCTAGTACCTAGTCAACCGAATTTTGGTAACTAGCGTGACTATGCAAAGTACTCACATGGAGGTAGAACCGAAACTTGTTTTGGTAGAACCGTGAAACCCATGTTTGGTGATTGAGTGTTCTTGATCAATCACGTAGTTCTTGAAAGTCAGATGAACCAATTTTAAACTTGTTTGGAAGTGTGGCAAATCGGTTTCAATATTGTAAGTATGAAAGAGGACTTACAAAGTAAGGATGTCGACATACTTTGAACATGTGCAGTAACGCTAATCTTTAATTGTTCAAAGTTATTCCTTAATAGCTAAAGGAAGAAAATCCCGGATCGAATAAAATAAATTGAGAATCTTTTATTTAAGGTTTTTATTTTTATTTTTGGAAATGAAAATTAGTAATGTGCATTTACTAGTTGGAGATTTTCTAAGAGATTTTTGGTCATTATTTGGACAAAGCATTTCCAGGAATTATGGAAACCGAATTTGGAATATATTGCATATCTTGAGAATATTTTCGGTTTTGAAAATTCCTTGGTGTCCAAAATTCCTTGGTCTATAAATATGAAAGTTTGCATTTCGAGCAAACTAATCCTCGAGAGACAATGAGAACTATCTCGGTTGTGCTCGACATCGGTGAAGCCGCCTATTCAGAGAGGAGAGTAACCTAATTAGGTGAAATCTCTTACGGCCGCTCAGTTTAAAGACTTATTTGGGATTGAGAATCTCTATTAGTACCGTTAGTGGAAAACTAGATAATTGCGGTTTATCTTTTGTTTTCGATTGATTTGATTGACTAACGGTGGTTGAACTTTGATTGCACCTAGTTTGTTTATGCTTGAGAATCTTCTTTTCTGATATAAGATTCACTCAAACTAGATCGAAGTTTCGACGGGAATCTTTAGACTGTTTGTAGATCTAAAAACATCTTGTGATAATCCATTGTTAACAGACTCCGTTCTGTGCGTGATTAATCACAAGAGATTCAAGTTGATTGTGTGCAGGTGTTTATTAAAGATCTAAAAAGATTTGAAGACAAAGAAGACTTCGAAGATTTCTGATTTGGGTTCATAATCTTTGGTGTGCACAATACTTGTTTCGGTAAAAGTGGATCCAACTATAATCGGTTTATCCTTGTGGTAGATTAGATTGATTAGTTGTGTAAATCGGCATCAATACAATTTTTTGTGATTAAAAGTATTGATTTCAAAATCTTAACAATTACTTTGGTAATTGATAATAAGATAGATCTAAGAACCTGACAAAGGAGTTTATTGAGATAAAATAGAAGAGCCTTTTGTTGAACTCACATCACTTGGTTGAAAAGAGTTGATACCAAACAGATTTGTTGTTCCTTTACTGTTTGGTATACGAAACAAAGGAATTGTTCCAAGTACGTGACTTATTCATAAGTTGGAGGCGTGGGAATACAGACGGAACTAGGTGAACTATAGGTTTAGTTGCTTGGTTTCAACTATACGAAGTTGGTTTGATTTTGTATAGCGGCTTAATCCTGAGAGTATTCAATTCTGGAAAAGGTCCCGGGGTTTTTCTGTATTTGCGGTTTCCTCGTTAACAAAATCTTGCTTTGTCATTTACTTTTATTTTCTGCAATTATAATTGTTGTTATTATAATTAAAGTAAATTACACAAAAGTTAATTCCTATTTACTTGATAAGTAATCCTATTGTGTTTGGTTAAGTCCGAACCTTTTATCAAGTAAACATACTTCGTCGTTGTATTGTCTCGATATCGTATCCATAGACGATTGATGGACTGTCGTAGGCACAACAAATTAATATAGATATTTCCCACTAATTAATTGGTAATATAGCGGTAGTAAGAGATCGTTCCCACAGAGAGTTGTGTAATTGATAGGCTATTTGAAATAGCAAAATAAAGTAAATAACAAAAGGGGGTTTTGGTTGTAAGATAAATAAAGAGACAATAAGAAGAAAAGAGATGATCAAGGAATCCTTCGCCGTTACCAAGCGTTTACTGGATTAGAATACTTATCTATCTTCGTTAGAACCATTCATCACCAACCGTAGAATAACATCTAGATCAGTGTTACGCCCAAAACTCCTTCAATCACTGGATACGGAAGTTCTAGACTACCAGATTCTATTCAACGAACCACCAAGTAGTAGATCACTCAAGGTGTAATCCAATCGAACGCTTTAAGCTTTGTGAATTAGGTTAATCCTAGTAGTTAAACTCTTAGATCAAGGTTTACTTGCTGGTGTTGTTTTTACACACGATTCCTCCACAGAATCCCTCTGTAAGGTCTCGTGATTTCTACTTGTGTTGAGAGTTATTCGACGATTACTTATCTCATAACTTCTACTAGCAATAGAACAATCAATAGACTAATCTAGTTTGCATCCCAAATCAATCTATGAATCATTCATAAACCCTAGATATGGTAAAGACAAACGATGATGATAAAAACCTCAAATAGACTTGTATTATGAATAAAGCTTCACGCTTAGAACATTGAATTCATCCTTAATCAACAAAGGATTTAGCTACTCATATTACAAAGAAGATGAATAATGGTGGTTTCCCCCTAAAGGGGTAAACCCTAGGTTTTAATGTAGAACTTGTGATATGAGATTATTGATAGATTCCCTTGATGAAAGGCCTAATACCTATTTTTATAGGTTTACATTGCTTGGCCATCAAGTATCTAGTTCGGTTCAAGAACCCGACCCAAAAATATGAAATAACGACCCCAAACGTGACCTTAGGCCTTCCAAGGTATGAATACACGTTTTCCTACTTGCTAAAACGCGTACCAGTACACATACTACAAAATCCAGCAGAAATTTTCGGAATTAAAGTATGCGTACACATTTGCATACTTTACTGTCTTCAGTATTAAATAAAAACTCGTTTTGGACACAGCTTCTTCATCCGAACTCGGAATGACCTCATTCTTTTTGCATTCTTTTCCTCTTTCAATTCTCTTCAAAATGATGATGATAAATCCTTAATTTGAATGAGTTAAGATTGGTTTTTGGCCCTTCTCTTGATTTTGAGCATTTTGCTCCTTTTCGTTGCACTTATTCCACTTCTCTTGGACTTGGGCACTTGGATACTTGGAATACTTCTCTTCCTAGCTCTTTTCAGCACTTTGTAGCTCATTTTTGGATGATTCACCTATTAGAGGAAAATAAGAGAAAACAAGAGTAATAATACGAATACATGCAAGAATAATAGCCTAAACAAGTATGGAATGGATACTAAAATCATATGAATTATATGATCAACCAATGATTACCTTGTTACAACATTCACGGCAATATCAGGATCCCACCAATCATTTTAGAGAAACATATAACTGCAAAAATAAAAAGAAAGTAATGATAAATTGCGAGGATGAATCTTTCAAACGACTACCATGCCTTTTTTAGCATATGAGTTTCGCATTCAATTATGAACAAATATATAAGGATTTTAGAATGATAAAGTGGAACTCAATCTATTGTTGTAAGAACTGTTTCAACCTAAAAAGGTTTAGAGTATCATCCTAAATAGCTCATAATTAACTTCAAAAGATGAAGTCTCAAGAATGAAAGAAATCAAAGAGTATTATTTATTTATTTTATTATATTATATTTATTTTATATGCAAGCCAAACATGCTTAACTAGTCCCCACATTTAAACTCAACATTGTCCTCAATGTTCAAAACCGAAAATTTTGATTTTTGACATAACATCCCTGAAAAACTCAAAAACTGTACAAATGGGTAGGGAACTAGGAAAATCATCCTAAACGAAAGTTGTTCGCCTACGTCTTTTATGTAAGGTGTCAAAAGGGAACAGTGTTTTGAAAAATGGTCTGACTTTTATGGCCTCCGGACTGACTGACATGCAATCTGAAAAAGTTCTGGAAAAATACCGAAATTCAAATGTCCAGGCCAATGGGTCCAACTTAACAGACTCCGAATTCAGATTTTCTTTTTGGAAAAGAAAGGTGAGTCTGTCCTCTTTAAAAACTTGGGGTCAACCACTCAAATACGACTCCGTATGAAGTCTCGAGAGCTGTTTTCGTGACAACTACGCAGTCAGAATTTTCTGACTAGAATTCGTCATAACTTTCATTATAGATATAGGACCTTGTAAAATCTAATATGGGAATGCAATATATGATATGAAACTAACAAAATTAAAAACAAAATGGATAGAGATACAAAACCGATGGGTTGCCTCCCACGAAACGCTTGGTTTAACGTCGTCAGCCCGACGTTATTGTTATCGTCCGTACACCAATAATCTAAAAATTTGGTAATCCTTCCAGACAACAATCTGCAGTTCAAATAATAGCTTCACAAAAACATTAGCACAAAATATAAATATTGAAGATATCACTTTATTGAAGTTTCCCCCACACTTAGTCCATTCTACACTCGGAAGTGGATAGAGAGCATAGAATTCGGGAACTTCAAAAGGTTCCTCAGCTTGGTGAACCTGCACAATACTCGAATCAAACACATCAAGTGGTGGATACTTAGAAGCAAAATAATCCGTCAAAACTTTTGAAGCACACAACTCCAATCCTAAGTGAGGTATTTTCTTAAAAGTTGGGTTAACAACTTTTTGAGAAGCTACTTCGATTAGAGGAAAAGGATCAATAGATATAGAATTATGCAAAGGATTAGACAAACCTTGTTTCGGATCCTCATCAATTATATCCAGTGAATTATTTACCTCAAGTATATCGTGGCCCTCTATCGAACTATTATTTTCTAGATCAATTGGGTCTTCCACGACTTCAACCAATTTGGTTTCATTCTCAATCTCAATCTCTTCAACAACCTCGTCATCCGAATCAAATTCCGTTCTCAAGAACTCTTCGTCAGTGTATATTTTGGGGTATTCTGTATAAGTATCCGTCGAGGGAATAATCGGGTCTACTTCTTGCAAATCAACCGTCCTAAAAACATTGTAATATGGATGTTCATTATAATGTTGATATGCATTTGAGTATGTTACACCATTCATAACAATGGTTCGGTCATACCAAGGCTCCTCCTTTTGAATAGGCAAATGATCATTATTATGATCCGGAGTTGGGATAACTTCATCATTACATGGAATCTCCAAAGGTTGCTCATCTTCAAAATATTCTTTGTCGTTCATAGGAATTTCAGAATTGTTTTGGTTTTGAGGCCAAACTTCTTCCTCATCCCTATTTTCAATGAGTTGAGCAGTTTGTATCTTTATTTTTTCCATATTCCTTTGAAATTCTTGGCGTGATTCTTCCATCTTTTTGTTGTCCTCATCCAAATTTTGAATGTGTTGGTCCATCCCTTGTTGATGTTGCACCATCGCTTGGATCAATTCTTCAAGACGTTCTTCAAAACCAACACCTTCACTCACCACATTATTTCCAGACCAAGTCTCCCCTTTTTGAATAGGTGAATGATCATAAAAACGATCAGGAGTTTGGTTAGATATATTAAAGTAAGATTCGGTTGGCATATTGTTCTCCGTACTTAGTTGCTCATTGAATGCCTCCAATGTGGACATACTGGCCTTTACATGAAGCATAATCTGATCAAACTTTTGTTCAAGTTTAGGAGAAAAACAATTAGAAACATAATTATCCTCCATCCTTGTGATTTTCCACTTACATAATCGTCATAAGGTTGTTGATATGTATGTGAATATCCATAAGGTTCCGTGGGATATTGATCATAGCCAAAAGATTGGTTTTGATTATACCCATAGGATGGTTGGTAGTTGTCATAATATTGAGATTGAAAACCATATTGATTACCACAATTATATGTCTGATCTTGTGTTCCGTACATGTTATTTCCGTAAGGAAACATGACGACTCACGAGACTAAAAGAAAATCAAGACAAAAATATAAAAACAAAAATAAAAACAAGCTAAACAAATAACAAATCAATTAACGACTGCTCCCCGGCAGCGGCGCCAAAATTTGATGGGGCTGTCGTAGGCACAACAAATTAATATAGATATTTCCCACTAAACTGGTAATATAGCGGTAGTAACAGATTGTTCCCACAGAGAGCTGTGTAATTGATAGGTTATTTGAAATAGCAAAATAAAGTAAATAACAAAAGGGGGTTTTGGTTGTAAGATAAATAAAGAGACAATAAGAAGAAAAGAGATGATCAAGGAATCCTTCGCCGTTACCAAGCGTTTAATGGATTAGAATACTTATCTATCTTCGTTAGAACCATTCATCACCAACCGTAGAATAACAGCTAGATCAGTGTTATCCCCAAAACCCCTTCAATCACTGGATACGGAAGTTCTCGACTACCAGATTCTATTCAACGAACCACCAAGTAGTAGATCACTCAAGGTGTAATCCAATCAAACGTGTTAAGCTTTGTGAATTAGGTTAATCCCAGTAGTTAAACTCTTAGATCAAGGTTTACTTGCTGGTGTTGTTTTTACACACGATTCCTCCACAAAATCCCTCTGTATAAGGTCTCGTGATTTCTACTTGTGTAGAGAGTTATTCGACGATTACTTATCTCCTAACTTCTACTAGCAATAGAACAATCAATAGACTAATCTAGTATGCATCCCAAATCAATCTAAGAATAATTCATAAACCCTAGATATGGTAAAGACAAATGATGATGATAATAACCTCAAATAGACTTGTATTATGAATAAACCTTCACGCTTAGAACATTGAATTCATCCTTAATCAACAAAGGATTTAGCTACTCATATTACAAAGAAGATGAATAATGGTGGTTTCCCCCCTAAAGGGGTAAACCCTAGGTTTTGATGTAGAACTTGTGATATGAGATTATCGATAGATTCCCTTGATGAAAGGCCTAATACCTATTTTTATAGGTTTACATTGCTTGGCCATCAAGTATCTAGTTCGGTTCAAGAACCCGACCCAAAAATATGAAATAACAACCACAAACGTGACCTTAGGCCTTCCAAGGTATAAATACACGTTTTCCTACTTGCTAAGTACGCGTACCAGTACGCATACTACAAAATCCAGCAGAAATTTTCGGAACTAAAGTATGCGTACCCGTTTGCATACTTTACTGTCTTCGGTATTCAATAAAACTCGTTTTGGCCACAACTTCTTCATCCGAACTCGGAATGACCTCATTCTTTTTGAATTATTTTCCTCTTTCAATTCTCTTCAAGATGATGATGATAAATCCTTAATTTGAATGCGTTAAGATCGGTCTTTGGCCCTTCTCTTGATTTTGAGCGTTTTGCTCCTTTTCGTCGCACTTCTTCCACTTCTCTTGGACTTGGGCACTTGGATACTTGGTGTAGTTGCAGGAAATCCTACAATACATCCCTCACAAGTATTCATAATAATCAACCCATCTTTAAGATCAACAATCACACTTTTTATTAATTGAGTTATAGAATTTTACAAAGAGGAAATGAAATCAAGAATACAACTATTGCTCTAGACTTTCTCTCTCCTCAAAACTTTCCCTCCACTCTAAAAAGATCTCTCCACTTTCTTAAGCCTGCTCGGCTCTTTATATAGGGTATTACATAGTGGGTGACAGCTAAGCTGTCCTTCATTTTAGGACCTGACTTGCGATATCCTCGCAAGTATACAAGTGTTAGATTTCGCAACACTCCTAAATCTCGCTAGATCTTCACATCTTTCTCGTGTTTAGGCTGTCGTCATCTGTTGTGTCATTTCTGTAATCATTCTGCGATATCTTCGCAGTGAGTCGTATAGATTTCGCAAAGTTATTGATGTTGCGATATTCTGATCCTACATCTTAGCTTAGCTGTCACCCACTATGTAAGACCCTATATAAAGAGCCGAGCAGGCTTAAGAAAGAGGAGAAATCTTTTTAGAGTGGAGGGAAAGTTTTGAGGAGAGAGAAAGTCTAGATCAATAGTTGTATTCTTGATTTCATTTCCTCTTTGTAAAATTCTTTAACTCAATTAATAAAAAGTGTGATTGTTGATCTTAAAGATGGGTTGATTATTATGAATTCTTGTGAGGGATGTATTGTAGGATTTCCTGCAACTACATAATGGCGCTAGAAACAGGGACTGAAGATTGATATTGTGGTTTGAAAGAATTTGGAGTAGTAGATAAAGAATTTCATATAATTTTCAACAACTCATTAAGATTGAAAAATGGCTAGAAGAAGAAATACATCAAAACAACCAACAACTATTAGAAGGAGTAGGAGACTTGCTGGAAAAGGGAGAGATGAAATGGAGGAATCTTCAAGAGTGAACACAATAAACAATGGAGAAAATCAAGTTCAACCGCCAATTCAACGTACACCAATACAAAATAGAACTGTGGATTATGACAGAGTGAATGTACATACTTGGCAATCAGATTCTGTGGATGAAATGGGAGAAGAGCAGCAATTAGGAAGCAATGGACGAGAAGAGAGAGACCAAGAAGTAATTGGAGGAATAATTCATGGGAATGAAGAGATTGCAGCATTAGAGGCATTGAGGCAAAGAATACATGAAGAAAGGTGATTAGAAGCAGAAGAGCGTGCAAATCTAACAAGGCAAAATCATGAGTTGAGGATGGAAAACATGAGATTACAAAGTAGAAGGTCAAGAAGCAATACAAGATCAATTTCAAGGTCAGCTAGAGAAGAAATAAGACGAAATTCGCCTGTATAAAATGCTAATGAAGATACTCGAGAGGAAATACAAAATCCAGACGAAGAACGTCGCGAAAGAAGAGAAATAATAGAAGATCGTTATATTCAACATGGTGAAATTCTTCAAAATGGACAAAACAACTGAAATTAGGGAAATAGACAACGCTAGGAACGAAATAATCAAGATGGCGAAGAAAATTAGGGAGAAGGAAGAAGAACATTACGTGGGAGACAATTTCAAAGAAATCGACAAATAATTGAAGATGAAATCGAAAGGCATTAAACTGAACAAGCACGTCTAGCTTGCGAGAGGGAAAGACTGAGAGCAGAAGTGGAAGAACAAGAGTTACAAAAGGCAATTCGCCAGAACAATCATGATAATCGAGAGAGAAGGCGTGAACAAAATCGCAATAATGGTAATATCAATGAAGAATATGATAAAGTACAAAGGAGAGCTGAAAGGCGGCAAAGAAGAGAAAATGAGAAATATAACGGTGTGAAAATTCATGAAAGGAATGAAAGAGAATATCGCAGAGAAAGACGAGAAGAAAATGATGAAGAAGAAAATCAAAACAGATATGAACGCAGAAGAAGAGAGGTGGAGTTAATAAGACCAATGGATCCAAATTCTGGTGTAAATGAACAAATTTTGAGAGAGCTAGCGGAAATGAGAGGAATGTTAAACAACAAAAGAGAAGGAGGTAGGAGACAACTGGATGAAGCCATAGAAGAAGCTGCGAAAACCCCATTCACACAAGAAGTACAATTAGGAGGAATACCCCCAAAGTGCAATTTACCTGCGTTAACCAGCATTTTTGACGGAACAACTTGTGCAGTACAACACATCAAAGCTTATGTGAGATGTATGCTACAATGGGAAAACCATGATGCTGTATTGTGCAAATATTTTGCATCAAGTTTAACAGGAGAGGCCTTGAAATGGTTTGAAGGTTTGCCAAACAATACTATAACATCTTTCAACCATTTGCAGGCTACATTTTTAGGGGCGTATATAAGTAACAATTCCTCGCGACCTGGCATTGAAGATGTATTTGGGTTAAAGCAAAGGGTTGGCGAAAGTTTGAAATATCTAACCATGAGGTGGAAGACAATGTGTAGTGATATGGCTGGTCGTGTGGATGAGAGATACCTCATTCTATCATTCATTAATGCTATGTTCAACCAATCTATTATACATTCAAATTTTCAGAGTCAAGAATACGATCACAATGACTGAGTTGCGAGAATTTCAGGAGGAGTATATTGCTCTTGAAGAAAAGCAAAATGAGATGGAATCATACCCAGTTGCGAACACAAGTTCAAAAGCAGCGAATGGAAGTTGTTACCTAAGTTGATAAATACAGTGGCGAGCACTTCTCAAGGACAACAAGGAAGGATAATGGAAGATAGTCAGCAGAAGCTAGTAGCTATGGGAAGTCGTGATCAAGAAGAATTCAAGAGAGAAAGAAACTTCTATAGCCGTGGTGGAAATAACAAAATTCAAAGACTTGACCAGCCGCAAGAAACTTATGGAGGTCAGCGGCAAAACCATCACAGATGACGGGGAAGTCATAAGATAATATGGGAAGAAATTAAAATGCCACCACTGAATGCTAGTGTGGAGAAAATATGGGAAGCTATAATCTTGATGGAAAACATACTCGCGCCATGGAACATGGGGAGTGAACCACCTCCAAGCGACAGAAGTCATGAATTTTGTTCTTATCACCATTTTCATGGACACTCAACAAATGATTGCAGAAATATAAAAAGAATCATCCTCAGAATGATAGATCAAGGGAAACTAAATCATTTTCTAAAAAACCAAACTCAGTCTCAACCATTACCACCACCGCTTAAACTCGCAGAGGGTAAATACAACAAAAGGAGGAGAAACATTTGTAATAGAAGTTGGAGCAAAGGCAAAGAATTTGTTTTGTCACTCTATTGTACATTCGTACAAAACGATTGAAGACTTTCATGATAACACTCTCAGCAGGGTCTTCGCAAGAGATGCCGATAATAAAGAAATAATGAACATTGCGAAGGCATTGCCACTGAAAGAATGGCAAAAGCAGATTATTTCCTTCACCGCAGAAGAAGTACGTGAGGGTGGCAAGATACACGATAACCCATTAGTGGTAAGATTGGAGATTAACCCAAAACCTAGTGATGATGAATATGATGAAGCACAGAATACATGGGCAATCAACAAAATTTTAATCGATACTGGAAGTTCCGTGGATATCCTTTTTTACCATACTTATAAAACTATGGGAGGAAAATATGAAGATCTAATACCTTCAACTTACAAGATCTATGGTTTTAATGGTACTGCCAATAAACCTAAAGGGGAAGTCAGTATACGAATTCCACTGAAAGGATTGTCCTCTGAAATTCTGTTCTGTGTAGTCGATGTGGAATCACCATACAATGCATTGATTGTACGACCTTGGTTACATGGGATTCTAGGTGTAGCATCAACTTTTCATCAATGTATCAAGTTCCCTCATCCCAGTGGTATAGGCATAGTAAAAGGAGATTGGATTGAAGGAAAGAAGTGTTATGAAATTGATGTAGAATCTTGCGAAGAAAGAGATGCGAAGAAGAAGAATTGGAAACATAACATCAGAGAAAAACAAAAAAGTGAAAGATTGATGATAGATGCAATCAAACAGAGAGAAGAAGAATCGTTGCGAAACCAATGCATGCTGAAGATAAGAAGCGACAAAGATTTCTCAAAGGATAAGATACTAACAGAAAATGCGAGGGAAAGAAAGTAAAGTAAGTAAGAGACTTAAAGAGCGAATGTATTTGTTGATTTTATGACTGCAAAAGTAAGATTGAGAGAAGAAAGAAAGATGTGTGACTGGATTGTTAAAAAAAAAAAAAAATTATTATGAATGACGAAGATGAGATTGCGAAATTACAAAAGAGCTGATATGAAGAAGAAGAAAATATATTTTATGAATGATAAAGATGAGATTGCGAAAATACAAAAGAGCTTATATGCATAAGAATCAACAAAATAATCAGACAGAGGCGAACCTACTATGGCGTACACCCTAGTTCGCGAAATCAAAATTTCGCAAGAGGCAAATGTAAGACCTAAAGTGCGTCATAGAAGGGGTACCTATTGCATGGCTCAGCGAAAAGGTTACACCGCCCCTGGAACCTGAGTCATGGAGATTTGGGGTCAATAAAGCCCATCCAGGAGAGGTACCTTGGATTTTCAACCTAAGCTAATGACTTAGGTTGGACGACTGAGGGTCTCTTCTAAGGAGTACCTCATTTGATCAAGGAGCCGAGGTACACGATTGAGCCAAGAGTGCCCGGGGCGTCTGGAACTACCCCGGCCATTCTCGGCAAGTCTTGACTATGCCGCACTCGGCCCGAAGAAAACCCCACTTAGGGTGCAGTCTCGTAACCATAAGCCCTATAGGCAAAAGGGATAAGAGGCTGCGAAAACAACTGGTTGTTGCTAAGACCGGATGGGAGGAGCCAACCTTGTATGGTAGAGGTACGCCTCCTTGAAGGGGCAACCAGGGGGAAGATAAGGGCGGCACCCTCCATTAGGGAGATGATAAGTGCCTTAAGACGCAAATGTGATGAGGCTTTATCTTCGCAAGGAGATTTAGGCTTGTCATATTTGTGCGACAATCCTGAAGAGGCAATAATACAAAAAGATAAGACGAGATCAATGGGTCAGTACATGAAAGTGTAAGGACGTCCTGCGATTTTGTCGCAAGACGGCAATGTCATGGGGCTTTATTTTCGCAAGAATATTTAGGCCTGTCATATTGTCGCAACAAAAATCACTAGAGAAAAAAGTTAAGGCAAGATCAAGGGTTTTTTCATGCAAGTGCAAAGACGTCCTGCGATTTTGTCGCAATGACAAGAGGTGGCAAAATAAGACCTTTAACTAGGAAGGAAAAATAAGACCACATAAGAGAAAAAGAAAAAATGAAATCTTGGAAGAAACGAAGAAATATCTAATTGCGAAAATTCAGCAGAAACAACTGCGAGACTGAGGCATGAATACATGTTGCTATTCAAAAGTAACTTGCTCAATCTTTCATTTGAATACAAATAACAGAGAAAGGAACAAAAAAGGTGGAACTTGCATTTGAAGATTCAAGAAATTCGCAGCAAAAGATTACAATGATTGGAGATTAAAAGAATGAATGTACAGATATTACAAAAAGAGAAAGAAAGAAACAAAACTATTTCTTGTTTGACTCCTCTTCTTCATCATCTTCATCAAATCCTTCTCCTTCACCTCCATCAGATTCCTCTTCTTCGCTAACATCACTGTCAGAAATATCCAGAGGAGGTGCGTTCTTGGGGATTTCTTCTAAGAGGCAAGGATATGTAGGATGAGGAATATTATTGTCATCGCAGACCGTCTTAATAGTCTGATTGCGAAAAAGAACAGCGTCATTCTTAAAGGTCGCAACAATAATCTTTAGTTGACTCTTCAGTCTAGAGTATTTATCATTGCGAGAAGAAAGATCCTTTGCGAGTTGCTCCTTTTCAGACTCAAGTTCTTCAATTCTTTTGAGAAACCTCCCTTCAGCTTCTGCGAATATATAACAACGAATCAGCAACTTGATGACAATTCATGAAAGACAAACAATTAATAAAGAAGAACAATTAACAACCTTCTTTGTCAGAAATCATATCCCTAACCAAGGCCGTGTGCTCAGCTTGAAGACTAACATTTACACCTAAGTTATTTCTGGCATCATCTAGAACTTTCGCAGCCCAAGCGAACTCATCATCATTATTTATGAGAAAAAGGGAACGAATTTGATTCTCTCTTTCGCTAAGTATAGCATTTCTGCGGTTAGAATCATCTCGTTCAATTTGAACCTCAAGAAGAGTTTTTTAGAATTTCGCTAACGCTTGAGCACCTTGACTAGCGATGCGATCTTTATCATCTATGAGATCACTGATTTTGGTTCTTAAAGTAGTGATCTTCTCTTTAGAATTCAGATAGAAACGCTTAAATTGGTTGGCTAAGCCCAAGCTGGATCTATGGTCAATTTTTAAGAGGCGGAGTTTGGATTTGAGTTCATTTATGGGAAGAGATTCAATCTTGTCATTTGAAAAACTATTTAAGGAATTATTAAGGTGTTCAAGGAGGGTATTATTATCCATAGAATTGGGGAATGTGTGAAGGGGAATGGCTTCATCAGAAAGATTATAGACGTCTGCGAAAATGATAAGTTAGATGAGGGAGGATAATGAGAAAATAAAATAAAGGAAAAGGTAAAAATTTCATACCATAAAGTTGCTTATTGGCATCTTGAAGACTAGATATTTTGTTCTTTTGAGTAGAAGAATCAACTTCTAATTGTTTGTTCTTTTCGCGAAGAGCAGCAGCTTGAGCCTCCAGTTCTTCATTTCTCTTGCGAAGTTGAAGATTCTTCTTTTCAAGAATTCCACGCCTTTTTTCCAAATCTGAGGCAACAACGAAAGAAGCCTTCCCAGTCTGCGAAGGAAAATAAAGAAATTGTCAAGATATAGTATAACTTTAAATCATAATTATGAAGAAAAAGAGAAATGAAGGCATACCAAGATACCAAGAGAATTCAGAAAGCTAGGAGTCACTGATCTGGAGACCCCATGAAGAGAATCATCACCATCCAGTAAAGGAGCATCACATATGTTCGCAAGAGATTTGCATGTGCTAGTGAGATGATCATCCCCAATTCCTTGCATGGAGTCAGAGAAGATGCTACACAGTAGTGTCATAGAAGATTCAACTGGAAAATCTTCTCTTGCGAAAGAACTATCAAGGTCATTATCATCATCATCAGAATTCTCGCCAGATCGAAGATTTGAAGGAGAGGGTGAGTGAATTTTTTGCTTCTTTGAAGGTGGGGCATCAGATTTCTCCTTGCGAATAGAACCTTTACCTTTGCCTTTGGCCTTCGCAACCTTAGATCCTTCTTCAATAACTACAACACCAACCTTCGCACACAAATGAAGATAAGAAACAGAGGCAACAATATTGTTAAAAGTATAAAAAATGTTTCTTACTTCATCTGTGATGGAGCGTGGAGCAGATAAAGTGCTAGCCTTCCCAGTCCTATTATAGCTCGATCTCAGCTTTTTAATCTAAAATTTTCGCAAGAGTTAGAGAACAAGAAAATAACAACAAATGAGAGATTATGAAGTGAGCAATATTTGAAGACATACCTCTTTCGCCTTCTCGGGCCAATTAAATACCCAAGGTTGATAAGTGGAATATAAGGTCCCTTCAAAACCAGTGGAAAAACGAACCACCTGTCGTCTTTAGAGTGACGAGGAATATTATTCTTGCCAGAATGCCAATCAATGTCCTGCATAAGTATTCTATCACTTGCAACATTTTCTTTCCTCTTCAAGCGAGCACCCCAACGAGTTTTATCATTTTTCATGTTTATCACTTCATAATTTTCAAAGAAACTCTCCACGGTGTATTTTTCGGCGAGTATTTCTAAATCCTCATATTCAGGATCCCTAACTTCTTTTGGATAGAGAGATCCTTTACCAGCACCGCGGTTGGCGAATTCAAGTATTAAGCGAATGCAGTCCCCACTTAATTGGTAGATGGCTCGCGAGAAGTTCGCATGAGCAAGAATTTCATAAAACAAGGGAAGACTTGTATCATAAAGAAGGATAGGAAGGCCAGCGAGAATCTGACCAAGTGAAACTATGATTTCTTTATCATCACAATGATGATCAGAAAACAATTTTGCAGAAATAATGGATTTAGATTCTTGATTGGGAATGGTGGTTAATGTAAAACCTCTCCCCTCGAGATCTTTCTGAATCCCTTCAAGAGAAGTTTCGTATTTACGACCAGATGGAGCCATATTTAGTATGGGAATGAAGAAGAAGTTAAAGATCAAAAGAAGTGGAAATAAGAAAATTTACAGCAACAGGAGCGGAATTTACGGAGAAACAATAAAGAAAAGTTGCAGAAAAGATAAGAAGGAAAGTAAAAAAGAAGAAGAAAAGAATAAGAAGAATATATATAGAGAGAAGGGTTCTCGAGAAGATAAACACATTTAATGCGAAAAGTAGACGTGAACGGTTGAGAAATAGCGGTTGAAAAGGACGTGTCAAGAAATGGATGGAAGAAGAGATACGTGTAATAAATTCTGCGTAAAAGTACAGAATCATGTCAATACAGAAGAATATGATTTTTGGTCTTATTGAGCATCTTATGTGGTCTTATTTTGCCTTCCTAGTTAAAGGTCTTATTGCGCCACCTCTTGTCATTGTGACAAAATCGCAGGACGTCTTTGCATTTGCATGCAAGAACCCATTGATCTTGCCTTAACTCTTTCTTTGAAATTTTTGTTGCAACAATATGACAGGCCTAAAAATTCTTGCGAAAATAAAGCCCCATGACATTGCCGTCTTGCGACGAAATCGCAGGACATCCTTACACTTTCATGTACTGACCCATTGATCTCGTCTTATCTTTGTCTTTTGTATTATTGCCTCTTCAGGATTGTCGCACAAATATAACAAGTCTAAATTTCCTTGCGAAAATAAAGCCTCATGACATTTGCGTCTTAAGACACTTATCAGCTCCCTAATGGAGGGTGCCGCCCTTATCTTCCCCCTGGTTTCCCCTTCAAGGAGGCGTACTTCTGACATACAAGGCTAGCTCCTCCCATCCGGTCTTAACGACAACCAATTGTTTTCGCAGCCTCTTATCCCTTTTGCCTATATGGCTTATGGTTACGAGACTTCACCCTAAGTGGAGTTTTCTTCGGGCCGAGTGCAGCATAAGCCAAGACTTGCCAAGACTTGCCAAGAATGGCCGAGACACTTCAAATGCCCCAGGCACTCTTGGCTCAACCGTGTACCTCGGCGCCTTGGTCAAATGCTGACTCCTTAGATGAGACCCTCGGTCGTCCAACCTAAGTCATAAGCTTAGATTAAAAATCCAAGGTACCTCTCCTGGATGGGCTTTATTGACCCCAATTCTCCATGACTCAGGTTCCAGGGGCGGTGTAACCTTTTCCCTGAGCAATGCAATAGGTACCCCCTTCTATGACGCACTTTAGGTCTTACATTTGCCTCTTGCGAAATTTTGATTTCGCGAACTAGGGTGTACGCCATAGTAGGTTCGCCTCTGTCTGATTATTTTGTTGATTCTTATGCATATAAGCTCTTTTGTAATTTCGCAATCTCATCTTTATCATTCATAATATATATTTTCTTCTTCTGCATATCAGCTCTCTTTCGCAATCTCATCTCTGTTATTCATAAGAATTTTTTTTTTTTTTTTAAAGATCAAACCAATCATACATTTTTCTTTCACCTCCCAATTTCTACTTCGGTAGTCAACAAGTACATTCATTCTTTAATTCTCTTACTCCTGCTACTTTCTGCCTCTCGCATTTTTGAATTTTTCTGTCATTTTCTTGTTTGTTGCGAAGCCTTCGCCACTTCTTATCTTTAATATGCCTTGGCTTCGCAAAGTTTCTTCTTCTCTGTGTTTTATTATATCTATCATCAGTCTTTCACTCTTTTTTTTTATATTTGATGCTGTGTTTCCAATTATTCTTCTTCGCAGCTCTTTCTTCACAAGATTCTACATCAATTTCATAACACTTCTTTCCCTCAACCGAATCTCCTTTTAGGATGCCAATACCACTGGGATGAGAAAATTTGATACATTGATGAAAAGTCGATGCCACACCTAGAATCTCATGTAACCAAGGTCGTCCAATCAATGCGTTATATGGTGACTCCACATCGACTACACAGAATAAAATTTCAGAAGATAATCCTTTCAGTGGAATTCGCATATGAGCTTCTCCTTTGGGCTTATTTGCAGTACTGTTAAAACCATAAATTTTGTAAGTTGAAGGTATTAGATATTCATCTTTCCCTCCCATAGTTTTATAAGTGTGATGAAAAAGTATATTCACAGAACTTCCGGTATCGATCAAGATTCTGTTGATTGCCCATGAATTCTCAGCGTCATCATCTTCATCCTCGCTAGGTTTTGGGTTTATCTCCAATCTTACCACTAATGGGTTATCGTGCATTTCTCCACCCTTAGGTACTTCTTCTGTGGTAAAAGAGATAGTCTGCATTTGCCATTCTTCCAGTGGCGATGTCTTTGCAATATTCATTATTTCTCTATCATCGGCATCTCTTGCGAAAACCCTGCTGAGAGGGTTATCGTGAAAATATTCAATTGTCTTGTATGAGTGTACGATAGAGTTACAAAACAGATTCTTTGCCTTTGCGCCAACTTCAATCACAAATGTTTCTCTTTCTATTGCTGTGCTTGGCTTGTGAATATCTGGAGGAGGTGGTAATGCTTGAGTTTGCGTTTGTCCTACTAGAAAGTGATTTAATTTTCCATGATCTATCATCCTGAGAATGATTCTCTTTATATTTCTGCAGTCATTTGTTGTATGTCCATGGAAATGATGATAAGAGCAAAATTGATTACTTCTGTAGCTTGGAGGTGGTTCACTCCCCATGTTCCATGGTGCGGGTATGTTTTCCATTAGGATTATAGCTTCCCATATCTTCTCCACACTAGCATTCAAAGGTGGCATTTTGATTTCTTCCCATATTATCTTGTGACTTCGCTGTCCTCTGTGATAATTTTGCCTCTGACCTCCATAAGTTTCTTTCAAGTCTTTGGATTTTGTTATTTCCACCATGTCTATAGAAGTTTCTCTCTCTCTCTCTCGAATTCTTCTTGATCACGACTCCCCATAGCTACTAGCTTTTGCTGATTATCACCCATTATCCTCTCTTGTTGCCCTTGCGAGGTGCTCGCCACTGTATTTATCAACTTAGGTAACAAACTTGCATTCGCTGCTTTTGAACTTGTGTTCACAATGGGGTATGATTCCATATCATTCTGCTTTTCCTCAAGAGCAATATACTCCTCCTGAAGTTCTCGCAACTCAGTCATTGTGATCGTATTCTTGATTCTGAAAATTTGAATGTATAATAGATTGGTTGCGAACATAGCGTTGATGAATGACAGAATGAGATATCTTTCGTCCACACGACCAGCCATATCACTACACATTGTCTTCCACCTTACAGTTAGATGCTTCAAACTTTCGCCAACCCTTTGCTTCAACCCAAATACATCTTCAATGCCAGGTCGCGAGGAATTGTTACTTATATATGCCCCTAAAAATATAGCTTGCAAATGGTTAAAAGATGTTATAGTATTCTTTGGAAAACCTTCAAACCATTTTAAGGCCTCTCCTGTTAAACTTGATGCAAAATATTTTCATAATATTGCATCATGGTTCTCCCATTGTAGCATACATCTCACATAAGCTTTGATGTGTTGTACTGCACAAGTCGTTCCATCAAAAACGCTGGTTAACGCAGGTAAATTGCATTTTGGGGGTATTCCTCCTAATTGTACTTCTTGTGTGAATGGAGTTTTCGCAGCCTCTTCTATGGCTTCATCCAATTGTCTCTTACCTCCTTCTCTTTTATTATTTATCATTCCTCTCATTTCTGCTAACTCTCTCAAAATTTGTTCATTTATGCCAGAATTTGGATCCATTGGTCTTTTTAACTCCGCCCCTCTTCCTCTGCGTTCATCATTCGCAGAGAAGACATAAGAAGAGGCAAGATGTAGGATCAGAATATCGCAACATCAATACCTTTGCTAAATCTTTATACGACTCACTGCGAAGATGTCGCAGAATGATTACAGATATGACGCAACAGATGACGACAGCCTAAACACGAGAAAGATGTGAAGATCTAGCGAGATTTAGGAGTGTTGTGAAATCTAACACTTGTATACATGCGAGGATATCGCAAGTCAGATCCTAAAATAAAGGACAGCTTAGCTATCACCCACTATATAATACCCTATATAAAGAGCCGAGCAGGCTTAAGAAAGAGGAGAGATCTTTTTAGAGTGGAGGGAAAGTTTTGAGGAGAGAGAAAGTCTAGAGCAGTAGTTGTATTCTTGATTTCATTTCCTCTTTGTAAAATTCTTTAACTCAATTAATAAAAAGTGTGATTGTTGATCTTAAAGATGGGTTGATTATTATGAATTCTTGTGAGGGATGTATTGTAGGATTTCCTGCAACTACACTTGGAATACTTCTCTTCCTAGATCTTTTCAGCACTTTGTAGCTCTTTTTTGGATGATTCACATATTAGAGGCAAATAAGAGAAAAGAAGAGTAATAATACGAATACATGAAAGAAAAATAGCCTAAACAAGTATGGAATGGATACTAAAATCATATGAATTATGCACCTATCAACAATCACACGAAGTGTGAACCGATTTGTTGTATTATCTCGACTCAGTCCATAGACAATCACTTTCGGAGAAAGGACTTATAGGTGGAAAAGTTTTAGATTGAGGTATATTTGGGTACCCTCATCTTTTCGACCCAATATGAACTGTTGAGAGCTAATTAGGTCAAAATTTTGAAAGAGTGTGGGACCGGCTCCTTGCCAGCCTAAGGCCGACCTTGGTCGGTCAGGGTGGCATGCCCGTGTCACTATAGTGTCCGTGTCTCAATCCTGAGAGTTTTGGTATTTTCTGGTGCACGTTTGAGCAATATTTTGGATTTAGAAGAGTTTGATCTCGACTGAATTTCCTAATTTTGCTCGAACGAGAAAGTAGAACTTTGCTCGTGCGATCAATATTTTTAGAATTTTAATATTAGCCGTGAGTAGCCTAGTCGGTCATGTGACCATTTGACTTTTTGGCTTTTTCATGGTTTGAGCAATATTTGAGAAAATATTGAAAAACTAGGGTTTTGCTCAAACGAAGGAGTTTCATGAGATGGAGAAAATAATAATATGAGAAAAAAAAGGAATTGTAAGGTGTGGGATCGGTCACGGCTAGGGCATGGCCGGCCGTCTAGGTGGCCCGGTCCCGTGATACCTTTCCCTATTTTTTACTATTTTTTCATCGTTTGAAGGAAAATATGGAGAAACTAAGAGTTTTGCTCAAACGAGGGAGTTTTCTCAAATGAAGGAGTCTTCATGAGATGAGGAAAAATAACAAAATAATATAAAATAATTGAAAGAGGTGCGGGACCGGCCGGCCGGTGGGCCCGGTCCCCTTAGGCGCCTCTTTATTATTTTATTGATATTATTTTCCTCCCCATTTTGCATAGGTTTCCTCGTTCGTCCATATTTTTGAATGCTCGTTCGTGCGTTCGGGTGCTCATTTGTGCATTATTTGCTAAGTACACTCGCACCATTTTCTCGGGGCTTACTCGGTGGTGGCCCAGATGCCCGATCCATGAATATTTATTACTAATTCATGAAATTCGGCTGAGAAAATTCATAAAATGGAGTAATAAAATAAGTTGAGTATCTATTACTAATCCATGAAATTCAGCTGAGAATAATTCATGAAACGGAGTAATGAGATAGAATAGATTTCTAGGAATTCAGTTGATGAATGACACACTAGAATTAACCTATTTGCAGAATTGAGATATGAGATAATTGAAGCATCATACTCGTTCTGATGGGGTGTATAGTCAGGGAACAACGAATAACGTGACGTCCTGAAGGTGTTAGGCTCTGCACTAGCATATAATATGTCTAGGAGCCGCCCAATCATTAAGAGATTCTATACACGGTCTCTCTACGTAGTCAGGGAACAACGAGCAGCGTGATGTCCTGAAGGCTTTATGCTCTATACTAGCATGCAATATGTCTAGGAGCCACCCAATCATTTTGTTAGAGCATTGCTCGGTCAAACTCGCATGCATTGATATCTCAAGCATGTTTGTCAATGTTAGTGATCAAAACTATAAGTCTTGATTTCTAGCCTATTTGTAGATGTCTCGGACTAGGACATATATAGTGTAGTTGAACTTAAATCTCTCGACGTTCATCTCTTGAAGACTAAGAACTACTAAGGGGAGCTTGTGGAACTTCTTTGACAAAAGGTATGTGGAGACTTGAACTTATCTATCACTTGGAAAGTCTATTTCTACTATCTCCTATATTGAGACATAAGTCGTGTTACGATATAGTTTTCTTTATACACATTTGAGATTGAGATTTCGAGCTTAGTATATCTCGCTTACATATTTCTCGAAATATGTGTTGGTAAGATTTCGCTTCGACCAAGTTCATCTTATATCATGAGAAAATTGCCGAGTAACATCTTACATGGTTTGTGTGATACAATCATTTGGTGTAAGACTTGGAAGGTTTCAATAATGATTATTTCAATATCTTGAAAATTGCTTTGATGCTAATAGTGTGTGAAAACGGCTATTGACATTATAGAAGAATGTTTCAATGATTGAAATAAAGAGTTGATGATGTAACCATATACGGATATAAGCATATATAGTGTGTTCGCACATTAGTGTATAAGTCCATAAACCTGGAGCCAAGAGTATGCATATGTGTGTATACGAAATTGGTGAAGGAGACAGGTTAAGTATGCGTACAAGTACGCATACTGGCAGAAGTTCTCAAACCGAGAATTTCTGCTGAGTCTGGTTTTGGCAAAACTCTTAACTAGGCACCTTAAGTATGCGTACATGTACGCATACTGGCAGAAGTTTTTGAACCGAAAATTTCTGCTGAGTTTGGAAACTTTACAAACTCAAAAAACCGGTTGCTTAAGTACGCATACCGTACGCATACTTAAGCTAGTTACTTTTTCAAATCGGTCAAGTCCATGAAATTAAACATGTAAATCATAAGGAATGCAATATTTGCAAACCGTGGCTATAATGTTCATGATTGATTCAAGTGAATCAAACCGATTTGATTTCAATTGTGTTTTCTAAACAATTGAACAACTCCTAACTAATTTCATTTGAGTCATTTGAACTAGTTATGGTTAAGATGAATAAGGTTGATAGGAGAGTAATCATATGGCTAACCTCGGTTAACTATTTGTGAACCAACCTAGTGTACACGTTTAGGTACGGCTACATAAACCTAAATGAGGGTACATTTCATTTGTGTGTAACAAGCTAAGTTCGATCTAACGGTTGAAAGATATTAGCTTGGTTGAATCAGGGTTTTCATCTAACGGTGAATATTGAATGCTTTGTTACCAAGGTAATTTGGATTGCAAACCCTTATTTGAAAACTATATAAAGTAGAACTCTAGCAACTGGGAAACCTAATCCCCACACCTCATGTGTGTTACTAGTTGCATAACTAGAGTCGATTCTCCTTTAACCTTAGTGTTTATGGGTGAAAACTACTCCTGCAGAATTTGGTAATTTGGGGTGTGGATGAGGAATGAATTTAAACCTTTAAACAAATGCACTGCGCGGTGAGTGCTTGTAGATTCGAGAGATCAATCCGTGCAAGTCCGGCCTAAACCAAGAAATGGCCGTTCTAGACTTGTTTCGGTCACAAAGTGAAGGAGATGGGGTTGATCTTAGGGAGGGAAGCGAAGAAGGTGTTGAGATTGTGAAGGTATTGGCTTGCTTATGACTTATAACGAGAAAGATGAGCGAGGCTTGCGGTTGATGCAAGCGAGGCTCACGGGTGTTTGAATACGATTTGTATTAACACTTGGTTTTTCTGTCTAAATCGAACTTGTGTTGGTGTTTGAAATAGGGCGGAGAACCTATTTATACAAGTCATTGAGCCTCATTCACGTCTCTCGTGGGAAGTGGAGTGATGGAGTAGTGGAGTTGTGCGTCGACCGGTCTTGCCCACTTCTCTGTTCATCTCTAACCGTCCATGACTTCCTAACACGTTCTTGTGATGGCGCGTTGCACGTTGCACGCCGTAAACCGCTGGACCAATACCCCAGTATGTATCCCAGTTTGTGACATGATTGATGTACGGAATGTGTGGATCGTGGATCCACGAAAGATAGCATGTAATCTGAATTGAATAATTGTGTTATTCGGGAAGTCGATACTTGTGAAGTATCGTGTGTATTTTATCAGGAGTCTTTGCATTACGGTGTGGTAAAGTGATGGGTAATGACTCCTCACTAACCAAATAACTCCTGACTAGGGTTGTATAACCAAGCTGGTGAAGTTGGACGGATGAGATGAGTTTTGAGACACTCATCTGCGACCGTTAATGAATACTAGGTTTCTTGAAGAGGAGCGCAAGCATGACTCTTGACTTGGTCAAAACCAAGCATGGGAAGAATTTTGGGAGGACCGACCGGACGTGTATGTAGATGGCATCTTTGGTGTACACGTCCATGTCTCACCGTCCCATGAAAGTGCGATCTAGGCCACTCAATTTGACCGTCAAAGGGGAGTGGTTGAGATCGGTTTGCGGCAGAAATCCCTTGCCGCAAAAGGAGTTAGAAACCGGCGTGACATCCCTAGTTTGGGCACACATTTCAAGACGACACATCTTGTTCGGTCTTGGTCGATGGGTTTGACGGGAAGATGGCGGGCGGTGATCATGCCTATACCGACTATCCCATGAAAACGTGATCTAAGCCATTCAAATCATCCGGTGAAGTTGAGTGGTCGAGATCGGTTTGCAATTTGGGAAGTGTAACCACGCATGTTTGGGCGGGCGTTTTGGATTAGCTAGGGCATGGGATGCCTTGGCCGTTCGCATGAGGAGGTAGATGGGCGCACGGTGGTCATGCTGGTATGACCGGCCCTTCTTAATCTAATCTGTGACCCTCCATTCGTGCCGAAGAAGATGGACGCGCGTGATGATTTGAAACCCTAATTTTGGCTTTCAAAAGCCGTGCGCCACTTCTTGTTTGGGTGACGATTCTGTCACGGCCAAACATTGTTGGTCTTGACCGATTGGTCAAGTGTGTAGGCGGCCCACGGTGATCGTGTTGACATGCTCGGGGCCCTTTGAGTCTACATCTACACCCTCCATCTATACTGCGAAGATGGATGGTTGAGATTATTTTGCGACACATGTAATATGCCGCGAACCCTTATTTAGGGTTTTAGTCCATAATGCTTGGTATGAACGTCTTTTGGCAAGCAACGGCCAATGGCCGACCATGCGGGGTCGGCCGTGGGTATTCCATACACGCTTGGGGGTGATGGAATTGATGCGGGGTCATCCAATCATGCTTGTGGAGTTGGATGACTGCGATCGGATCATATCCGGGACCGATACGGTCGGTCCGGATGCTCAATCGGGCTAGTATAACACACCGAGAGGGGCTCAATCGGGCTAGTATAACACACCGAGAGGGCTCGGGCTAGTATAACACACCGAGAATCGCCTGTACGGGTATTTCGTACATGGTTTCATTATAGTGCTTGGAGGTTCGTGTTACTACGTAAGAGTAACACTCGGTCGTCATGCCACATCGATAACGAGTCTTCGGAAATACAAGGCTGATATGAAATTCACAGGAAGGGATTGTTGCCACATGCTCCAACTCGGAGGAATTTCATGTATTCACGAGAATGGGATTGTTGCTACATGCTCCATTCTTGGTGAATTAAGTGAGGGAGTATCCAACACTTATAAATGGCTTTATCTTTTACAAGATGTCAGCGCATGATTTTTTCGGTTTTTTACAAATTTATCCTTAAACGAAAATCCACCATCAACATTAAGTCCCCTGCCTAGCACATAATGGTTACACTATTGTGTGGTAGGCATGAGATGGTGGCATACATAAACGTAAGAAGACAAGATAAAGAAAGTCTACCTGGAGGGGTTCCGGCCGTGGGTAATCCTCCATACCTGTGTGGTCACAGGTCTTGACCGGCTTCCTCCCTTAGGTGCTTGAGCTAGGGTAGGATTCTTCTTGGTGGAACTCGGGCGTGGGTGCTTTACACACTTGCTAGGTTGAATCGCTAGAATCCGGATGACCTTCTGATTCTCGATTAGGGTTCACAAGAAAACCTGACTCGGTCGGTGTTGAATCCTCATTCATCGGGCGCCGCAATCATTTTAGGGTTTCCTCAGCATATGTGCAGGTGTAGAGAATTTTGAACCATTTTACGTTTTTTGCAAGTAGAGCTTCCTTGCTAAAGTTTTGTTTCCCCATCATGTCTAACAACGGTGGTGGATCGTCTTCTTCATACCATCCAGGATCTTCCGTTAAACGTGCACGACTGTCCTCGAGCTTCATGATCGGTCCCCTGTTCGTGTTCTCCGAGTCAAGAAGATCATACCGGTTTGTCTTTTCTTCCTTTTACGAACCATTGTGTGTTCTTCATAACGGTCGGGCAAATAATCCTTTCATCCTTGTAGAGGTATCCTAGGAACATGTGTGACGATCGTTGATGACGATGACTTAATCACTCCTCTTCCTTCAAACTCAAATACGCTTACCCCCTGTGAACCTTGAAGACGCCGACTTGGGTATCTCATCTTATGAATACCCAAATGCAGGTCTTTCATTCGATGTCCGCATGAAATGTTTATCCTCCGGCCTACCGAGATGTCGGTGGATTCCCAGTGCGGAAGGAGTTTGTGCCTTTGTACACAAAGTTATGGAGGAAGTACGGCCATATCGCAACTGAAACGTGGTCCGACACTTGTTCCTCTGCTTTGGTCACCGCGGTAAACTGCCTTCTTCCCATGATTCTTTGAGATGGAGAGTATTTCTATCCGCAACGTTCTTTGAATCAAGCCTCGAAAAGTGGGAGAATATGGTATCTACCTGTGAATCCATGGAGTTCAACGTGGGATGGTTGCGGCGGCGTCTTGATATCATCAAGGTTGATCGAGCTGGTATCCTTGTAAATGTTGTTCTGCTGCGAAGGCTATTTTGGAAGAGGAGAAGGCTTGGGCTGTTGAGAATCGGAGAAGGTAGAGCAGGCTGTGCAGGACTTGAAGAAAAGAACGGAAAGATATCACGCTAGACTGGAGATGATGCTCTCAAGGAACTATAATCTTCTAGACGGCCTCTTC
Organism: Papaver armeniacum; assembly: GCA_023531295.1. Classification (NCBI taxonomy): domain Eukaryota; kingdom Viridiplantae; phylum Streptophyta; class Magnoliopsida; order Ranunculales; family Papaveraceae; genus Papaver; species Papaver armeniacum. The sequence goes on from JAJJWW010013761.1 coordinate 59,980, forward strand.
TAAACTTCATTCCTTTATTGTTAATGACGTTTGTGTCAAAAGTTTTTAAACCTCTTTGCGGAATAAACTTCATTGGTTTTTTGATTGGTGAAACAGGTTTTTTCATTGACACATCTCTGAATATAATTGATGATTCAAACATGTAATGAAAATAAATGCCTGTATTGTTGACACAGTAGACAGTGGTCAGGCATGATATGCCTTGAGCCACTTTCCATTGATAACTGCTTCCAGCTCGCCCCCGTCTACCTTAATGATCTTGTAGTAGCCGGTATTGTAAGCCTTGGTGACTGCGTAGGGACCTTCCCATTTTGGTGAGAATTTTGGTGCAGACATGTCTTGTTGGATGTGTTTGGCCGTTTTCAGAACCAAATCTCCCACTTTGAAAACGCGTGGTTTCACAATTTTGTTGTATGCCCCGGAAATCCGATTCTGTACACCCGAGCGTGTTCTTCGCTTTATTCCTTCTAAAATCCAGTGTCTAACTCTGCTATTCTAGAGTCGAGACTTGAGCCTCGTTCCAATGGATCCCGGTTCTGCTTTGCAATCTGGGCGATGGGACTCTGATCTCTGCTGGGAGAATTGCATCCGCTCCGTAGACAAGTGAGTACGGTGAAACCCCAATGGAGCTTTTGGGTGACGTACGGTACGCCCATAGTGCCATTGGCAACTGATCATGCCATTCCCTAGGATTGTCGTGTACCAGATTGGTGATGATCCGGATCAATGTCTTGTTGGTACTCTCGGCTTGCCCGTTACCTTGAGGATAGTAGACGGTGGAGAAGACCTGTTTAATGCCATACTCCTCAAGTAATTCCGTACTGCTTGTTGGCGAAGGGAGTGCCATTATCGATGACGATGTGCTTGGGCACGCCAAAACGACAAATGATGTATTCTTTAATGAAAGCCGCAATTGTTGCTCTGTGGTTCCTCGTAGGGAATGGCCTCTACCCATTTGGTGAAGTATTCCGTCGCGGTTATGATGTACTCGTCTTTGCTTCGATGACGGTGGATTGATTTTCCCGATAATGTCCAGTCCCAGTTGTAAAACGTCCATGGGCTGCTTATAGAGTGCGAGAGGGTAGAAGGCGCATGAACAAGGTTCCCATGGATTTGGCACTTGTGTGACTTTGAAAAAACGGCTGCATCGTCCTCCATGGTCGGCCAATAGTATTTCTCATGTATTTGGAGAAACAGTTTCCTCTTCCCTTGATGTTCTCCTTCGTGTGTCTGTTTCAGCATGACTGGGATTTCTTCTCCGGCCAGGCATCGCAGTAGATAACCCCCGAAACTCTTGCGATACAGGATCCCTTCATGGAATATGAACCGCTTGGCTCTTTGCTTCATCTTAATGGCGTCCTTTTGACCGGCAGGAATTATGCCATCACGGAGATAGCTAATGTAGGGTTCTCTCCAGTCCCCAGTGCGGTTCACATTAAAAATCTCCAATTGGTGTGGTGGTGCCTGGCAATTTGGGCAGGACTTCTGAAGTAGTCTGGATTGAGCCTCCATCTCTCGGCCGGTAATAACCCAGGCGTTGAAGTCGCCAGGTAAAGCGTTACCACCAGTGATTGTCCACAAATTTCATTGTGAATACGATCCAGCTGTAGTTGTGCTTCGTCACCTCCCAGACATCTTGACAGGGAGCCATATGGATTCCGATAATACAACATACCATGAAGCATGAAGAAGTTTTGCAGGGTTTTGAGACTGACCTTTCCTTGGGAGAGTGAGCTGTTGAGCTCTCGAATGATCGGAGTTCGCCAATCGTCGGTCTTGATGTCTTTGTGTTGCGGTAGCCAAGTTGATTCTATGGTTCTCCTCTTCACCGTCGGGTTTCTTCCGCTCCTTCAAACTTCGGTTTGGAAGCCAATGTTGCTAGGCAATCGGCGTGTTTGTTGTTCTTTGCGACCAACATGGGTTATGGTTGCATCGGCAAAAAGTAGTTTAGTAACCTCGTGCCACGATCGGTACGGGGCTAGTGTTACTTCTTTCGGTGCATATACTCCATTCATTTGATTCACCAAAGTAACTTGGAATCACCTCTTATCTCCCGGACGTGTGACTCTGCTTGTTTAGCTATTGAAAGCCCTATGAGGAAAGCTTCATATTCTGCGGAGTTGTTGGTGCATTCGAAGTCTAACTTGAAGGAATGTGAAAATACTTCTCGGTTGGAGAGACTAACACCACGCCTGCTCCTCCGGTGTTCCGCTAGGGGTAGCGGAGCCGTCAAAATACAAGAGCCACACTTCTTCTTCCAGAATAGAGACGTCCAGGAAATTCTCCGGGGAGTTCTTCATGTAGTCTGTAGTGTCTTCTCAGGAAATGCTGCGATAAGTTTGCAACCTGCTTGGCCCTTGATAGCTCTAGGCGATGCACACGTTATGTCTAATTCGACATTTGGAGAAGCCATTTGCCTGTCCTCCCGGTCCAGGACCGGTTTTGAAAGTAAAAACTTTGCCGGATCGGATTTAGACACGAGTATCACCCTATTAGACAGCGAGGTAATGCCTAAACTTCGAATGGAATGAATTAAGGCTAAACACGCTTTTTCCGCTGCAGGGTATACGAGTTCGGCGTCTCTCAATATTAAATTTGAAATAGTATATGGGACGTTCAATTCCCTCATCGTCTTCCGAGCGAGTAAAGCCCCTACGGCGGTGTATTTGAAGGCGGTGTAGAGGACGAGTGGCTTTCCTTGTACTCCAGGAGACTTCATGACGGTTGGAGATGATAGTATTCGTTGAATTTTCCGAAAAGCCTCTTGTTGGGTTGCGGTCCAAACAAAACTGGATCCTTTCTTGACAAGGTGGTGAATGAGGCGGTAAGTTGGGCTAGACCCAGGTATAAAACGTCGAATGTAATTCACCTTGCCCATGAAACTCGGAGTTCTTTCACGGTTCGGGGAGGCGGCATTGTGAGGATAGCATGAGTTTTGGACGGGTCTACCTTTATTCCTTCTGCGGTCACCTGGAATCCCAGAAATTTACCTGAAGAGACACCGAAAGCACATTTCAAAGGATTCATCTTCAACTTGTATTCTCGACACCTCTCAAACACTTGCCTCAAGACATTTGTGTGGTCTGCTCGAGCTTTTGATTTGACCACAATATCATCCACATAGTCTTCTACTTGTTTATGCATCATGTCGTGGAAGATTGCCGTCATAGCACGTTGATATGTTGCGTGGCATTCTTTAAACCGAATGGCATAACGGTATAATAAAAATTGCCAAGAGGGTTCGGAAAGCCGTCTTACTCGCATCGTGCTCATACATCCTTATCTCGATTGTATCCGCTATAGCCATCCATGAAGGAGAACATGCCGTGTCCGCTAGTGGCGTCCACTAACATGTCGATGTTAGGTAGAGGAAAGTCGTCCTTGGGGCAGCACTTGTTCAAGTCTCCGAAATCTACAAAGACCGGATCGTCCGTTTTTCTTCTTCTTTGGGACCACATTGGCTAACCAGGTTGGATGATGAATAGGCTCGATGAAGCCGGCTGACTAGCGGCTTACGAATTTCGTTCTTGATTTGGTCCTCTACTTCATGTCCGAATTGCCTCGGAGATTGCTTGATTGGCTTGGACCCGGGTATGACATGTAAGTGATGGGTGACCAATTTTCATCCGGACCGGGCATTTCCTCGTATGTCCGAGGCAAATACATCTTGGTACTCTTTGAGTAGTTGAACAAGACTCGTACGTTCGTACGTGGATAGAGTCGGCCCGAGTAGAGACCGGCACGGGAGTTTCTTCATTCCGATGTTACTTGAGTCTCGAGCTCGTCGGTTGTGGAATTGGTTCCATCTTGTAGTTCTTTGCGGGCGTACGGTACTTTGTCTTGCGTTTCATCATTCTTGCGGCATTCAATTGGGCGGAGAGGCTGGGTTCCAGTCTCTCCGCTAGTGCTAACAATGCCGGCGCCGGTATATTGTTCTCCCCTTCGATCACGTTTCACCTCGAAAGTGCGTCCCCTTTTGGTGTGAGCATGAGTTGGAGTCTCACCGGATAGAGATGGACGCCTCGTTACGAGAACGTGTCTTTGTAGTGTTTGGCCTCCGAGTGGTGTAAGTCGGTCTCCTTCCTTGATTGAAGCCCACGTGGGTAGTGGGGTGCACGGGACTTTGTCTGATCCTCCCTGTGTGGTACCTTTTGGCTCGAACAGCTCCACTCCACATATTGGCGCATACGGAGATAATGATGCGGGAATGCGGATGACTTTTTCGTCTAGCATGGTCTTCAGGCACTGGTGATACGTCGAGGGAATGACCTTGTTGTCATGAAGCCATGGTCTCCCTAGTATCATATGGTAGTACGGCTCCCTTTCTATGACTTCAAACCTTGCTTTTGACCGGACGGAGTCCCTGCGATAAATTGATTGACATACCCGTATGTGCTTTGGTTATGTTTCCTTCAAGTCCGTCATCGTGGTAGGCTGCCGTACGATCTTGCATGGGTTAACCTTGGCTGTCCGAGAGTCTTGAGAGTGATTACGTTCGAAGATGCTCGTGTCGACGAGGGCTCTCCGAACTCGAGCCCTTGATGTGCGCGGTAACATGTAGGGCCGGTTGTGACCTGCCTCTGCCATCATGTCGTCTTCCGTAAATGTGACATTGTTTCTGAGATATTTCCGACGCAGCTAGGACTTACGGACGAGAAGGAGTCGGTGTGCATCCGAGCTATTTTATTAATTGCGACAAACGTCTCTGCCGTTGATTCCTCGAGAGGTGCAAGAGTTCACACAAGCTTTCTACTAGGGATGCCGCTTCTTGATCAAGCTGGTCTACGGTTTGTAGTAAAACTGTTGATCCGAGGGGAATTAGTCCCCGGTGTAGAAATCCCCGAATGCTCATTTCGACGTCATCTTGATGAGGAGATCAAGTATGCCGTTTACCGCTTCTTTGATCGGCTCCATGTTCTTCGTGTGAATCTCTGTGCCGTGCTAGTTCGCTTAATGTTGGAAGTCTTCGAGTATGTCGTCGGACACACCGTTAGGAGGGGGTATCTCCGTTGGAGGAGCCACCAGGATTTGAGGCTTGTCGAATCGGTCCCAAGACCAACCATCTCGGAATTGATTGAACGGTATTGAAGAGATTGACTTTACAACCGAGAGATCAACCTCCCCTTTGTGGTCGCCAATTGTTTATGGGTGAAAACTACTCCTGCAGAATTTGGTAATTTGGGGTGTGGATGAGGAATGAATTTAAACCTTTAAACAAATGCCTTTGCGCGGTGAGTGCTTGTAGATTCGAGAGATCAATCTGTGCAAGTCCGTCCTAAACCAAGAAATGGCCGTTCAGACTTGTTTCGGTCACAAAGTGAAGGAGATGGGGTTGATCTTAGGGAGGGAAGCGAAGAAGGTGTTGAGATTGTGAAGGTGTTGGCTTGCTTATGACTTATAACGAAAGATGAGCAGGCTTGCGGTTGATGCAAGCGAGCTCTGGGGTGTTTGAATACGATTTGTATTAACACTTGGTTTTTTCGTCTCGTACGAACTTGTGTTGTTGTTTGAAATAGGGCGGAGAACCTATTTATACAAGTCATTGAGCCTCATTCACGTCTCTCGTGGGAAGTGGAGGAAGTGGAGTGATGGAGTAGTGGAGTTGTGCGTCGGCCGGTCTTGCCCACTTCTCCTGTTCATCTCTAACCGTCCATGACTTCCTAACACGTTCTTGTGATGGCGCGTTGCACGCTGCACGTTTGTAAACCGCCGGACCAATACCCGAGTATGTATCCCCCGGTTTGTGACATGATTGATGTGCGGAATGTGTGGATCGTGGATCCACGAAAGATAGCATGTAATCTTGAATTGAATAATTGTGTTATTCGGGAAGTCGATACTTGTGAAGTATCGTGTGTATTTTATGCAGTCTTGCATTACGGTGTGGTAAAGTGATGGGTAATGACTCCTCACTAACCAAATAACTCTTGACCGGGGTTGTATAACCAAGTTTGGTGAAGTTGGACGGATGAGATGAGTTTTGAGACACTCATCTGCGACCGTTAATGAATACTAGGTTTCTTGAAGAGGAGCGCAAGCATGACTCTTGACTTGGTCAAAACCAAGCATGGGAAGAATTTTGGGGAGGACAGAAGCCGGACGTGTATGTAGATGGCATCTTTGGTGTACACGTCCATGTCTCACCGTCCCATGAAAGTGCGATCTAGGCCACTCAATTTGACCGTCAAAGGGGAGTGGTTGAGATCGGTTTGCGGAAGAAATCCCTTGCCGCAAAAGGAGTTGGAAACCGGCGTGACATCCCTAGTTTGGGCACGCGTTTCAAGACGACACATCTTGGTCGGTCTTGGTCGATGGGTTTGACGGGAAGATGGCAGGCCGGTGATCATGCCTATACCTGACTATCCCATGAAAATGTGATCTAAGCCATTCAAATCATCCGGTGAAGTTGAGTGGTCGAGATCAGTTTGCAATTTGGGAAGTGTAACCACGCATGTTTGGGCGGGCGTTTTGGATTAGCCGGGCATGGGATGCCTTGGCCGTTCGCATGAGGAGATAGATGGGCGCACGGTGGTCATGCTGGTATGACAGGCCCTTGCTTAATCTAATCTGTGACCCTCCATTCGTGCCGGAGAAGATGGACGCGCGTGATGATTTGAAACCCTAATTTTGGCTTTCAAAAGCCGTGCGCCACTTCTTGTTTGGGTGACGATTCTCATCACGGCCAAACATTGTTGGTCTTGACCGATTGGTCAAGTGTGTAGGCGGGCCCACGGTGATCGTGTTGACATGCTCTTGGCCCTTTGAGTCTACATCTACACCCTCCATCTATACCTGCGAGATGGATGGTTGAGATTATTTTGCGACACATGTAATATGCCGCGAACCCTTATTTAGGGTTTTAGTCCATAATGCTTGGTATGAACGTCTTTTGGCAAGCAACGGCCAATGGTGACCATGCGGGGTCGGCCGTGGGTATTCCATACCGCTTGGGGGTGATGGAATTGATGCGGGGTCATCCAATCATGCTTGTGGAGTTGGATGACTGCGATCAGATCATATCCGGACCGATACGGTCGGTCCGGATGCTCAATCGGGCTAGTATAACACACCGAGAGGGGCTCAATCGGGCTAGTATAACACACCGAGAGGGCTCGGGCTAGTATAACACACCGAGAATCGGCACATGTACGGGTATTTCGTACATGGTTTCATTATAGTGCTTGGAGGTTCGTGTTACTCTGTAAGAGTAACACTCGGTCGTCATGCCACACCGATAACGAGTCTTTGGAAATACAAGGCTGATATGAAATTCACGGGAAGGGATTGTTGCCACATGCTCCAACTGGAGGAATTTCATGTATTCACATAATGGGATTGTTGCTACATGCTCCATTCTTGGTGAATTAAGTGAGGGAGTATCCAACACTTATAAATGGCTTTATCTTTTACAAGATGTCAGCGCATGATTTTTTCGGTTTTTTACAAATTTAGCCTTAAACGAAAATCCACCATCAACACTTAGGTTTCTTCTCGAGACCCCGTAGGTTAACAAGTTGAAGACTTAATTGGGATTGTGAAGCCAGACCCAACTATTATCTTTGTAGTTGCGTGATCTGATCTTGCTGTTTCTATCGTGTTGAGTGTAATTAAAATAATTGGCTCGAGATTTTATATCTCCGATAGGCAAGATAGAAAAATAATCACAAACAAACTTCGTCTTATCGTTTGTGTTTCTACAATAACTTTTTTCTCTAGTCGATTAAGTTTATTGTGAGGTGATTGATAATACTAGGATGTTCTTCGGGAATATAAGTCCGGTTTATCAATTAGTTCCTGTTCACCTTGATTTATCAAAAGACAGAACAAAAACTCTTGGGTATTTCTGTGGGAGACAAATTTATTAAATCCTATAGACTTTTCTGTGTGAGACAGATTTGTCTATCAAGTCTTCGACTTTGGGTCGTAGCAACTCTTAGTTGTGGGTGAGATCAGCTAAGGGAATCAAGTGCATAGTATCCTGGTGGGATCAGAGACGTAAGGAGCGTAACTATACCTTGAATCAGTGTGAGATTGATTAGGGTTCAACTACAGTCCAGTCCGAAGTTAATTAGTAGTAGACTAGTGTCTTTAGCGGCTTAATACAGTGTGGTGTTCAATCTGGACTAGGTCCCGGGGTTTTTCTGCACTTGCGGTTTCCTCGTTAACAAAATTCTGGTGTCTGTGTTATTTATTTTCCGCATTATATTTTGTTATACAATTGAAATATCACAGGTTGTGCGTTAAGATCAATCAATTATAATATCCAACCTTTGGTTGTTGATTTACATTGATTGACACTTGAACATTGGTCTTTGGTACCGTTCAAGTAACTCCTCTTATATTCAATCGGGCTCGCAGATTTCTATTTGATGATTGTGGATTTAATTAAGAGTTAGAGATATTAAACTCTTTGATATACTTTAATCTAGATTGAGTGTGACTGTCTAGTTGATTCTCTAGAAAGCGTATTGGAGTAAGTCCTCTCAGATTGCCAAACGAATTGTTGGGTGTGGTTGTTAGACCCCTGCATTATCAATTGGTATCAGAGCAGGCAAACACATTAAAGACCTCATATGTGTGTGTGTGTAGCGATCTGAGGATGGACGATGTAGGATCAGAATATCGCAACACCAACACCCTTGCGAAATCCGTAAACAACACATTGCGAAGATATCGCAGATAGGTAATAAAAGTGACGCAACGGATGACGACAACCTGAACACGAGGAAGATGTGAAGACTTAGCGAGATTTAGGAGTGTTGTGAGATTTCACATTTGTACATTTGCGAGAATTCGCAAGTCAGATCCCAAAAAAAAGGACAGCTTAGCTGCCATCCACTATGTAATGCCCTATATAAAGAGCCGAATAGGCTTAAGAGAGGGGGAGATCTTTTTCGAGTGTGGAGCAAGTTATCAAGAGAGAGAAAGTTTAGAGCGGTTGTAAATTCTTTAGCTTATTTCCTTTCCATCTTGTAACATTTGTGAGTTTTAATCAATAAAGAATATAATTGTTCATCTTAAAATGACTTGATTGTGTGAATTCTTATGAGGGGTGTAGTGTGGGATTTCCTACTACTACATATGGCGCTAGACTTGGTCGATTGAAGATTGACATTGTGATTTGAAAGAATTTGGAATAATAGGGAAGGAATTTCATATAATTTTCAACAATTCATTAAGATTGAAAAATGGCTAGAAGAAGACATGCATCAAAACAACCAACAACTGTTAGAAGGAGTAGGAGACTTGCTGGAGAAAGGAGAGACGAGATGGGGGAATCTTCAAGAATGAATACAAGGAACAATAGAGAAATCAAATTCAACCGCCATTTCAACATACACCACCAATACAAAATAGAGTTGTGGATTATGACAGAGTGAGTGTGCATACTTGGCGGTCAGATTCTGTAGATGAAATGAGAGAAGAGCAACAATTAGGAGGCAATGGACAATAGGAGAGAGACTAAGAAGTAATTGGAGGAATAATTTATGAAAATGAAGAGATTGCAGCATTAGAGGCATTGAGGCAAATAATACATGAAGAAAGGCGGTTAGAAGCAGAAGAACGTGCGAATTTGACAAGGCAAAATCATGAATTGAGGATGGAAAATATGAGATTACAAAATAGAAGGTCAAGAAGCACTACAAGATCAAGTTCAAGATCAGTTAGAGAAAAAATAAGACAAAATTTTCCTATAGAAAATGCTAATGAAGAAACTCGAGAGGGAATACAAAATCCAGGCGAAGAACGTCGCGAATGAAGAGAAATATTAGAAGATCGTTATATTCAGCGTGCTGAAATTCTTCAAGACGGGCAAAATGATAGAATTCAAGGAAATAGACACCGTCAGGGGCGAAATAATCAAGATGGCGAAGAAAATCAAGAAGAAGGAAGGAGAATATTACATGGGAGAGAAATACAAAGAAATGAACGAGCAATTGAGGATGAAATTGAAAGACACTATACTGAACAAACACATTTAGCTCGCGAGAGAGAAAGACTAAGAGCAGAAGTGGAAGAACAAGAGTTACAAGAGGCAGTTCGACAGAATAACCATGATAATCGAGAAAGGAGGCGTGAGCGAAATCGCAATAATGCTAATATCAATGAAGAATATGATAGAGTACAAAGGAGAACTGAAAGGCGGCAGAGAGGAGAAAATGAGAGATATAACGGTGTGCGAATTAATGAAAGAAGTGAAAGAGAAGATCGTAGAGAAAGACGAGAGGAAAATGATGAACAAGAAAGTCAAAACAGAGATGAACGCAGGAGAAGAGAGGCGGAGTTGAAAAGACCAATGGATCCAAATTCTGGTATAAATGAACAAATTTTGAGAGAGTTAGCGGAAATGAGAGGAATGATAAATAATAAAAGAGGAGGAGGTAAGAGACAATTGGATGAAGCCATAGAGGAAGCTGCGAAAACTCCATTCACACAAGAAGTACAATTAGGAGGAATACCCCCAAAATGAAATTTACCTGCGTTAACCAGCATTTTTGATGGAACAACTTGTGCAGTCCAACACATCAAAGATTATGTGAGATGTATGCTACAATGGGAGAACCATGATGCAATATTATGAAAGTATTTCGCATCAAGTTTAACAGGAGAGGCGTTTAAATGGTTTGAAGGTTTGCCAAAGAATACTATAACATCTTTCAACCATTTGCAAGCCATAATTTTAGGAGCATATATAGGTAACAATTCCTCGCGACCTGGCATTGAAGATGTATTTGGGCTCAAGCAAAGGGTTGGCGAAAGTTTGAAGCACCTAACTGTGAGATGGAAGACAATGTGTAGTGATATGGCTGGTCGTGTGGACGAAAGATATCTCATTCTATCATTCATCAATGCTATGTTCGCAACCAACCTGTTATACATTCAAATTTTCAGAATCAAAAATACAATCACAATGACTGAGTTGCGAGAGCTTCAGGAGGAATATATTGCTCTTGAGGAAAAGCAAAATGAGATGGAATCATACCCTATTGCGAACACAAGTTCAAGATCAGTGAATGCAAGCTTGTTACCCAAGTTAATAAATACAGTGGCGAGCACCTCGCAAGGGCAACAAGAGAGGATAATGGGAGATAGTCAGCAAAAGCTAGTAGCTATGGGGAGCCGTGATCAAGAAGAATTTGAGAGAGAGAGAGAGAAACTTCTATAGCCGTGGTGGTAAAAATCAAAAGACTTGATCAGCCACAAGTGGAAATAAAAAAAAAAGACTTGATCAGCTAATTAGTCCATTGAAAAGAAACTTATGGAGGTCATCAAAAATAAAACACTCTTAAATCCACAAAAAGAAACTTATGGAGGTCATCGCAAGGAACTTATGGAGGTCGAGGTAAAACTATCACAAATGGAATATTTTTTCTCATCTATTTAAGGAGCGTGAAGAAGTCATAAGATAATATGGGAAGAAATCAAAATGCCACCTTTGAATGCTCTTTGTGGAGAAGATATGGGAAGCTATAATCCTAATGGAAAACATACCCGCACCATGGAACACATTTTGTATCTTCATTATGAAATGGAGGTCATTTTCATGCAATGGCTCATTGACCTTGCCTTATCAATTTTGTGTGGGTGAACGTTAGTATTATTGGAAGCCTAAGTCTCCTTGCAAAACAAAGCAAAACTATCCATATATAGTTGGGAATCCAAGGTACCTCTTCCTGTGGATAGGCTTTCATGGAAGTCGAGCCATGTTAAGAGATAAGATAATATGGGAAGAAATCAAAATGCCACCTTTGAATGCTAGTGGAGAAGATATGGGAAGCTATAATCCTAATGGAAAACATCCGCACCATATGGATCATTTGGGGAGTCGCTGGTTATTCTTAGTGAACCATCATTTCCATGGACATACAATCATCATTTCCATGGACATACAACAAATGAGAAATATAAAGAGAATCATTCTCGGGATGATAGATCGGGGAAAATTAAATCACTTTCTAATAGGACAAACGCAAACTCAAGCATTACCACCTCCTCTAGATATTCACAAGCCAAACACAAGCAAAAGAAAGAGAAACATTCACAAGCCAAACACAAAGAAAAAGAAAGAGAAATATTTGGATTGAAGTTGCGCAAAGGCAAAGAATCTATTTTGTAACTCTATCGTACACTCATACAAGACGATTGAAGATTTTCACGATAACACTCTCGGCGGGGTTTTCGCAAGAGATGCCGATGATAGAGAAATAATGAACATTGCGAAGACATCGCCTTTGGAAGAATGGCAAAAGCGGACTATCTCTTTTACCGCGGAAGAAGTACCGAGGGTGGAGAAATGCACGACAACCCATTGGTGGTAAGATTGGAGATCAACCCAAAACCTAGCGATGATGAAGATGATGAAGGCGAGAATTCTGGGCAATCAACAAAATTTTGATCGATACTGGAAGTTCCGTGAATATTATTTTTCATCATACTTATAAAACTATGGGAGGGAAAGATGAAGATCTAATACCTTCAACGTACAAAATCTATGGTTTTAACGGTACTGCAAATAAGCCAAAAGGAGAAGTTCATATGCAAATTCCACTGAAAGGATTATCTTCTAAAATTTTATTATGTGTAGTTGACGTGGAATCACCATACAACGCACTGATTGGACGACCTTGGTTACATGAGATCTTAGGTGTGGCATCAACTTTCCATTAATGTATCAAGTTCCCTCATCCACTGGTGTTGGCATCATAAAGGGAGATTGGGTTGAAGGAAAGAAGTGTTATGAAATTGATATAGAATCTTGCGAAGAAAGAGATGTGAAGAAGAAGAATTGGAAACACAACATCAAAGAAAAACAAAGAGGTGAAAGATTAATGGTAGATGTAATAGAACAGAGAGAGGGGAAGAAATGTTTGAAACCAATATATGATGAAGATAGGAAGTGGCGAATGCTTCGCAATGAGACAAGAAAATGACAGGGAAAATTCAAAAATGCAGAGGCGGAAAGTAGCGAGAAATAAGAGACTAAAAGAATGAATGTACTTGTTGGTGTCGAAGAAGAAATTGGGAGGAGAAAGAAAAATGTACGATGGGTTTGATCTTAAAAAAAAAAAAAAAATGAATAGCAGAGATGAGGTTGCGAAAGGAAGTTGATATGCAGAAGAAGAGAATATATTTTATGAAATATAAAGATGTGATTGCGAAATTACAAAAGAATTTATATGCAGAAGAATCAACAAATTAATCAGACAGAGGCGAACCAACTATGGCGTACACCCTAGTTCGCGAAATCAAAATTTCGTAAGAGGCAAATGTAAGACCTAAAGTGCGTCATAGAAGGGGGTACCTATTGCATGGCTCAGGGAAAAGGTTACACCGCCCCTGGAACCTGAGTCATGGAGAATTGGGGTCAATAAAGCCCATCCAGGGGAGATACCTTGGATTGTCAGTCTAAGCTTATGACTTAGATTGGACGACCGGGGGTCTCTTCTAAGGAGTTAGCATTTGACCAAGGCGCCGAGGTACACGGTTGAGCCAAGAGTGCCTGGGGCATTTGAAGTGTCTCGGCCATTCTTGGCAAGTCTTGGCTTATCGTTGCACTCGGCCCGAAGAAAACTCCACTTAGGGTGCAGTCTCGTAACCATAAGCCCTATAGGAAAAAGGGATAAGAGGCTGCGAAAACAACTGGTTGTTGTCAAGACCGGATGGGAGGAACTAGCCTTGTATGGCAGAAATACGTCTCCTTGAAGGGGCAACCAGGGGGAAGATAAGGGCGGCACCCTCCATTAGAGAGCTGATAAGTGTCTTAAGACGCAAATGTCATGAGGCTTTATTTCCGCAAGGAAATTTAGGCTTGTCATATTTGTGCGACAATCCTGAAGAGGCAATAATACAAAAGATAAAGATAAGACGAGATCAATGGGTCAGTACATGAAAATGTAAGGACGTCCTGCGATTTCGTTGCAAGACGGCAATGTCATGGGGCTTTATATTCGCAAGAATTTTTAGGCCTGTCATGTTGTCGCAACAAAAATATCCTGCAGAGGCAACAATACTAAAGAAATGATAAGGCAAGATCAATGGGTCATTACATGAAAGTGTAAAGACGTCCTGCGATTTTGTCGCAATGACAAGGGGTGGCACAGTAAGACCTTTAACTAGGAAGGCAAAATAAGACCACATAAGATAAAAAGAAAAAAGGAAATCTTAGAAGAAACCAAGGTTTCCTTACTTGCGAAAATTCAGCAGCAACAGCTGCGAGATTGAGGCATGAACACATATCACTATTTGAAAGTAACTTGCTTAATCTCTCATTTGAAAGCAAATAACAGAGGCAAGTATGGGAATGTATAGAATAAAAACATGTTATTTGTCTTCATATGATAGATTTACGCACTCATAAAATGAAAGGTTGATAATATGCGATTAATCGTATTGCAAAAAAAAAAAAAAATTGTTCTTCTTTTAACATGTGCGTAAAAGAACAACAAAAGTAGAGCTTGTATACGAAGATCCAAGAAATTCGCATGACAAAAGATTACAAAAATAAAAGATTAAAAGAATGAATGTACGAGATATTACAAAAAGAGAAAGAAGAAAACAGAATTATTTCTTGTTTGATTCTTCTTCTTCATTTTCTTCATCTTCATCAGATCCTTCTACTTCTTCATCTTCATCAGATTCCTCTTCTTCGCTAGCTTCGCTGTCAGATATATCCAAAGAAGGCACATCTTAGGGATTTCATCAAGGAGGCAAGGGTATGAAGAATGAGGAATGTTGTTGTCATCGCAGACCATCTTAATAGTCTGATTGCGAAAAAGAGTAGCATCATTCTTGAAATTCGCAACTGTAATTTGTAGTTGCCTCTTCAATCTAGAATATTTGTCATTTCGAGAAGAAAGATCCTTTGCGAGCTGCTCCTTCTCAGATTCAAGTTCTTCAATTCTTTTGCGAAATCTCTCTTCAGCCTCTGCGAACATATGACAATGAATCGGCAACTTAATGACAACTTCATAAAAAACAAACAATTAAATAAAGAAAAATGATCAACAACCTTCTTTGTCGGAAATCATATCCCTAATCAAGGCCGTATGCTCAGCTTGAAGACTAACGTTAACACCTAAATTATTTCTGGCATCATCTAGAACCTTCGCAGCCCAAGCGAATTCATCGTCATTGTTTATGAGAAGAAGGGAGCGAATTTGATTCTCTCTTTCGCTAAGAATAGCATTTTCGCGGATGGATTCATCCCGTTCAATTTGAACTTCAAGAAGAGTTTTTTGGAATTTCGCTAATGCTTGAGCACCTTGACTAGTAATGCGATCTTTGTCATCTATGAGATCACTGATTTTCTTCCTTAAAGTATTAATTTTCTCTTTAGAATTAAGATATAGACGTTTAAATTGGTTGGCTAAGCCTAAACTAGATCTATGATCAATTTCTAAGAGGCGAAATTTGGATTGAAGTTCGTTTAGAGGAAGAGATTTAATCTTGTTATTTGAAAAACTATTCAAAGAATCGTTGAGGTGATCAAGGAGGGTATTGTTATCCATAGGATCGGGGAATGAGTGAAGAAGAATGGCTTCATCATAAAGGTTATAAACGTCTGCGAAAATGGTAAGTCAAATAAGGGAAGAAAATGAGAGAACAAAACAAAGGAAAAGAGAAAAGTCTCATACCATAAAGCTGTTGGTTGGCACTCTGAAGACTAGAAATCTTATTCTTCTGAGTGGAAGAATCAGCTTATAATTGCTTGGTTTTCTCACGAAGAGTAGCAACTTCAGTTTCGAATTCTTCATTTCTCTTGCGAAGAACAGCAGCTTCAGCCTCCAATTCTTCATTTTTCTTGCGAAATTGAAAATTCTTCTTTTCGAGAATACTGCGCCTTTTCTCAAGATCTGAGGCAACAACAAAGGAAGCTCTCCCGGACTATAAAGGAAAGCCAAAAAATTATCAAGATATAACTTAAAATTGAAATTATGAAGAAATAAGGGAACAAAGACATACCAAGACACCAAGCGCATTTAGGAAGCTGGGAGTCACTGATCTGGAGACCCCATGAAGAGAATCATCACCCTCTATTAAAGGAGCATCACAGATACTCGCGAGAGCTTCGCACGTACTAGAAAGACGATCATCTCCAATTCCTTGCATGGAGTCAGAGAAGATGCTAGACAGTTGCGCCATAGAAGATTCAGTTGGAGGATTCTCCTTTGCGAGAGAAATATCAACATCATCATTATCTTCTTCAGAGCTTTCGCTGGATTGAGGGTTTGAAGGAGAAGGGGAATGAATCTTTCGTTTCTTAGAAGGTGGAGCAGTAGACTTCTCCCTGCGAAGAGAACATTTACCTTTACCTTTGGTCTTCGCAACCTTAGGATTTTCTTCTTCTCCAACAACTTCAGCACCAACCTTCGCACACGAATGAAGTTACGAAACAGAGGCAACAATATTGTTAAAAATAATAAAGAAAAGTATTTCTTACTTCATCCGTGATCGAACGGAGTGCTGCTAGGGTACTTGCCTTAGCATTTCTTTTGTAACTCTTCCTCAACTTGATAATCTGGAAATTTCGCAAGATTAATAGGTATGAAAAGGAGTGAAGATTACAAATTGAGCGAAATTTAAGAAGCATACCTCTTTTGATTTCTCAGGCCAATTAAAAACCCAAGGATGATAATTGGCGAGATTCGCAGGGAGAACATTTGAACCTGAAATATAAGGTCCATTCAAAAGTAGCGGAAAGACGCACCATTTGTCGTCTTTGGAATGACGAGGAACATTGTTTTTGCCAGAATGCCAATCGATATCCTGCATAAGTATTTTATCGCTGGGAACATTTTCTCTTCTCTTCAAACGTGCACCCCATCGAGTTCTATCGTTATTCATGTTTATTATTTCATAGTTTTCGAAGAAACTCTCCACTGAATACTTCTCATCGAATATCTCTAAGTCCTTAAATTTAGGATCTCTGACTTCTTTGGGATAAAGAGATCCCTTACCAGCACCACAGTTGGCGAAATCAAGCATTAAGCGGATACAATCCCCGCTCAATTGGTAGATGGCTCGCGATAATTTCACATGAGCAAGAATTTCATAAAATAAGGGAAGATCAGGGTCATAGAGAGAAATGGGAAGACCAGCGAGAATCTAACCTAGCGAAATTATGATTTTTTGACCATCACAATGATGATCAGCAAACAGTTTGGCAGAGAGAATGGATTTAGATTCTTGATTGGGAATAGTGGATAATATGAAACCTTTCTCTTGCAAATCTTTCTGAACTTCTTCCAAAAGATTTTCATATCTGCGACCAACTGGAGGCATCTTTCAGAGTATGGGAATGAAGAGAAGATTGAAGATCAAAAGAAGTAAAAAGAAGAAGATTTACAGTAGCAGAAGCGGAAGTTACAGAGAGATGAAGAAGAGAAATTGTGAATAAAACAAGAAGGAGAGTAAAAAAAAAAAGACGAAGAGAGGAGTAAAAGAGATATATATAGAGAGAAGGATTCTCGAAAAGGAAAACACATTTAATGCGAAGACTAGACATGAACGGTTGAGAAATGACGGTTGAAAAAGACGTGTCAAGAGATGGATGGAAGAAGAGATACGTGTAATAAATTTTGTGTAAAAGTACAGAATCATGTCAAAACATATAAGTATGAAAGAATGAACAGTTGCATCTGTAGGATCAGAATATCGCGACATCAATACTTCGCGAGATTAATAAATGACGACATTGCGAGGGAGTCGCAGGGAAGTAAAATAAATGACGCAATGAATGACGACAACCAGAACACGAGGAAGATATAAAAATATGGCGAAGTTTAATAGTGTCGCGAGATTGTATACTTGTACGCTTGCGATATTTCGCAAGCCATTCCCGAAAATAAAGGACATCTTAGCTGTCATCCACTGTGTACTACCCTATATAAAGGGTTGAGTAAGTCTGCTATGAAGAGAGTTCTTTTTGGAATTGTTAAGCAAGTCATTAGGAGAGACAAAGTTTTAGAGTGATTGTAATTCTATAACTCATTTCTATTTCATATTGTAAAGATTCAAGTATTCAATCAATAGGAATCATAATCATTCATCTTAAAATGTCTTAGTTGTGTATATTCTAGTGAGGGGTGTAGTGTAGGATTTCCTGCAACTACATAATGGCGCTAGAAACAGGGATTGATTGAAGATAAGAGATTGGATATTGTCACTAAAATGGTAAAATTCAAGAGTATGATGGATAAATTGAAGAAAATTAGAATCAGAGAGGGTAATGAAGAATTGGAATGTAATATGATTTCAAAATCAATGGTTAATAAATTTCATGAAAGTATTAAAGGGAGAATACATAAAAGAGATTTTGAAGGAAAGAAAATTATAACAGCAAAGGAGGTGTTACCCTTGAAAGAATGGGAAAACAGAGAATTATATTCACAAACAACGAGAGATGTCGGGAGAGAACTTAAATCACACATCTCCACTAGTAATTACGATAAGTGCCAGCAAAGAAGAAGGAAAATTAAAAAAAACAATGGAAGAATGGGCAATAAGTAGAACATTAGTGGATACAGGGAGTTCAGTGAATATAATGTTTTATCATGCATATAAAAAATTGGGGTACAAAGATGAAGAAATGACCTCCGCAACATGTCATATCTATGGTTTCGGCAAATCAATAACAAAACCTAAAGGGGAAATAAAAATACGAATTTTGTTGGGAGAAATTGAAACAAATGTAACGTTATGCGTAGTAGATATGGAATCACCATATAACATGCTGTTGGGAAGGCCATGGATACACGCAATAAAAGCTGTAGCATCAACATTTCATCAATGTGTCAGATTTCCTATGCAGAGTGGAATTGGCGAAATTAGAGGAGATACCGATAAAGGAAGAATGTATCATCAAATCGAAGTAAAACATTATGAAGAACGGGTGAAGAGGCGAAAACATCGCAAGAAGATGGCAAAAGCAGCAAAAAAGGAAGAAGAATTTAGAACATATATGATAAGAACGGAAGAAGGAAAAGGAATATGTGGTGAAGAGAGTGATCTCGAAAAGGAAATAAGAGGACCAACGCCCATGGGAGAAACTAAGGCTAGCTACATTGCGGCAGAACCAACAAAGGAAGTGAATATTGGAACTGAAGAAGAACCCAAGATGTTAAAAATTGGAACTAAAATGGAGGCGAGATGAAGAAAGAAAGACCGTTGATTTGTTGCGAGATTATAAAGATATCTTCGCATGGGATATGGATGAGATGCCTGGAATAGATCCATCGTAGCGTGTCATAAATTAGAGATTGATAAAAATGCCGAGACCATTCAAACAAAGAATTAGAAAAATCGCAACAACATATCATCCTCAAATAGAAGAAGAGTTGCGAAGATGCTTGATCTTTGGCATTATTAGGCAAGCAAAATACCCAGAATGGATAGCGAATATGGTCATAGTTCCGACGAAGAAAAAAGGAATAAGAATTTGCATAGATTTCACCGATTTAAACAAAGCTTGTCCAAAAGATAGTTTTCCCTTGCCAGATATTCCGCAGATGGTCGAATCGGCGAATAGAAATGAAAGGATATCTTCCCTGGATGGATATAAGGGATACAATCAAATCCATCTCGCCGAAGAAGACCAAGAACATACTGCCTTTTTCGCTCCAAGAGGATTATACTGTTACACAAAAATGCCATTCGGACTGCGAAATGCCGGTGCAACGTATCAAAGGATGGTGGAGAAAGTGTTCGAACAATGGATACATAAAACATTAGAGGTATATGTGGATGATATGTTAATAAAAAGCAAAAAAGCAAAAGATCATGTGCGAGATTTGAAGGAAATTTTCGAACAAATGAGACATTTCAACATCAAAGTAAATCCAGAAAAATGTACCTTTGGAGTGGCATCTGGAAATTTTTTAGGATACATTGTATCAAAAGAAGGAATACAAGTTGATCCGGAAAAGGTACAAGCAATTCGAGACATGCCAACGCCAGCGACAGTGAAAGATGTGCAAAAGTTAAATGGATTATTAGCTTCGCTAGGAAGATTCATCTCGAGATCATCTGATAATTGCAAACATTTTTTCAACATACTTAAAAAGGGAACGAAATTTAGGTGGACGGATGAGTGTGAAAAGGCATTGCAAGGAATAAAAGAACATCTAATGGATATATCAATATTACAAAAAGCAGAAGACGGGGAGGAATTACTAATTTACCTCGCGACAACCTCGCATGCACTAAGCGCGGTATTATTGCGAATGGACGCAGGGGTGGAAAAACCAATCTATTACATCAG
Organism: Papaver armeniacum; assembly: GCA_023531295.1. Lineage (NCBI taxonomy): Eukaryota > Viridiplantae > Streptophyta > Magnoliopsida > Ranunculales > Papaveraceae > Papaver > Papaver armeniacum. The sequence continues at coordinate 80,240 of JAJJWW010013761.1, forward strand.
CAAAACATTCAATGCTGCAGAGAAAAACTATTCAAAAATTGAAAAATTAATTTTGGCATTAGTTTACGCGACGTTTAAACTTCGCATCTATTTTGAAGCACACACGGTAAAGGTAATGACAAAAGTACCAATTGAGTCGAGTAATGAAAAATTCAAAAAGATCGGGAAGGGTTGAAAGGTGGAATGCTCAAGTAAGTCATTGAAACTCAAGTATGAAGTGTTATCCTCACCAAAATCGCAAGTTGTAGCAGACTTTTTAGCGAGAATTTCCATTGGAAGAAGATGAGGCGATGGAAGAAATGATGGATATAGAAGAAGAACATGGAAATCCAAAGGATTTATTAACGGAGCCAAATAGATGGGAAATATTGGTAGATGGATCGTCAAATGGAGAAGGTAACGGAATTGGGATCATTATAATTTCGCGGAAGGCAATAAAATGGCTTTCTCTTCCAGATTGGAGTTTGCATCTACTAACAATGAAACAGAGTATGAAGCTATAATACATGCTTTGTGATTTGCAATAGAAATGAAGTTGGAGAATGTAAGAATTACCAGTGATTCTCAGTTAGCTATTCGCCATATAAAAGAAGAGTATACTACAAATGAAGCATCCTTGAAAAAGTACAAAAAGCTTGTTGACAAATTGTCAGCGAAGATACCAAAAATAAAGTGGAGACACATATCAAGAAAAGACAATAGACTCGCGGATGCTTTTGCTTTTATATCAAGTATGATGACAGATCCATCTGCGAGATGCATAAAAATACAGACACTTCAATCACCATCAATCAACAAAGAGGAAGAGGAAGAAGCAGAAGTAATGCTCATAGAAGATGAAGCACAAAGATCCCATTGCGAGGATTGGAGGACAGAACTTCATGCTTATTTAATGAAAGGAGAAACACCAAGAAATAGATTAGAAATGCATAAATTAAAAAGCCGTGCAACAAATTATGAATTAAGAGACGGAGTATTGTACCGAAGATCCTTTAATGGACCCTCGCTCAGATGTTTAACACGAAAGGAAGGAGAATCAGTGTTAAAAATGCTACACAGTGGGGATGCTGGCAATCATAGTGGCGGAAGATCTTTAGCACATAAGGCGAAAATGCAAGGCTATTATTGGCCATATATGCATGAAGATGCGAAACAAATATCAAGACCTTGCGAAGATTGTCAAAGACACGGAAAGAAAATACATGCACCAGGTGCGCCGTTAACCTCTTCAACAAGTGTATGGCCTTTTGGAAAGTGGGGATTAGACATTGTAGGACCATTTTTACCAGGTACAGGGCAAAGGAGATATTTGATTGTCGCAATAGATTATTTCACAAAGTGGGCAGAAGTAAAAGCGGTACAACACATTCGCGATAAAGATATTTTTACTTTCATATTCGAAAACATAATATGCAGATTTGGAATTCCAGCACAGTTGGTATCTGACAATGGGAAACAGTTTGAGGGACAAAATATAGAATTATTGCTTAATGCATTTCAAATAAAATGTGGGAAATCAACTCCTTTATACCCGCAGGCCAACGGACAGGCAGAAGCAACAAATAAAACAATCGCTGATATATTGAATAAAAAACTAGAAGGGCATAATAAGGCATGGTGTGAGCAAGTGCATAATGCGGTATGGGCTTATAATACAACAAGGCGAGAAGCTACGGGGATGTCACCGTTTTGTCTAACCTATGGTGTTGAAGTTGTACTTCCGATAGAGGTTATTATTCCAACAACAAAGAGAGAAGCTTGGGAGAAAAATCTTAGTGCGGGTAACATTTTAGTTAAATTAGATGAGTTAGAAGAAAATAGAGAAAGAGCACTACAACATATGGAGAATTATCAGCGAAGATTGGCCAGAGAATATAACAAACGTGTCAGAACACGCGAGTTTCAACCAGGTGATATGGTGTTGCGAGAAACACCAATATATCAGCGAGAAAGTGGTGGCAAATTAGCGAAAAAGTGGGATGGACCTTATATCATCAAGGAGATAGTTGGAACAGGGGCATATAGATTAATGGATCCAGAAGGCAACGATGTGGGCCGAGAGATTGGGTAGACCATGGAATAGAATATATCTCAAGAAATATTATCCATAGAAGATGGAAAGGAAAGAATAAATTCTGAAATGTTAAATGAATGAAATAATATGAAATGTTCTGCTGACGAGGGGATATTGCGAATTAAGAAAGAATGTGCGAATATCTCGCAAATGAATTGACAAATATTAACGAAAAGTGAATGATTGAACGAATTGACAGAAATGAATGAGTGAGTGAATGGGACGAACCTTTATGGCGTACACCCTAGTTCGCGAATGATATTTCGTAAGAGGCAAATGTAAGACCTAAAGTGCGTCATATAAGGGGGTATCTCTCGACATGGCTCGGGGAAAAGGTTACACCGCTCCCCGGAACCCGAGTCATGGAGATTTGGGGCCCATGAAAGCCTATCCGGGAGAGATACCTTGGATTTCCAACTATATATATAAGGTTATACCCTGGTTGGACGCCTTGGGGTCTCTTCCAAGGAGTCGAGTGTATGCTCAAGGCGCCGAGGTACACGGTTGAGCCAAGAGTGCACAGGACATTTGAAGTGTCTTGGCCATTCTTGGCAAGTCTTGGCACATCCGCACTCGGCCCGAAGAAAACTCCACTTAGGGTGCAGTCTCGTAACCATAAACCCTATAGGTATAAGGGATAAGAGGCTGCGAAAACAACTGGTTGTTGTTAAGACCGGATGGGAGGAGCTAGTCTTGTATGGCCGATGTACGCCTCCTTGAAGGGGCAACCAGGAGATGATAAGGGCGGCACCCTCCATTAGGGAGCTGATAAGTGTCACAAGACGGCAATGTCATGGGGCTTTATATTCGCAAGAACATTTAGGCCTGTCATATTGTCGCAAATGAAATATCCTGCAGAGGCAAAAATACTAAAGAAATGATAAGACAAGATCAATGGGTTATTACATGAAAGTGTAAGGACGTCCTGCGATCTTGTCGCAAGACGTCAATGTCATGGGATTTTATGTTCGCAAGAATATTTAGACCTGTCATATTGATGCAAAATGAGGGGTGGCAAAATAAGACCTTTAACTAGGAAGGCAAAATAAGACCACACAAAAACAATGATAAGGCAAGATCAATGGGTCAATACATGAAAATGTAAAGACACCCTGCGATCTTGTCGCAACAGTGAATTTCAGCATAAATGAAGATAATAGAATAGCAATCATTAAATACCAAAAATTATACTTGTTGAAAGAAAGAAGAGTAACGCAGACGAGTACATACATCAAAAAAGATGATTGAAGTACATAAAGAAACAATAGCACAAGAAGGAAGATTACAAGAGAAAATCATCTCTCAAATAGTAGCTTTTTCACCAGAAGGAGATGCTGGGTTTTCTTCGGCAACTTTATCTATATTTTCGCTAGTTAATATATTTCCAGCAGATCCTTCTTCTTCATTTGCGACATCATCATTGACAGTTTTATTGGGAGAGACAGTTTCTTCATCTTCGAGTTCTTCGCCAGTATTATAATCATAATCGCTATCAGGAGGATTAGGAACTTCATCATCACTTACTTCCAGAGGTTCAACAGACACTGGATCAAGAGATTTAGATAGTAAAACATTATTCACAAGAACTTCGGCTCTAAGATGAAATTGACGAAGGAGTGCTTTCTGTTGATTTTTACTCTCTATATCTTTCTGATCACGCCCTATCGTGAGAACGTGCAAGAGAAGCGAGTGAGTATTCCACTCTCTTTGCGAATTTTTGAGTAGTCGATTTCAAAGCAAGTAATGGAGGAGTGAAGTTTTTCTCGGACTACGCAAAACAAAAAGCAAAAGGAATTATACAAACAAAAAATATGAAGGCTTGATAAAGAAAGAATAGATGAGGCAGTCAACTTCTATGAATACCTTCCTTCTGCGAGGTAAGATGTTGGATTAGAGCCGAACAACTATTCTCCAAATGATCCATGGCATTGTCAAAATTATCTCCAATTAAACCTTTCAGGCGAGATCGCCAACTTTTTCGTTGGAAACAAGTAAAGCATTCTCTTTTGTAAGGGAAGAATTGGACTTTTCTAGTTCGGAACATTGATCCTTGAATTGGTTTACTTTTACACTTAAGTTTATTCTACCCTGAATCAGTTTATCCTTCTCGGCAGTAACTTCTCCAGTTGATTTCTCAGCGAACAAAGAGATTGTTCTTGCTATAATTTTTGACAAATATCATTTTGTTGCGAGTAAATCGCCACCTTGTTTAACATAGTTTGCTTCTCTTGAGAAAGAGTTCCATTCTCATCTGATAAAGTTTCCAACTCCAAATTAGCTTTAGTCAAAGAGTAAGACAAAGTGAGATAAGTCATTACTTAATGAATCTTGTTTCTGAGCTAAATCAGTATTTTCTTTAGAAAGATTATCTATTTGATCAACAGAATATGTATGAAGATTATCTAATTGATTATATTGCTCCATCCAAGCATCTCTATCAACTCGAACTTCTTCAACAGTAGATTCCAACTGATATATCTCCATTTTTCGTTTCTGGTTTAAAGCTTGAAGGGCGAACAAGGGTTTGAGTTAAAAAAAAAAAAAAAAAAAAAAAAATGGAAAATACAGAGGCAAGAGTTTACCTTTTAGTTCTTCATTCTTCTTGGGAAGATTATCATGATCCAACGAAATATTTTGAAGTTTTTGATTCTCAAGATGGAGAATATTACATTTTGCAGTCATGGCTTGGAGATCATTCTTCAAAGTGTTAATTTCTTGCTCCAAGGATGTTTGCGAAATTCTATCAGGACCAAGGTGTTTGCTCAAAATATCGCAGATATCAGATTTGATAGGATCGACAGAAGTCTTCTTAGCATCGTTCACAATATCTGATAGGACTTTGAAGGCCACATCTATTCCTTCTAAATTTTCTTTAGTAAGTGGGATTTGCTCAGAAAAGGAAGTAATAGTGATAGAAGAAGGGAGAGATGAATCATCTTTTGTTAAAGGAATATCACGAGAAGAAGAAATCTCGTGAGGGTTAATGACTGGAGGAATGGTAGAGGCATTAACAATGGAAGAAGAAATAGGCTCATTCGCAACGGGGCTGTTATGAGGGAGTTGATCTATGAGAAATTCAGGCATAGAAATGTTATCTTTGGAAGAAACAGTAGGGATCTCTTGCGAAGATGTCGCAGTAGGAGTTGTAAGTTTGAATGTAGGAAAAGTGACAGAAGGCGCAACGGGTTTAGAATGGCGAGGCTTCTTGTGGGACTTATCAGCATTTTGGTCATCCTGCGAATCACAAGCTAAATAAGAAACAGAGGCAACAATATTGTTATTAAGAGAATAAATGTTTCTTAAATACCTTGTTACTCGCAGCTTTCTTTTAGAAGCAAGTGGATTTCGGTTGCGAGCCCATAGAGATATTAGGGTTCGTAATGGTGAATTTGGTCTTTGGATTTGTTCTTCTTTGAAACAAAAATGGAAGAGGAGTCGTTAAAAGAAGAACAAGTATCAAGATAAAACAACTTCAATAAGAGAGATCAATCATAAAATGATCAAATTCAAAGCAAAATTAACAAACCTTGATGCCATAGAAACAGTAGCAGAAAAATAATAGCAGGAAAACGATGAAGAAGATGATGAAGAAAAGCAACGAGAAAATAGTTGCGAGACAATGAAGAAGACGAAGTAAAAGAAAAGAAATGCTTTCACAAGGAATCCTCCTTTAAATAGACGAGAAAAGAGTAACTTAGGATAACACTAAATGTAGGTAAAAGGGAAATTTTAGACACGTGTAAACAGTCATTCCCGAATTCACGGAATCTTGTCGTGAGAAAATTGATGGAAAATCAACGATTGCGGCATCTCAAAATATTGGTTCTCATGACATTCTCTTCTTCGCAGAGAAGACATGAGAAGAGGCAAGATGTAGGATCAGAATATCACGACATCAATACTTTGCGAGATTAATAAATGACGACATTGCGAGGGAGTCGCAGGGAAGTAAAATAAATGATGCAATGAATGATGACAACCAGAACACGAGGAAGATATGAAAATATGGTGAAGTTTAATAGTGTCGCGAGATTGTATACTTGTACGCTTGCGATATTTCGCAAGCCATTCCGAAAAATAAAAAGGATGACTTAGTGTCATCCTTTGTGTACTACCCTATATAAAGGGTTGAGTAAGTCTCTTTGTGAAGAGAGTTCTTTTTGGAATTGTTAAGCAAGTCATTAGGAGAGAGAAAGTTTTAGAGTGATTGTAATTCTATAACTCATTTCTATTTCATATTGTAAAGATTCAAGTATTCAATGAATAGGAATCATAATCATTCATCTTAAAATGTCTTAGTTGTGTATATTCTAGTGAGGGGTGTAGTGTAGGATTTCCTGCAACTACAGCATCATTTTGAAAATATTAGTTCTCATGACATTCTCTCCTTTGCAGAGAAGACATGAGAAGAGGCAAGATGTAGGATCAGAATATCGCAACACCAACACCCTTGCGAAATCCGTAAACAACACATTGCAAAGATATCGCAGATAGGTAATAAAAGTGACGCAACGGATGACGATAGCCTGAACACGAGGAAGATGTGAAGACTTAGCGAGATTTAGGAATGTTGCGAGATTTCACATTTGTACATTTGCGAGAATTCGCAAGTCAGATCCGAAAATAAAGGACAGCTTAGCTGCCATCCACTATGTAATGCCCTATATAAAGAGCCGAATAGGCTTAAGAGAGGGGGAGATCTTTTTCGAGTGTGGAGCAAGTTATCAAGAGAGAGAAAGTTTAGAGCGGTTGTAAATTCTTTAGCTTATTTCCTTTCCATAATCGCATCACCAGAAATAAAAGTTTTGTTTCCCTAAAGTCTATTAAAGAGAAAGATTTGTCAATCTCGAATATAGAAGAACCTTGTGTTCAGAGGAAACATACAAACATTGACAAGTGTTTTCCTGACTACCTTACCAAAGAGTCCATCTCTGAAGTTGAAAGGAATGCAGCCAAAGAGAGTAATGAGATTCTAAAACTTGTTGGAATCCAGGCTGATAATGTCAACCGGTTGAAACACAAAGTCAATGTTCTTGTTGGTATGATAAGTAAGCGCGACTCTTGTTTAAAGATCCTTAAAGTAGTAAATCTCAAAAAGGATGCCTTGAAAATTGAACATCTCTTAAGTAAACTCTCAATTCAAGAGTGTTCAAAAGAGTCCGCCATACCAACTGCTTCCGGTTTAACTATAAGAGAATTAGGTTCAGAAGCAAAACCGGAAGACCCTTTTGTTGAAAAAGATGTGCCTGTATCTTCTCCTAATCAAGGAAAACCCACATCACACAGAAGGAAGAATTCTCCCAACAATGGCGTTAAGACTGTTTTATCTAATCACCCAGGTGATCAGAAAGTGTGTCTCTTTTGTGATTCAAAAGGACCAAGTAAACAAAAGAGGAATTCTAGGTTGAATGACAATTCTATTATTCGTCTTCAACACACCTTAGATTTAATTCTCAAAGGTGTAACTGACATTCGTATGTCTAAACCAATTGGTTTTAGTACTCACCCTGTGTACTCCACCAGGAAAGTCAGTTCAATGTGTTCTTCAAATGTTCAAACACATAACAGTCTTCCTAAACCATTTCGACGAAGAAGAACTCATGGATATTCTTCAATTAGGAAGGGAGATTATGTTGTTCATGATGTGGAAAAAGTACCAGAAGAAGGGAATATTTCTTTAGGTAAGAATCAGCACTATGCGTCATACTTTGATGATAGCGAATTTATGATAACTTTTCACATCATAATGGTTTTCCTCCAAAGATCAAGAATAAGAGGTTTAACCAGAAATGATGTTCATTTAATGAGCTCAAGGATCATACTTGTGCTAATTAATCACAAGGTTGAAACCTCACTCTCAACAAAATCCTGACTGAGTGAGATGTATTTAGGTATACTTATGTGAATTTGTTTCTTGATTCTCTATGCTGATTTCTTATCGTTCTTAGCTGGACTATCATTCATAAACAAGTCTTGCATAAGATTTGTTTGTTTTAATAGGTGTCAGGTTCTACAAATTTTTTCTTGAGATTTCTTTTGTGTAAAAATTGCTACACTTTTATGCTCTGAATTTTTCTCATGTGAGAATATAAGATTTATTGAGCTTATGTCTGTGAATCATTTCACGTAGCAAACACCTTTGTGAATAAACGACTTTCTTGGTTGTTTGATCACTTCTCAGGTCCTTTTTGGTAAAAAAGGGCAAGTTTATGCACGTGCGTGTACCTCCTTTCACATTGGCCCTGACCAAATTTGAAAACCCTAATTTTTGGTTCTTGCAAAACCAATAAATACCATACCTTCTATAGAGTACGCATTCTCCTGTTGTGCTCTTTTAAGGATGGGGTCCACTTCAAGTTCTTGGAATTCACCAACCGATTCAATTGATGATTCGATCTATTTGGAGTTCGTGTTGAAGAAGAAAAGAACCCTTGTTAAGCCAGACGAACTCGAACCATGTGCCTCAAGCTATTATGCGTTTTCTCATCAAGATCGAGAGAATGCTGAGATGGTCTCTGCTGAAGTGGTTCATGGTTTTCTCACTGATCTTGGGAAGACTCAACTTAAGCCCGAGAACTCTGTAAAGGATCTTAATCTGTTACGAACTGAGTTGAAAAAGATTGATACTAATCTTGTTCTCATGAAGTCACAGGTTAAGGATCTTCTTAATGAGGATATCTTCTCCGAAGATGTAGTTGATACTGTTAGTCACAAGTTTGAAGGTCTTGGTACTAGTGAAGCTTCCATACCAGAACTCTAATTATCACTTGTGATTACCCTTAGAGTTTGTTTTGGTTTGATTTTGTCTATTAAATCTTCTTTGTTATGTTTTAGAAGAATAAATAGGGTTTGGAATAGCCATTATTGTGAGTACACATAGCTATGTCCAACGATTTTCATCTTCATTGTTTTTAGATTTATTTATTTAAATTCTAAAGTATTTTTTGAAGATGATTTTAGCAATTTTAATCTTTATAATTTTATATATTTCAAATTGTTATGGAATATGTTGTTTATGTCCGTGAACCTGTGACTGTCCCATACTTGTCAAAAGTTATCTCTGTTATGTCGATATGAAAGTATTGATAGAAGATAGAATGAACTTTTGACATTACAAAAGTTAAAGCCTTTTATGTCATATTTTGATAAAAAGAAAGGATAAAACTTTTGTTTACAAGAATTAAGTCTATTATATGTCATTGTGCAAATAGTGATGAAACCTTGTCTATTCCGCAGTATTTGGTCGATCTCCGATCCACAATCTTTTGTGCATATACTGTGTTGTTCCGTAAGGTTTCTTATGTTGAGCACAATCGAATGATTTGATTATTCTCTTATGATTAACTTAGTTGTTGCTCCGTGAGGTTCCCTATGTCGAACATGATCAACTAAATTAATCAGTTTCTTTTGGTTATTTTAGTTGTTGCTCATGTCGAGCATGACCAATTAAATTGATTGCTTTATGTGGTTAATTTGGTTGTGTATTTCAATTGAATTAATCATGGGTTCTCTTGTGATTAATTTGGTTGTTATATTTCGATTGAACTAACTATGGGTTATCTTGTGGTTATTTCAATTGAATATTTTTGGATACAAATTCATGTTTCCATGTGATTTGGTTGTCCAAAAGAAATCCTTCTTTTTTTGTGAAAGTAAGGTCGCCTTTGTTGTTCCTTCGGGGATGACATTTTATGGGGGAGAGTTCTTTTGAACTTGTGCTTAATTGCCATATCTTTGTGGGGAGTGCGGCTGTGGAATTTTTAGGGGTTATCTTGTATCTTCATAACTCCTTGATGAATGCATTTAGCTTTGGCTTTATGACTGCATCTAAATTTGTTGGTATGTTAATACACCTTATGGTCATGATGTATCTCCGTGGAAATTTCATTAGGATCCCACTAATTTTCGTACCTTTGCCATTTTTTTGACAAAAAGGGGGAGAATATGTGTAGTTCACACTACAAATACATATGGTTTATGTAGTTGCAGGAAATCCCACAACACACCCCTTATAATATTTTCTAGATCTAAATCTATTTCATAATCAAAATAAAGATTAAAGTGCTAAAATTATAAAACGGACACAAGGATTTTTTACATGGTTCGATCAATGTGATCTACATCCATGGTTCTTCACTATGATTGTTGAGGTTACATTAGTATTACATTTACAATCTCCATTAATGGATATTTTGTAGAGCTCTAGATCTAATTATTTGGGGGAAGAAGATGATAAAGAAAATAAATATCTCTCTCAAAAATATCTCTCTCTCTCTTACCAAAAATTATTCCTCCTTCTCTCTCCTTCCTTTCTCTTTATATAGGTGTTTACATAGTGGATGACATCTCACATACATCTCATATTCTCTCAGGCTCTGCTACATTCTCTCAAGCTCTCCTTATAATCTCGCAGGCTCTCTCTCTCTCTCTCTATAATTTCGCAAGCTCTGTTACATTCTCTCAAGCTAAGAAAATAATTAAATCTCGCACACTAATAAAATGTGTTGTGCGATATTTGGATCCTACATCTAAAATGTAGTTGCAGGAAATCCCACAACACACCCCTTGTAATATTTTCTAGATCTAAATATATTTCATAATCAAAATAAAGATTAAAGTGCTAAAATTATAAAACGGACACAAGGATTTTTTACATGGTTCGATCAATGTGATCTACATCCATGGTTCTTCACTATGATTGTTGAGGTTACATTAGTATTACATTTATAATCTCCATTAATGGATATTTTGTAGAGCTCTAGATCTAATTATTTGGGGGAAGAAGATGATAAAGAAAATAAATATCTCTCTCAAAAATATCTCTCTCTCTCTTACCAAAAATTATTCCTCCTTCTCTCTCCTGCCTTTCTCTTTATATAGGTGTTTACATAGTGGATGACAGGTCACATACATCTCATATTCTCTCAGGCTCTGCTACATTCTCTCAAGCTCTCCTTATAATCTCGCAGGCTCTCTCTCTCTCTATAATTTTGCAAGCTCTGCTACATTCTCTCAAGCTAAGAAAATAATTAAATCTCGCACACTAATAAAATGTGTTGTGCGATATTTGGATCCTACATCTTGCCTCTTTTTCCTTGAATATTGCTTGAAGAGCGACCTTTAAGGAAAAATTTGTTGTTGTAGTAATCTTTGATCTTTGTTGATGAAGGAACGAGCGAAAGAATACTGGACTTGAAAAGTACGTACTTGCCTCTATTCTTTTGCAAAGTTCCGAAGCTTTGAGAAGTAATTAGAAGTATCATCCCGAAGTATGAAGTATCCTTGAAGAAGTATAAGAAGTACTTAATCTTTGAAATATATAATTAAGAAGTATGAAGTATCCTTTGAGAAGTATAAGAAGTATCCGTCCTTGATTGTGAGTAATAAGTATTGCCTCTATTCATGCGAAATTATTACTTCATTTTTGGTGAGAATTATTGTCCATTTTGGAAATGATTCTTGCCGAGAAGATAAAGAACATAAATTTTTTTCTTGGTAATCCATAGTTGCCTCTGTTCTTTATCTATGAAGGTAGAATCCTTGAGAAAATGTTGAATGAGAGAATTGTTTCTTTATTCTTATCTTGCCTCTGTCTCATGCTTTGTGCTCATGCGATAGTATAATCTCTTCAAGTTGCTTATAATTTTGCGAAATAATTGTGTGAAATAACCACATTTTGCAAAATAATCACATTCTGAGAAATTCTGACTTATTCTGCGAAATTATGAATACCTCTGCGAAATTATGAATACCTCTACGAAATTATGAATACCTCTGCGAAGTTATGAATACCTCTGCGAAATTCTGAATAATACCCTGAGAGATTCTGAATAATACTCCTAAGAGATTCTAAATAGTACTGCTGAGAGATTCTGAATAATACTTCTGAGAGATTCTGAATAATACTTCTTTGTTATTTTCGCTGTCTCAAACTCATTTCCATGTATATATTCGCAAACTTATTTGTTTACATATAATCATTTTCGCAAGCTTATTTGCTTACTCACTTTCTTATGTGGTCTTATTTTGCCTTCCTAGTTAAAGGTCTTACTGTGCCACCTCTTGTCATTGCGACAAAATCGCAGGACGTCTTTGCACTTTCATGTAAAGACCCATTAATCTTGCCTTATCATTTCTTTAGTATTGTTGCCTCTGCAGGATGTTTTTGTTGCGACAATATGACAGGCCTAGAAATTCTTGCGAATATGAAGCCCCATGACATTGCCGTCTTGCGACGAAATCGCAGGACGTCTTTACACTTTCATGTAAAGACCTATTGATCTCGTATTACCCTCGCGTTTTGTATTATTGCCTCTTCAGGATCATCGCACAAATATGACAAGCCTAAATTTTCTTGCGAAAATAAAGCCTCATGAAATTTGCGTCTTAAGACACTTATCAGCTCCCTAATGGAGGGTGCCGCCCTTATCATCTCCCTGGTTGCCCCTTCAAGGAGGCGTACATCGGCCATACAAGACTAGCTCCTCCCATCCGGTCTTAACAACAACCAGTTGTTTTCGCAGCCTCTTATCCCTTTTACCTATAGGGCTTATGGTTACGAGACTGCACCCTAAGTGGAGTTTTCTTCGGGCCGAGTGCAACATATGCCAAGACTTGCCAAGAATGGCCGAGACACTTCAAATGCCCCAGGCACTCTTGGCTCAACCGTGTACCTCGGCGCCTTGATCATATGCTGAGTCCTTAGAAGAGACCCTCGGTCATCCAACCAGGGTATAACCTTATATATATAGTTGGAAATCCAAGGTATCTCTCCTGGATGGGCTTTATTGACCCCAAATCTCCATGACTCAGGTTCCAGGGGCGGTGTAACCTTTTCCCTGAGCCATGTAAAGAGATACCCCCTTATATGACACACTTTAGGTCTTATATTTGCCTCTTGCGAAATTTTATTCGCGAACTAGGGTGTACGCCATAAAGGTTCGTCCCATTCTATTTGTTTCTCTGCGAAATTTTATTTGCGTTTCTTTATTCTTTCATTCATTCTTTCATTTCTATCAATTCTTTCAATCATTCTTTGCGAAATAATCATTCTTTTCTTCATTCTTTGTGAGATAATCATTCTTGTCTTCATTCTTTGCGAGATAACCATCAAGTCTCTTCTTTGCAAAAAAGATGGGAAAAATTCGCGAGAAGTGGGATTTGAACTTGCGTCCTCAGACTCATTATTCTTGCCTCAAACCAACTTTGCTGGCTCTTGTTTTGTGAGAGAACAGGACCGCACCTCCCATTTATCTTGATCTTCATATATCAAAAATATGCAAAAACTTTGTGTGTATGTGAAATCGAATGCATAACCTCCAGCTCATATTCTGTAACCCTGACCATCTGTTCGAGCTGCTACCGTGTTGGTGTAGTAAACTTGCGAAAATATAAATACTATTTAAGAGATGGGCATCACTTGGTTCTGCCTTTTATGTTCGCACGTAACAAGTTCAAATAAAACTATGAACTCTGGATCTGTTTATGCTGTTTCATGAAATTCTCAAGATATCATCTTTGCCATTAATAGTACCTGCAAAAAAGGTCAACCTCAATTGGAGTTTAAGATATAATCTTTTCAGAAAATTCAAGCTTTCCTTCGCCGGTATATCTTTTCCCCTGCGAAGTTGTTCGCTTGATTTGCGATCTTTGCCTAAAGCTGCTGACGAAATTAGCTGTTGAGAGATTGTTGCTTCGCCTGATGCTTTGTGTTTAATCTTCACATTGTAGCTTTGGTTCTACTTTTCGTCCCTTTTCTTTTCCTGCCGTGCATGATGACCTAGCTTCTCCCTTCCTTCCTCTTAGCATGAACTATTAATTTCGCAGAGATTGAATTGTTTCGAACCTACGAGAATGTAGATTGAGCTGATTGACTCGAACTTAGTTGTTGCGAACTGGATTGATTTCCCAAATAGAAGATCGTCGTGTCTTTGCCTTTTGCTTTCTCCCTTGAAGTTCTGAGATGTTTTTAATCGCCTTATAATTTCTCTTATGGACTCGTGCTTGGGAAGATATTCGATCCTACAGTTCGCAGAAGTACACAGTTTTCTTTATTCGCTGCTAACACATTGTGCTGGGAAAGAGCCATTGTTTAGCATAAATGAGAGTTTATGATGAGAGTTGTGGGAATTAATTACCGAGTAGAAACTTGCTGCTATCCCCAGTCTGCTACAACTTGCATGTTGAGCTGTTAATGCAAAAGTTTGTTGTTTAATTCTTCGCCAAGAGTCCGGGGTTATGCTTCATTGGGCTGCTGCTAATCGTATCTTCATGCATCGTCCTACACTTTTATATTCATGCAGTTTGTTTATTTTCTTGGTCCATGCCTGTTGTTATTAATTTTGCTCTTAGCAGTTCGCGCAAAAAGCATCTTTCACGTAACAATTCATACTAGTGTTGTAGACATGAACATTTCTTTCATTCGCCGATAGTGGTTCTTTCCGTTTTTCAGGTGAAGTAAACTTCACAGACACCCAATCTTCCATAGTCCCTTGAATTCTATCACATCTATGAATACTCTTCTTTTTCCATCTGCTTTCTTTCTTTTCCTTTGATCACTTTAGTCCTTAGATGTACCCATGCTGTGTAGCTTTGTTCCTTCCTTTCACATATGCGTCTTTCTTCGTCCTTTGGTTATTGGTAATTTCTATTAGAAAATCCCTCTCTTCCCAGATGAAATCTTCATGGTTTGACTTGCTACATAATCTTCAGCTGAGTAGTCTTCGCTGACGGGTTACTCTCAGTTCTTTGGCAGCCTTGTTCGTCTTAGTATGGTTTCATTCTCTTCGCTGCTTCCTCGCTGGTCTCCTTTTGATCCATTCCTTTGCTCCTCGCAAGTTCTATATTCCTTTGTTGATCTCCCAGCGAACATCTCCTTTCCCTCTCTATTCCTGCGAAGCTTACATAAAGAATTCATTGTAATTTCACAAATCTGTACTGTGGCATTTTAGTATGTAATTATTGTCTTCGCCTGTACATAATGTCCCTGCGAATTTAATTGTAATGTAAACTTGCATCTCATGCTTCTTTGTTGCTTCGTATTTCTCAAGGATTGCTCGTTGGTTTGAGTTAATACGTTGTTAGTCAACTTTTCTCCTGCTGTTACTTCTTCAGTTTATCCATACGTGCACCTTCCTTTGTGCTATAAATTTTGTTCTTCTCTTCGCTAAGGCTGGATGTTCTCCCTTCTTTTGAAGCTGCTTTCTTCCATTTTTTTGTTGTTGACATGATGATGCTCTTGTCCATCCCTCTGTGCGTCTTTCTTTTAATTATTTTCTGGCCATTCTTTCGCAAGTTATCAAACAAATAAATGGACAGAGATGACCTCATAGCTGGTGATAATTTGATCGCTTGGTACTCTAAGCTTTCTTAACGAATAATAAAATAATTATTCTTTCCTGCACATTAATAAAATAATTAGAGAGATAAGAGTGGAATTTGTCCTTCTGATGCTAAATGTCGATGAAGACTCTGTTGATTTCATGGGAGAGGTAATCTTCCAATCTACTCCCGTTTGCCTTCTTTTAACTATTGGTGCTATTCGTTGTCTGAAAGTATGAGGAAATCACTAGAACTCCCATATTTTCCCTTGTATGTCATGGATCTCATTGAATTCATCACCAACAATTGCTAATTTCTTTGAATCTTCCTCAATCCAGCAAGCAGGTAGTGTTTCTAGCGCCAAAATATAGTTGCAGGAAATCCCACAACACACCCCTTATAATATTTTCTAGATCTAAATCTATTTCATAATCAAAATAAAGATTAAAGTGCTAAAATTATAAAACGGACACAAGGATTTTTTACATGGTTCGATCAATGTGATCTACATCCATGGTTCTTCACTATGATTGTTGAGGTTACATTAGTATTACATTTACAATCTCCATTAATGGATATTTTGTAGAGCTCCAGATCTAATTATTTGGGGGAAGAAGATGATAAAGAAAATAAATATCTCTCTCAAAAATATCTCTCTCTCTCTTACCAAAAATTATTCCTCCTTCTCTCTCATGACTTTCTCTTTATATAGGTGTTTACATAGTGGATGACAGCTCACATACATCTCATATTCTCTCAGGCTCTGCTACATTCTCTCAAGCTCTCCTTATAATCTATCTTTTCTATTCTTTTTGCCTCACTTTGGCTCTCTCTCTCTATATAATTTCAATAAATTAGTTTTCTCTCAAGCTCTGCTACATTCTCTCAAGCTAAGAAAATAATTAAATCTCGCACACTAATAAAATGTGTTGTGCGATATTTGGATCCCGATTAAAATATCAATTCTAGTTATTGTGTTGAAAACATGTTTGTGAATGAAAACGAAATCCATGGATCCATTATGTAAGGGGGAGTGGTTTTCATGTTGAGATATGTATTGACTAAGGGGAGTGATGCATATCACCATAGCATATCACCATAGCATTATTGTCAAAGTTGTGATACATTTGAACTTTGATCTTTGTGTAATAATACTATAAAACTGTATAACAATGATTGAGAGCATTTTGTTTTCTCATTGTTATAGCTACGGATCTTCAACAACTGTGATGATGAACTTACAACCTTTAGGATCATGGAGTACTTGGAAGTGACGAAGATTTCGAGTCGCATTAAAGATGCCATGGAGAACAAGCATGTGGATAAAAAGCTTATTTTTTTATCTTTTTTGTAATCCATATGTATTGATAGTTTTGTCACTAAAATTGACAAATGGGGGAGATTGTTAGAGCATTGCTCTGTCAAACTTGCATGCGTTGCTATCTCAAGCATGTTTGTCAATGTTAGTGATCAAAACTATAAGTCTTGATTTTTAGCCTATTTATAGATCTCTCGGACTAGGACATAGATAGTGTAGTTGAGATTAAATCTCTCGGCGTTCATCTCTTGAAGACGAAGAACTACTAAGGGGAGCTTGTGGAACTTCTTTGACAAAAGGTATGTGGAGACTTGAATTTATCTATCACTTGGAAAGTCTATTTCTACTATCTCCTATATTGAGACATAAGTCGTGTTAAGATATAGTTTTCTTTATACACATTTGAGATTTCGAGCTGAGTATATCTCGCTTACATATTTCTTGAAATATGTGTTGGTAAGCTTTCGCTTCGACCAAGTTCATCTTATATCATGAGAAAATTTCCGAGTAACATCTTACATGGTTTGTGTGATATAATCATTTGGTGTAAGACTTGGAAGGTTTCAATAATGATTATTTCAATATCTTGAAAATATTGCTTTGATGCTAATAGTGTGTGAAAACGGCTATTGACATTATAGAAGAATGTTTCAATGATTGAAATAAAGAGTTGATGATGTAACCATCTTTGGATATAAGCATATATAGTGTGTTCGCACATTAGTGTGTAAGTCCATAAACCGGGAGCCAAGAGTATGCATATGTATGTATACGGAATTGGTGAAGGAGACAGGTTAAGTATGCGTACATGACGCATACTAGCGGAAGTTCTCAAACCGAGAATTTCTGCTGAGTTTGGTTTTGGCAAAACTCTTAACTAGTCACCTTAATTATGCGTACATGTACACATACTGGCAGAAGTTTTTGAACCGAAAATTTCTGCTGAGTTTGGAAACTTAACCAAACTCAAAAAACCGGTTGCTTAAGTACGCATACCATACACATACTTAAGCTGGTTACTTTGTCAAATCGGTCAAGTCCATGAACTTAAACATTTAAATCATAATGAATGCAATCTTTGCAAACCGTGGCTATAATTTTCATGATTGATTCAAGTGAATCAAACCGATTTGATTTCAATTGTGTTTTCTAAACAATTGAACAACTCTTAACTAGTTTCATTTGAGTCATTTGAACTAGTTACGGTTAAGATGAATAAGGTTGATATGAGAGTAATCATATGGCTAACCTCGGTTAACTATTTTTGAACCAACCTGGTGTACATGTTTAGGTACGGCTACATAAACCTAAATGAGGGTACATTTCATTTGTGTGTAACAAGCTAAGTTCGATCTAAAGGTTGAAAGATATTAGCTTGGTTGAATTAGGTTTTTCATCTAATGGTGAATATTGAATGCTTTGTTACCAAGGTAACTTGGATTGCAAACCCTGATTTTGAAAACTATATAAAGGAGAACTCTAGAAACTGGGAAACCTAATCCCCACACCTCCTGTGTGTTACTAGTTGCATAACTAGAGCCGATTGTCCTTTAACCTTAGGTTTCTTATCGAGACCCCGTAGGTTAACGAATTGAAGACTTCATTAGGATTGTGAAGCCAGACCCAACTATTATCTTTGTAGTTGCGTTATCTGATCTTGATATTTCTATCGTGTTGAGTGCAATTAAAATAATTGGCTCGAGATTTTATATCTCCGATAGGCAAGATAGAAAAATAATCACAAACAAACTTCGTATCATCGTGTGTGATTCCACAATAACTTGTTTCGCTAGTCGATTAAGTTTATTGTGAGGTGATTGATAGTACTAGGCTGTTCTTCGGGAATATAAGTCCGGCTTATCAATTGGTTCCTGTTCACCTTGATTTATCAAAAGACGGAACAAAAACTCTTGGGTATTTCTGTGGGAGACAGATTTATTCAATCCTATAGAATTTTCTATGTGAGACAGATTAGTCTATCAAGTCTACGACTTTGGGTCGTAGCAACTCTTAGTTGTGGGTGAGATCAGCTAAGGGAATCAAGTGCGTAGTATCCTGCTGGGATCAGAGACGTAAGGAGCGCAACTGTATCTTGAATCAGTGTGAGATTGATTAGGGATCAACTACAGTCCAGTCCGAAGTTAATTGGTAGTAAGCTAGGGTCTGTAGCGGCTTAATACAGTGTGGTGTTCAATATGGACTAGGTCCCGAGGTTTTTCTGCATTTGCGATTTCCTCGTTAACAAAATTCTGGTGTCTGTGTTATTTCTTTTCCGCATTATATTTTGTTATATAATTGAAATATCACAGGTTGTGCGTTAAGATCAATCAATTAGAATATCCAACCTTTGGTTATTGATTTAAATTGATTGACACTTGAACATTGGTCTTTGGTACTGTTCAAGTAACTCCTCTTATATTCAATCGGGATCGCAAATTTTTATTTGTTGATTACGGATTGAATTAAGAGTTAGAGATATTAAACTCTTTGATATACTTTAATCTAGATTGAGTCTGACTGTCTAGTTGATTCTCTAGAAAGTGTATTGGAGTAAGTCCTCTCAGATTTCCAAACGAATTATTGGGTGTGGTTGTTAGACCCCCGCATTATCACATTTCGATTCTATGTAGAGGTGATGATGAAATGCGTGAAGCATCGAAAGCTCAGCTGAGAGGCATTTCGAGAAACATATTCATCATAGCTCTGAGAGGGACGTTCGCTCAGTCAGAGATCGTGAAATGGTTCACGGATCATAAAATATGAATTGTCACATACATTCCTGAAGTCGGTCCAGAAACATGCAGTATCATGATTTTACGATTTTAACCTTTGTTGAAAATCCACCATCAATAGTTGTCTGCATGAAAAAATACATATATAACTTTTCCTTCATATGTATGTGTTTAGTATATGAACACTTACGTTTATCATCGATAGTATCAAAGTCTAAACCTGTTTGAAGAAAAAGTTTGGACTTGATCCTAATCGACGATAATCGAAGATATCATAGTGATGCACAACCACACCAAATTGGTTTGATGTTTGTAACAACGTATTCCATCATTTGCCAGTGAAATATGAACCTAATAACTCAAAAAAAGAAAGAAAAAATAAATCCTGCTTGTATCATCTCCCCAAAAAAGAAAGACATTAGCCACATTGATTCAATAATATTATTTTCGTTATAAGTTTTTTAGATATTCACAATACCTCATGCCTTGAGAACACTCTTTGTTATTCCTATATTGGGTCCAAGAGATTTGATGGTCAATTCTGCTTAACATTCAGCATTTATATAGTTAGCAGATTGTAAAGCAGTTTTAATTGTGATTACGCTAGAATATCAGTTACCCCTCCGTGATTATTGCCCCCATATCCGGATTATAAATCTGCATATATTTTTTTATAATTAATATTGTAAATTTATTTATAGGTTTATGAGTCTCCCAATATATTCCCGCCAAATGCAATAAATACCAACACAATCAAGGAATATATATTTCCACCAAATTATGGGAAATATATTTTCGGTATTTTTCTACACATGCAAATATATTTTATGAAATTTTTAGTATTGAAATATATTTCCTGATTCACAAAAATTGGTAAGACCATTCTCTACCATTCCAAGTCGCTTATACAATCTGTTCATCTTTGAAATATTGTATCCTCAAAACTTATGGCTACACCTGAGAATAAGTATCCTTGGTCAGTTCCATAATCGTTACCCTCTTTGGTAGCCGTTTGGCATAACCATTGCATGGCTTTTGATGGTCGAGCAGTATGGGGATCAACTACAGTATGTATTTTTTTGACAGAAAGAAATTGCAGACTCTTCGCGTACCAATCCGGACGCAAGGCATTCGTCAATTCTAAACAGAAAAAATGGTAAACGAAAGAGATATAATCTTAACTGCGTGGCACTGTTTTATTTAGGTTCATTGGTTTTAATGAGCTAATGCTCTACAAGAACATGAAAGTTTAAATATTTTTAGGAAATATTTTTTCAGCAGCTCCCTTCTCATTGAAATCAACTAATCGATATCGTCTATAGAAGTCTCCCCATGCTCCTCTTTCGTAGCACATTTCCCCATTACATATGTCAAACCTTTCATTCCATCCGACTCATCTGTTATTGTCATGTTGCCGATCCTCCAAATGTGTGGATAATAGGATTTTTTGGCATCCAAATAGTATTTTTTGGCATCAAACTGATGATACAAACTCTCCAACGTACCATGTTGTTCCTGCAATTTTTATAACACCCATTAGATGGAAATGTTTGAAAAGTGTTCAAAAATGTGTACCCATTACGTTTTAGAGGGTGTAGTATATATGAGAACCTCTTCCATTAAATCCTCAACAATGTATTATGCCCATCAGTTCCTTTTAATAATGCTTTTGTAACTTCAAAAGTCTTGGCACTCTTGTCACCTCCATATGTTCCTAGATGCATATGGAATACAATCTAGCGATGCAGGACTCCGTAAATAACCATGAACGCATGTTGAACTCCCTTCTCTAGTTTCATATTAATATGTTTTAAGTAGCACCCTTACCATTTAAGCCAAAATTTGTCATTTTGTATGTTGAATATCTAACAATTTTTCAAAATAAATTATGCAAACACGGTATTTTGAATTGTGGCTTTCTAAGATAGTATTTTTAAAGATAGGCCTCTTCCAGTCTCATGGCGTGCAAGTGATTTAGAAATAAAAATGTTTGAAAGTTTTTCATGAAGCTTTATTTTAAGGATCAAATTTTACTGTTTCACCAATTTCGACCCCTAAACATGCTCAAAACTCAAAAAGCTTCTTCTACGAAAGCTAGGAAATTTCCTGGGCATAAGAAAACTGGGGTAGATCGCAAAAATCTGATGTCGGATAAAGATTCTACAACATTTTTACCAAAAGGCTGAATTCAGAATTTTCTGGTGACGTATTTCGACAAAACTTCTCATTTATTCACATGGATTTTCATTCAATCATTTACAAATCAGAAATTTTATACTTCTATGAAGAAAATACAAGATGAACACTTACTTGAGTGGTCTCCAAATTGTTCGAGGGGTCGATATTGCATGCATCACCATTAGGAGCGTTATTACCTTGTTCCGCCTCTTGAGAATTTTCTTCATCACCATCTTCCGAAGACGAATGGGCATCATCAATGCTTTATTTATCCATGATGATCTCCTCCTGGATATATCAACAACAATCATTATTATTTTATTCAACAAATATGATAATAGGTTATGCAAAGGAGTACTTACATCGACTTCTTCTTCATCGACACTAGATTCATGAATTGCTTTCCCGGGAGCAAGCTAAAGACCATCAATGCTCGACTGAGCAAAATTCTGAAACAAATTAATAAATATTTGTTTTGTGATCCTAATTACACGGTAAGAGCATTGAAAACTCACCGAAGAAACAGCTGGGGACTATACATTATTTGGTAACATCTTGTGATCCTTACTTCTGGGTTCTCCGCCCCGGGGACTTTCTTCCATTTCCGTGAAGTCTACATTAATCCGAGGTCTCACTACACGACCATCCTGTGATAAAATCAATGAAATGATTAAGATGCGGTTATCACATCTCTATAAAACTCATAAGAAGAGTACTTACTTGTGAACATCCTGGAAGTACTTTTTGTTTATCACTACTGGAGGGATACTTTAATCTTGGTCGAGCAGAAATCATCTCAACAGAAGGGGGATCTTGTACCAGAGGTTGAACAACCATTATAAAATCATGTAAACGCTCAAGTTGCTGATTCCATAAAGTTATATGACCTGGAGTTGCGTAGGCGACTCGGTCAGAACAATGGAACAAATATTTGCGCCCATTCAAATGCGTACAATTTAAAGAAATTTTAAGTTGGTCGACTGATGGCTTTCTCTTCCGAACATCTGGAACACACTGATCAAGGCACATTTGTCGAACCGCTCTATCAATATTATATTCCTCCACTAGAAACTTTCCTTGTATTACTGATACTAGGTAACCAGGAGTGCAACTCAGTATAAAGGATCTCTCACCATCACTCAGATTTGTACCGGATTCCAAAGTGACGTTTTCTTCAGCATCATTAAAAGTGATCAGTTGTGAGACGAAAGAAGCAACCGACACCCATGGATGGAAACTAAACTCAGACTCGTTGTCTAAAACATTGGTGAGGTGTGTCTTGATTCGAGGCTGCTTTGTGTACCAACGCATAATCCTGACATTATCTTTCTTAGAGAAATCATGACAAGTATCAACATTCGGTCCCTTCAAGACGCTACGTGGAATCGGTGCATAATTCTTGAAGTGCTCCCACAATAAGGCTTGGAGAAACATTGTGTTAACATACGTTTCAATTTTCATAAAGCCATTGGAAACACTGGCATCTATGACTAAGGAGTCTAAATTGGAGAATAGTGAACCCAAGAACAAGCTACCGATGGAAAGTTTTTCACCTTGAGCCATATTAATAGCAAAATGAATCACAAATGGCTTCAGCAAGTTTCCACTATCTTCAAGTACTTCTCTGGACATCAACAAGCACAAGAAGGCAGCAATGTTTAACGTATCGTTGATAGGTCCTTCAGGAATCCTATCTCTTGGCCACCAGTACCTCAACCATTGAGCATAAAAAAAATTACTTGGTAATTTGTTAATGTCATGCATCATAGATGTCAAAACATCAGACATTGCAATCTCCTCTGCCAAAAGTCTTTCAAGAAAATTACCCGTACCTGGAAGATGCAATAAAGCAACTACATCTTCCAAAGTGATGGTAAATTCTCCCCATCTGCATATAAAAGTGTGAGTAGGATTACACCAGCGAGCGATCAAAGCTCCCATACCTCGAACATCATGGTAGATAAATAAATCTCCAGCTGCTTGAATAGCTTGTGTCACCTGTGCACAATCTAGCATGGTTCGTACACGATCATAACCCAACATATGTCTCGCCCATCCAAAAAAGTCTGTTAAAGGTTTTCGAGAAAGCTTGAATTCTATACACGAAGCAGAGTAGTGCCTTACTTGCTGACATAACCGAATTATCGCTCGAGGAGATACCAATTTTCTCTGAATAATATCCATGGGATTTATAAGAAGG
The DNA here is from genome assembly GCA_023531295.1 of Papaver armeniacum. NCBI lineage: Eukaryota > Viridiplantae > Streptophyta > Magnoliopsida > Ranunculales > Papaveraceae > Papaver > Papaver armeniacum. Next base: position 104,062 of record JAJJWW010013761.1, read on the forward strand.
TGAAACGAAGAACCTGGGAGACGTTTTTCAGGTCTATACTGAACCACAAAGAAATCATCATCAGTGTTCGGAATATTCTTCATTCTAGGTGCTTCTTCTTCTTCATCATCAATGGAAGTCCCATCCACAGAGGTACCATTTCTTGAAGTTGTATATGCGGAGGTATCATCTCTGGAAGTATCATCTTTGGAAGTGCCATCATGGGAATCAGTCATCCTTGCAAAGTTGTTGTGACATCCATACAACATTTCTACTTCAGTATATCATTCGTAGATGCAAATTTCATCCAAGCAGTGGAATTAAAGCATAACAAAATAATAAGGATGCTCACATCAGCGTCTACAAAATGGTAACTTCTCTAACTCTTACATGTTTACAATTTCACTAGCAGTAGTGACTATAACGCAAAAACTTCGAAAACTTGCTCGTTCCTTCAAACATGCAAAGACGAGCAAAATTCATTTTTCAAAATCATAACTTGATTTTTCATAAAATTGTGATAAATTCACATAATTTTCACTATGTGAGCAAGTCACATAATTTTCACCGTGTGAGCAATTTACGTAATCTTCACCGTGTGGACATTCACTGATTTTCTACTGTGTCTGCATACACTATTAAATCACAAAATTTACGAAAATATTATTTCACCAGAAATAATTATTTGCTTTCAACAATTGCTTAAAATCAGAATTTGATTTTACACAAAATTTTTAAATAATTCATGTATCTTAAAAAAGAAAAAAAAATTTACGTGAGTTAAATAACTCACGTAAATGTGCCAATTTTTTTTTTTGTTTCGCTCAAACGAGCATTCATCTATGAAACGAGGATCTGTCCTATTTTTGTGAAAGTCTACATATTTAAAATAAATTTTTGTTTTCATGAAAGCTCATAGATAAAATTTTCTTCATTGAAACTAGACCATGTTTATTCCAAAAAAAACATGTATATATCTTTCATATTAGGGATTATTGTTCGTTTCTTAAACTAACTGACGGACGGGCGTCTGTTTTTTAAAACAAATTTTCATAAAATTTATGCATGCATGTGCACATATGAGATTTTTGTTTTGTGACCAATTTATGAACTTCAAAAAAAAATAAATTGCGCACCTAGTCGGCGACGGCCGGCGGTGGTAGTCCGGCAAAAAAAAAATCTCCTCCTCCTGCTGCTCGAACGTCAAGAGATCAAGGGGGAGGGTGGTCGGTCAGTTCAAGGAAGAAATAAATTATTTTTTAGGGTTTCTTGCCTTTTATAACAATTTTATTTCCAAAAACCTAATCAAACAAGGATTTCATTTTTGGGCCCAGACCCATAAACGCTAAACCGACCAAAACTGGGCGTCCGATCGTCCGAATCAGCGGTGCTTCATCTCTCCATGCTCTTGGGATGACACTCTATCATGCCGCCAGATTCCTTATCCAGGCATTTGCTTGTACATGACATCATTGGAGCAAATCGGGGATTCTGGAAATGTCTTTTTACGACTAAGTTCAACTACTTATCTCATCTACTGGAAAATCACCAGCCATTGCTTACTGCGGAACATGGCTGTCCCTCACTAAGCAGTGCACTTAATGTTGATGGTGGATTTTCGACAAAGGCTAAAATCGTAAAATCATGATACTGCATGTTTCTGACCCGGCTTTAGGAATGTATGTGAAACTCATATTTTGTGATCCGTGAACCATTTCACGATCTATGACTAAGTGAACATTCCTCTCAGAGCTATGATGAATATGTTCCTCGAAAAGCGTCTCAGCTGATCTTTCGACACTTTGCACATTTCATCATCACCTTTACGTATAATCTAAATGATTAGACGGCTCCTAGACATATTACATGCTAGTATAGAGCGTTAACGTCTTCAGGACGTCACACTGTTTGTTGTTCCCCGACTATGTAGAGAGAACGTGTATAGAATCTCTTAACGATTGGACGGCTCCTAAACATATTGCATGCTAGTAATGGAAACATTTTTGTGTCTAATTTATCTCGATTCTACAAATTGTTAGGGCTCATTTTTGTACTTATTATGGTGTTTTATGTGTGTGTAGGTATTTTTGGCCAATAAACAATTTTGGAAAAATCGGCTCAAAAAGTTGTTTAAAGCACCCGGAGGACACCTGATATCCAGACTAAGGGGCGCCCAAATTACTAAGGGGCACCCAAATTACTATCGGAACCCCATCAGCAGGATATGGGCACCTTCTTCCTAAATTTGAATTTCAGAAAAGACGGGAAAATGATGCAGATACGAACTAGATTAGGGTTGAAATTTTGGGCGATTCTTAAGGAGATTTAAGGTCTGATTTTTGTTTGGCTGGACTTCCTAGAAAACAACAGGGTTGGTACGATTGATTGGATCAGATGAGTTGGGCTAGAAAAACCGGGAGAAGAAAACATAGGAGGTAGAAGTTTATTGGGTTCTGTTATCGTACTTGGGGTCAATTGGAGAGCTGCAGAATCAATACAGAGAAGTTGCAGGAACATTCACCTGCTGCTGCAAAGAAGAATAAGTTGAAGAACAAACGCCTGTTGCAGTTAGTCGCGAACCAGAGAAGAGTCGCATGAGATGTCATTTTCGGTTTTAGTGGCTAAGGACTTTCAGAGACTTAGGGTTATCTTTCAATAACTAAACCTCTGTAACAGTTCAACACCCATTGTAACAGTCAGTTTGTAACATCGTCAAAGCGTTGCAAACTGCCTGAGTTATTAGTCTCCTCTTGTTTTTCACCTATTTGAGCTATGAACACCTAGTTATTAGTCTCCTCTTGTAATTTCTATTTAATTTATTTTTTTTCACCTATTTGAGCTATGAACACCTATTTTGAGCACGTGAATAATATGAGGAGCTAAACCAAATAAACAAAAGTAAACAAATAAGATAGAAGAGATATTGGTTAAGGATTTCGTTTTCATTCCATGTTTTTCACAATAACTGACTTTTTCAAAGACCCTAGAATACCTTGATCGGAATATCCCGCAAATTTCATCAACAAACACATTAAAAGATTTATTCTACCTTTTGCACTAATCAAGTTTAATTCCCTAGATTTAGGTTCTATGAAATTCAAAGCAATTTGCTAATTCAATTTGATTCACATATGATGCTACTTGTATCCAAGGAATAAGCCTAGCAAATGTGATTAGAAGTTCTACCAATTTTTCAATCAATCAATCATAAAACAATATAGATTTGAAATCCAACTATTCCATAACCAATAATTTGATATTCAAGAGTTCATCACAAGAAGAAAGAGAAGTTTGTTCTAAACCCTAGAAAACAATAGAGGAAAAAGAATTAGAAAAGATCTGCTCAATTAGGTAAAAGTCCTCTCTTTTATATATTCCTTAATTTCAAAATATTTAATTTATTTTTGCAATTTCTTTTATGATTATTTGCCTTGATTGAGAATTGATTGAATGATTTTTCCTAAGAAATTGTGATTTCTCTTAATAGATTATGCATTAGACCTAGGTTCTTCACTGAAACCTTTTTGATATTCGAGTTAAACCCATCTTAATTCTACCATCATTTCCATCAAATCTTTTCAGATCATTTCCATCAAAATACACTTTTGTTTGTTATTTTAAAATCTACCTTTGCAAAATATTAGAATCACTTTAAACGTATAAAAGTTGCATGAATATTGATTAGATAAAATCACATAAAAATTGGAGATTGGTGGAATGCCCTTTGGCTCAATTTGGGTGAGTCTCGTGCGACTCCAACGTGCATAATTTTTTAAGATATTGATAACAACTTTGATTGAGAATTTTCCATTTTAATGGAGATTTTAGTCTTTTTAAGATATTGATAACAACTTTGAAAACGAATCTTCACAAGTTCGAGTTGAACGAATATTTCTTACCACTTTACGACAACAATTAAAACTACATCAATTTTTGGCGCCGCTACCGGGGACTTGTTTTTAGGTTGGGTTTTAGATTTATTTTATTTTATTTTAGGTTTTTATTCTTTTGTTCTATTTTATGTTTTCTTGGGTATTTGTCTTTTGGTTACAGGTTTTGGATCTCGGATCGAAAATAAAGCTGAGCCAAAGATTTTGATTTGGAGTCAAAGACAAAGAGAAATGGCGCCAACCTAATTGCTGATGTTGGGGTGATAAAGGCTCTGCAACTCGGCGACAAAATCGGCGACCGACTCAGATTTTTTCTCTCAAATTTTTTCTCGTTTTTCTGTAATCTTCTCATTAATTCAGGTGTTCTTGATGATTGGTGTTTCAACATGGTTATTCTTACACATTAAATCTTCTTAGAATATGTCTGAAAATATCAAAATTCATTCAGTAAATCTTAATGGTTGTAAACCTAATCAAAAACCTTCGGAACCAAATTTAATGGAGAATATCGAGATGGCTGAAGCTCAGAATGCTCATTCTTTGTTCATACCAGATGAGGTCATCGATGAATGCTTAGATGAATGGAGATTTAGTTTGATTGGTAGATTGGATTTGGTCAAGTTAAAATTTGAAACTGCTGCTACTGCTTTGAGGAAACAATGGAACACTAAAGGTAATATCCAATTAATTCCTCTAGGTAAAGGTTTTTTTGTCATAAAACTAGACAATTCTGATGATAGAAGTCTTATTTGGAAAGGGCATTGGGAAGTTGGAGATCAACACTTAAAAATTAGAGCATGGGAACCAAATTTTAATCCAGAAAAACAAAAATCTTCTTCAGGTTTTGTTTGGGTTCTCTTCCTTGGCCTAAGTATTGAATACTGGAAGGAGGATATTATTCTTCAAATGGGCAATAAAATTGGTAGAGCTATTAGAGTTGATGCCACTACTCTGAAAAAAGAAAATGGGTATTATGCAAGTGTATTGGTTGAAGTTGATTTAGCTAAGTTCATTCCCAGCAAAATTCAGGTGGAATCCAAATATGGTAAATTTGATCAGTCTATTCAAATACCAAAACTCCCAAAATTTTGTAACCATTGTAAGTTTGTGGGACATTTGGTTACTGAATGTAGAACAAATAAGAAGGAAACCTTGCCACATGAATCAGTCCAAAATTTTGTAGCCGTTAAACCAAAAAGACAATGGAGACCAAAAATCTTAAAACCTCAAGTCACTGTTGGTTTTGATATCTGTTCTCCACAAGTAGGTGAAACTTCAGTGAAAACCTTAGATTCTTCTATTGAGGGGTCTAATAGTGGTGAGCTTTCTTCAGGAAGATTTAATGCTCTCAAAGATCATTCAAAGGAAGCTGGTGAGATTTTGTTCCCTCCTGAAGATTTTCCAGCTTTACCTGTTGATAAATCTATCTTATCTCCTAAAAGTGTAAGTGCTACCAATATTGTGATTCCTAATGAGATAATACAACCAGTTCAAGTTGTTGATTTTCATACTCCACATCCTGAGATTATTATTACTTCAAGTGTTTTGGATCCTGTAAGTGAAGAAAACAGTTCTTTATCTAGCTTTGAGGATGGAGAAATAAAAGAGGTTAGTTTTTCTTCTCTCATTCATAATAGTAATATTCCTCAAACTATTGCTATTTTAAACAATGTTGATAACTCTGTTAAAGGCAAGAAAATTTCCCAAGAAAAGAAAATTCCTCCACCAAAAAAGCCACCTACTACTAGAAAAGCTAGTAAAGAAGTTCATAAACTAGTGACCAACAAGGGGGGTTCCACTACTCCTCACTCTTGCTCTCAATGAGAATTTTATTCTGGAATATCAGAGGCCTTAAAAGAGCTAAGGCCAAAGATAAACTCAGATCTTTAGTTAGTCAAATAAATCCAACTCTTGTTTGGATAACTGAACCAAAAATTCATTATAATTCTAATAATAGAATAAAGCTACCTGGTATGCATCACCAAATAAAATACTTGTGATGATAGGAAAGCAAACATTTGGTTATATTGGAATTGTTATATTTCTACTCCTTCAATAATTTTTTCTTCAAGACAGAGTATTACAGTGGAAATTGGTGGGGTTTTGGTTATTGGTGTACATGCAGATGTGTTGGCAGTCAATAGAAAGGAATTATGGGATGACCTTAAAAGGTGGTAGAAGTCCTCTTACTGTATCTATGTCTGACTTTAATGAATGGATTGATAACTGTGAACTCCTGCAAGCTCCCAAAAGTGTCCTTCAATTTTCTTGGTCAAATGGCAGGTGTGGAAAAAAAAAGAATTCTGTGTAATCTTGATAGGGCTCTATATAATCTTCAGTGGCTGAATGTTTACAATGGATGGAAATACCAAGTATCTTCAAGAGGGATTTCAGATCACATTTTTTTAATTGGTACAAATTCAGATATTCCAAAGCCATTAAATTCTCCTTATAGATTTCAAAAGATGTGGACAACTCATCCAAATTTCATCCAGTTGGTACAAGATTCTTGGAATGAGGAAATTAATGGTAATGCCATTTACATTTTTATGAATAAATTGAAAAGACTGAAAATTATTTTGAAGAAGTGGAATTGGGAGGTGTTTGGTAATGTACAAGTGACTTTACAACATGCTGAAAATAAAGTAACTGAAACCAATATCTTGTCTGATATATAGTGATCCTTCTAATACTAAGTTGTTGAATAATTATATTACTACTAGAGGGGTCAGAGACATTGCTGCTCAAAATTATCATACATTTTTAAGTCAAAAAGAAAGAATCAACTGGATCCAGTTTGGTGATGCTAATACCAAATTTTTTCATACTTCTATCAAGCTTAGGCAAGCAAAAAACTCTGCAACTGAACTTGAAGATGATGCAGGTAATATTATTACTAATTAATCAGACATTGCTACTTTACTTATCAACTACTTTCAGTCAAAATTCACAGCTCAACTAGTTCAAATATCTGAAGATATTCTTGAAGCAGTTCCTTCTCTAATAACTAATGAAGATAATAATATTTTGGAACTGATTCTTACAGCAGAAGAAATTAAAAAAGTTGTTTTTGATCTGAACCAAGATGGTGCTCCTGGTCCAGATGGATTTACAAGAGTTTTTTACAGAGTGGCTTGGGAAATCATTTCTAAGGACTTAATAGCTGCTATTCAATATTGTTGGTTCAATCAAGAGATTCTTGCAGGTTTAAACTCAAATTTCTTGACTTTACATTAATGTGTGTTGCTGGTGGTATTTAGTTCAAGGGCTAAAATCGTAAACCCTGTTTTTAATGCACTGTCATCCTGCAAAGGAAAAGAAGCCATTTAAAAGCAATGAGTGCTTAAGCCTCTTCACTCACATATGTATTGAGCAATTCAATATATCTGTATATATGAAATTTACTCAGAATGGTGCGTGCAATAGCAATCCCAAAATATTCTGTGAATTTTATCTTCCACCGACATTATTCACTAATGCATTGTCTGCCTAGTATTTTCCTATGCAATGTTCCCAGCCAAACTATCAATATTGGCATGCCATGACGATTAATGTTCACTCGCAACGGAGTAGCATGAATCTCCCGAAGTGTAAGTATTGAGACCTACATGAAAACACTCACGTAGGCCACACCACTCTCTATAAAGAGATCAGCGTGTTTACACACTTTTTAATTAAAAGTTAGCGTGATCGAACGCGTTAAAATTCCTTAAGAAAAATCTAGACTGTCCATATGATGAGGTGTCAAACTCGCAAATAATAATTTCTACTTCTCTTTACACTAGCAAGTAATATAGTGAAAGCAGATTCGTCCCAAGGGAGGTGTGAAGTAATAGTTGTTATGCAAATACTCTTAGCAAAGAAGATTTTTGTTGTAGAAATTCTGAAAATTGTAAAGTTGTATTCAAATATGAGATGGAATTGATTAAGGAATCATTCTCGACCACGAAACATAAACCAAATCGATATATAGCGCGTTCCTCGCATTATCTTGTTACTAACAACCCTAGGATAATTAGTACGCTCAACTATCCCGTTATTATCTCCTAAGCTCACCGGATACGGAAGCGCTCGACTACCGGTTTCTACTTGCCTAGTTTCCTAGAGGTACGCTTTCTAGGTGTGACCTAAACAAGTGCTCTGAGTTTTGTGAGATAAGGTTGCTCCTAGTGATGAGTTCAAAAGCATGAATCACCTACTAGTGTCAATTTCTACATATGGGCATTTAACAATATCCCATCATCAATACCCACATATTGCTACTTGTGTTCATCTTCTCTAGACAATTACGGGTCGAAGAAAATCTAAACTAGCAATAAGACTATGAATCAACTATTTAATTTCGAACTTAAACAATTGACAAACAATCCATAAACATTATTAGCATGGTAGAAATCATACAATAACTAAACTTGCGGGAAAACGAGCTATCTCATATCAATTATAGGTTCATATTTCGGGTTTTGAAATCACCCTTAATCAAAAATAGTTTTAGTTACTCATAATAATGGAGTTCATCATCATAATAATAATTGAAATAAAATAAAGAAGATGAAAATATAAAAACGAAAGCAAACCCTAACTGCGGCTTTCTCCCAAAAACTCCAAGTAAAAATACGTGATATAGTTGTAGAAAAACTTCTCTTTTATAGCTCCTCTTGTTCCAAAATTAGGTCTAGTCTTCAAAGGTCCAATATATAAAAATCCACCAAGCCCATGTGTAGAAAGACCCATGTGAAAATCTGTCCAAAGTTGGTCGCCTAGAAACTGGGATCACCCGCCGGAATCCGGTCACTGTTACCGGAATTTGTCACCGGCAAACTGTCTCTGGCCACCTGAATAATCAGAAACAGTCACCAAGCAATTGTATACTTCCAACACCTCACTCTACCTCTCCGCAGTCCATAAATTCACAAAAATAAAACATACAAGCCAATCCCTTGTTCTTGCGAAAACAAACCCAAAAGCCCGACTCCGAACTCATATATCCCGCAGCTAACTCTTGAATCCAACACGTTCTACCTTTATGATTCACTGAAATATTGTGATTCAAGCTTCAAGTTCTGAAATCCGACACCTGGAAATACTATCACCGGCTCACCATTCTCACTGCGTTTTCGCGCTGTTTCCAGTACTTCTAGCTCTGCAACCTGAATACTGCATACAACTCCCCGGCCACAGCTTATCTGTAGTCCCAATAGCAACAACAGTTGGCTCCTTTCTGTATAAACAACATCCTCATTCTACCAGTTTCAATGCCTAGCATTTAAGCCAAACACCAACTATAACCACCATCTGCAACTTCCCAGCTGTCGCAACCAGCTCTTGCATAACATGTAACTCATCAGCTGCATCACTACCTTCAAATGCTCATTAATGCCAATCCTACAGCCATCCATCACAATCTACTATCACCGCATCATCAGTCCCACAACATAGCTCCTGCAATATCAGCTCAGCTTCAACAGCATCAGGAGACTCTCATTCAGTCCAAGAGCTTCACTGGTTTGTAGCTTTCTGCCCAGAATTCCACCTGAGCTACAGATGAACATCAAAACCCTTCGAACACAGCTCACAAAATGGACAACAACAATTGCAGTTCTTTGCCTGATCTTATACGTCCTGCTTCTTCGTAAGTCACCAGCAATCAACCAACTCCTCCAATGCATCAAGATTCTCTTCTTACTTGCAAGTCATATTCAACACCATCTCCCTGAGCTAATTCACTCATTTGCGGCTTCACCTGCAATTCAGATTTGCAAGTATATCTCATTCTCTTGTTCTTCATCCTGTTCAGGCCATTGTCATCCCACCAGACCCATTGTTTCTCGGCATCCACTTTACTGCAGCTCATACCCACCTTGTCTGCTTGCCAGTTCCACCTCTCATACTCAGGTCTTCACTGCACACAAGCATTACTTCAGCTCCATCTATACCTTTACACTCAGCCTTAGACTCATAGCTCGCCATCAATTGAGATAATGTAGTTGAGCAGCTGCAACAGCAGCTTCCTTGTCGCCTCTATGAATTCTAATCTCAGCCAAACCATTAACATCATATCAATGACACAGACCCTTACTTCCACCAGTTCAGGCTCTAGTAAACACCCATCAATCTCAGGCCACATTAACGTCTTCTTCACTGATTTCCGGCAGCAAATCAAGCTCAAAACTCAACCAAACCCCCACTGAATTGTAGCACCAATACAAGTCTTTCATTGCCATGAAACTATACCCAGCAACAACTTTTATTTCCGACTGATTGGCATAAGAGAAATTCACTAACATCACCTCCAAATCGAACCCATTTCAGCTCCAAACTCGAGCTAAAAACCATCAGAACACGACCACATCTCCTTGTTCTTGCCACTGTTGGGATACCCCCAAAAACCCACAAAATCATTCGCACCATTCAGGCCAGCAACATCATCAGCTCTTCCCTGTATTCCTTCATTGCTCTCAATCTCGTCTTTCAGCAACTAATCCGAATTGTACCCATCTTCTATTTCATCACAAGCTCATAAGAACTTCAATTTCCTTCTCTCTGTCACTGATTTGTCTACAGAAAGACCATGTTCAATTCGTGGCAAAAGATCTCTTCTACAGCCATAAGTAACAACAATCCTGTCCGGAACTCTTCTTGTGCTCGAGCCATTCTCTACTTGTTGTAGCTTCTCCATCAACAAATCCAGCTTATAATCGAATATTTCGAAGCAACATCATCTCCAAACTGAACCCATTTCAGCCACCAAACCATAAAATCTGCTGATGAACAAACCCCATCTCGATCTCCCGCAAGCAGCAAGAAGGAGTGTAGACTCTCATGACTCGAACTGATGAAGGATTCAATCCCTTTCTTTGCTTGTAATAAGACCTAATTTTTCTCATCTTCATCTGCACATGTGCGGTGCCTTGGTGGTGAAATCAAGTCCTTCAGCTAGCACAAGTGAGCCCCTCCAGTGCTAAGCCCATGACTGCCTTCAAACAAGCATGTGTAGTCCACCTAGCTCGAACGACTCAATTGGCATGAGTTCAGAGTTCATAGTTGTCGAGAATCGGCATCATCTACTGGTTCTTTGCCACCAATGTGCTTGGTCTCCAGTTTATTGGCATGGCGTTTTTGCTCTTCTTTGAATTCTTTCACCACGGCATCCGTCTTTTACTTCTCATATTCACTTCTTCTCTTCAATGTCTCCTCATCACTAAAGCTGCCATGCTTTTCAGACAGAAAATTTGCATCACTAAAGCCGACATACTTTTCAGACAGAGATGAAGAAATAAAAGCAAACAATGAGAAATAGTTCGTCTCCAACAACAATTGCACATGAAATGACACTTTTGCCCTGTTTCTTCTTCTTTTGTTCCAAATGACTCCAAAATACCTAAACACTCAAAAGTAAACATAAGATACATAATTTACAAGAAAACTTAGCAAAGAAAGCATAAACAATAGATAAATATTAAGGTGTTTTAGACACCTATCACCATATCAGTCTTAAAAAACGATCACGGCCACACGATTTGGCCACACAATTCAACAAGCCTAGCCTACTCCTAGCGGAACTAGGTGATCATCATGATGACCACCGGAGGGACCACTAACATCCCGACCGAACGGATTCCATCTGGTACACCTGCAAGCACTTCGAATGTTAACCCTAATATGGGTGTTCGCGCTATTTGAAAAATAAGCACAAACGAGCTAAGACCGGCAAAAACGGTCTCAAATACATCATGACCGCCCAACTTAGCCAGCCTAGTTGGACGACTGAGATCTTCCTTGGAATGATCAAAGAGGCGCCAACATATCCATTGGCGTCCCAACTTCTCCCTTGGTCGATCGACCTGCCCGCGGCAAGTCTAGATGGCATCATATCGTATGCCCAAACTAGGGCGAACACACTATTACAAAGCCCTAATTTGGGTTAAGACAGCATACCACTATCACAAATCATCACATCCATCTAACTTAGCAGCCAAGTTGGACGACCTAGATCGTATCCCGCACGATTAAAGAGATGCCAACGCGTTCACCGTCGGCCCAATTTCATTCCCGGTTGATCGACTTGCTCATGGGAAGTCAATGACGCATCAAACTGTTCGGTTGAACTAGGGTGGACGCGACCGTTTTAAAACCCTAATTTATATTTGTGGCAGTATGCTACTGTCGCAAATCGATCATGACCACCATCTTCGCCAGCCAAATCGAGTGGCTTAGATCTAATTTTAGATGGCCCAGGAGATGTCATCGTGCTCACAAGTGGCCCGTCTTTGCACATGGTCAATCAGCCTGTTCAAATCAGCGCCAAGCGCTTTGATTCGATGAGCCAAACTAGGGTTGGCCGCACGGCTTCCAAACCCTAAATCAACGACAGCAAGCAGCTGCCGCAAAACCATCTCGTCCGTCCAACTTCGCTAGCTTGGTCGTACGGCTTAGATCGGATACTAGATGATCGATGGGATGCCGCTATGATCACCGGCCACCCCCCTCCCGTAAGGAGCGTTCGACCGAGTTACTGCTCGCCCGTGTGATCCCAAATGATCGCCTAAAGATGTCCCTTCGCGCTGCTTCAACAGCAGTCATTAACTGCCGCAAATCGTCTCGGCCACTCAACTTGGTTAGCCGATTTCAGCGATCCAGATCTAATTTAGATCAACCGGTAGGATTTTAGAATGGCTACCATCCACCACTCGCCTACATGGAGCGATCGACCAAGCAGTACCTCACCCCTAGAGCTACCAAACGATCGCCCAAAGTTGTCCGGTCACGCTCTTCTTTTTAAGATGATCGACTCGTGGCTAATTTAGACAAGCTCTAAAACAACGATGCTCCATGCACATCGATTATTTTGAGCTGCTTTCTTAAAAGAAATGCTTTACGTGCATCGAATACATACGATATTTTGCGTGCTTTTCTTTGCGGCAAGTCCCACGACTTGACTTATTTACTCGAGACATCAAACGTGTCACAAACTGGGGTATGCTCACTGGGGTATTGGTCTGGTGGTTTACAACATGCGGCGTGCAACGCGCCCACTACGAGAAGTATCAGGAAAGGACGGACGGTTAACAACGATGAGAGTAGTGGGTGAAGGTGTGACCAGTCTTCCCTCATAATGGAAACGTGATGATCACCACCTCTTACACAACCCCACTACTACACTACTTAATCTCCTCCACCTCCTACGAGGTCAGGGTGCGCTCAATGACTTGTATAAATAGGTTTTCAATCTATTTCGACAATAACAACACAAGTATCCAGAAACCATATTCTGATACAAGTCATAAAACAACTACACCTTCATAATTCAACATTCTGATCTCAAACACCTTCTTTGCTTCCCTCCCTAAGATTAACCCTTCTCCTTCACTTTGTGACCGAATTGAATCTGGAACGACCATTTCTTGGTTTAGGCCAGAGTCTTACAGATTGATCTCTCGAATCTAAAAGTACTCCCGTGCAGTGCATTTGTTTAAGGTTTTGAATTTGTTTCTCATCAACACACCCAAATTTACCAAAAACAGCAGAATCAGTTTTTACCCCAAAACAACTGGCGACCACAGTGGGAGATTGATCTCTCGGTTGCAAAATCAGTTTCTCAATATTCATTACAGTTTTCTCAATTTCAAAAGGGTGGATCTTAGATCCAATTGAATCATTAAATTCAATTTAGGTTCAACAACCAATTTCAATTCCGGTGTTCCATTCGCTAAGAAGCTTCACAAAAATGCTTTTTCAAGCAATGCTACTGGAAATGCCTTGGATAGCTGAGCACCAGTAAATCTCCCATATGAAAAGACCAGAAAGCCGCGTGGAGACACAAGAAGACGTGACTACTACTTAGAAGAACGCAACGGCTTCTCTAGAGATCCGGATGGAGCAACCGCCTTTTCTGCAACACCACAAGTGTTGTATGGAGCAAGCCAGAAATGCCTCAAAGGGTCCACACCCAGAAAGACAAAGTGAAGATTCGCATAGCCGTTGTTCCAGTATGGAGATAGTCGACAACAAATCTCAACACCAGTGGAGTCCTAGGAAGACATTTGCAGAGATCACAAAAGAAAAGGCCTATCTCTATTCCACCACTGCTACCAATTTAAAGTTAGGAGTATCCGCTATCACTTCATCAACAAAACGTGTAGATCCAGAACATGGCGTAACTCCGAGAATTCGTACATCTACAATAACAAAGGAGGCTTGACACATCTTCAAATCATCATAAAGGGTTCGCCTATTATGTCAACCCGGACAAGAGCGAGCCCGTGATATCTTCAGATCTACTGGAGTCGACACCTCAAGAGAGCAGCCTCAAGAAGATAATGATGCCCGCGTCATCATGTCGAGAAAGAATCCACAACCGAGATAACCTCACACAGAGGAGATCTGAGAAATTGCTGCACCAAAAGGACTCGCATCTCCCACATTTCCTTTGCCTAGGGAAACGAGTAAAATCACTCTATCAGACTCAGAAAGAATGTTTCAGTAAAACAATAAACATCCAAATGATTATGTCAAGAGGTTCAGAATTTAGGCACTGGGATTGTCACGATCCAAATATGACTGAACAACGATTGGTGGAATTATGCATTAATAGGATGGTACCCATCTATCGTGCTATCTTTGGAGAATCGCACTTTAGGGCATCCTCTCGAACTTCGTGAAGTCGCTAAACGCTCACATCTGCAATAACACCCGCCCTGCTAGAAAGAACGAGGCCTGCCAAGAATAAAGAGCCTCATGATATTCGTGGAAGCATACATCTCATCAACAGGCAATACAACCTTCAGCCTTCTGTAAGCAGTTTCACTGAAGCAGCAAGAGGAAAACCACCGAGATACAATATCATGTGCGTCCAAAACCGCCAACTTCAACTCCAGTACCACATGCACGACTGTCACAATGATAAAACAACGCCCAAGATATACCATATCTGGCTTGACGGCAACAACATCGGTGAGAGACGCTTTCAGAATTTCGTCTCCCGTAGAAGAAGTAGTTGTATTACCGAATGAGGTTGCACCTGGGACTTAAGAGGTACATATGGACTCTTCATGTCAAGAGATTCATTATATTTGCACAACCTGTTAGTTAAGTCATTCACATGAGGGAACTTCCCTACTCCTCAAAGACACGATCCAAAGATGATAAAGGCAAAGGAGTGTGGCTGGGGACTGCTCAACACTACCCATCTCAAAGATGCTGAATTTAGAGAGACGCAAGCACGCTATCATTATGATTCCAAGATGTCCAAAGACGAGGACATACTCAAGAGAGCAAGCATATTGTCAAAGACCAGCGATATGCCTGAACGTCTATGAAACGCAACGCAGATGCAAAGACGACCTCATGATCAGTAACTCGTAAGATTCTCATCAACATAGGGTTCAACTCCAACTATCATCGAAATTATTTCCTCAGAAACCCAGCATGACAACATCTATCAAGTCGAAAGCTCAGTGGATACTCGTAGGCAGGGGACTGTCTCCCTCTTTTCCATTCCATGAGGCAACATCAAGGAAGCTATCGGCTCCATCATTAGCTTCTCCCTCTAATAACGAGACAAGCTCTACCACTATATGAAGACTGCCAAGTTCGTGCCCGTAGCTATCATGCCTTTCCCTGCCAGTCTCTTCTGATCACAACTGCTGCCAGGAACTGTTGTTGCTCGTTTGTTGATACCAGCCCGAGCTTCACCATAGAAACAACCACTACGGACAAAAGTAATCCGAACTTCTGCAAATTTTATTTTCCCATGGAGAAGTAATAGAGTCCCGGAGGCGAGATGGCGATATCTTTATTATGGTAAACCCACCGACCATACAAGATAGAACCATGTAAATCACGCTTGGGGACTGAGGCTCAACACGAAATCCCTTCAATGTCAAAGACCTTTTCAATCCAGAAGAGACAGTCAACCAAGAAGTCATAACCGTGACAAGGTTACCACGTTTCAAAGATGCAGCGTAAGAGTATCATCACCTCCCTGTTTGGGAGGCGCCTGACTGACAAGCAGTATTTGGTTCAACCATCCATAAGCACTGTTATCAATGAAGAATCAAAGAGGAAAGTTGCGCCTCATCAAGCCAGACCGACAGAATCATGCCTTCCACAGAACTCAGTGACGCCTACCCAAGGCCTGCACGAAGCTGCGCATCAACAACCACATCGCCGACAAAGTCAAATTCGGTGTTTCTAGATTTTCAATTTCCTATGGGAGGGGTACATGGGTTGCCAAAAGTTTGGATACAATACAGATCTATCAAGAGCGACTCCCGCCACAAATGACGAATCCAAAAGATTGCCGCCTTCATCAATTCGTCAACCACCTTACCGGAAAATACAATGGAAGTAGGTCTTTCAAGAGAAAATAAGCTCGGGATAATTACACATGGGGACTGCCAGCACAGGATGCCTTCACGTCCCTCAACCGGTTTATTTCTAATATCAGCATCATCACTGTTGAAGCTTTACGAGCCGCAGAAATTTCTCAACATGAAGACGTTCATGTGCATCAAAGACTCCAAAAGTACAAGTCGGAGATATTTTCACATATCCAGCCACGCCATCGAATCTGAAGTGTAACTGGGGACTGCTCGTCGCATCCCATTCCATACAACCATCCAAGATTCACAAGATGGTTCAAAAGATGTCGCTTGGAACGAAGTTCTTGAAGGTATCCCAAAAAGTAGCCTGCTTCAATATTGAGACGGTTTTATCAACCACCACCTCTTTTGACTGACATGATCCCTAGAGGAGTTTCTGTCCATTTCATTATGCAATTTCCGAATTTTGGAAATCATTTCACGGACTGGGAAGCACTGAATCTGAAGGTGGCGCAATACCCAGTGACACTCCCAGTTTGCAATTACTTCTTCAGAAATCACGATGCACATGTCGTCAATTGAAGATAAGGCCTCTCTCATCCGTTTAGCTAATAATATGCGGCTTATTGGGTCTCTAGATTTGCGGCACAACGTCCATCCTTCTACATACCTAGACGACACACCATAAATCTTCAATAAGCGTGTAGTCTGCAAGGGGAATATCAAACAAAAGAATGGGAGAGCTCAGATTGCAAAATCATGTACACAGGCTCTACTCTAACCTTACCGAAGAGCGCTACGTCTAAAGTTTCAAGATATTGCGAGATCTTTCTAAGAATTTGGATTTCTTAGTCATAAAAGCAGCATGAATGAGGGATTATTATTCGACCAATCCCTGGCTCCAGCCGCATGAAACAAAGACTATTAAACATCAAAGAAGTGTCATCAACGCCAGGGCTAATGGCGCCTTCACTAGAGTCCTCTCTAGGAGCTGCTTCAACATCCTCTCCGGAAGCCGCTTCAACATCCTCTCGAGCTTCTTCAACACCATTTTCGGAAGCTACATCAACGTGCTCTTTGGGAGCTGCTTCAACATCTTTTTCAGAAATTTCTTCAACAGCCTTTTAAGGATATTCCTTATGATAGGGCTCGTCCACATCAGAGTTGGAGGATCAGAATATCGCGACATCAATACTTCGCGAGATTAATAAATGACGACATTGCGAGGGAGTCACAGGGAAGTAAAATAAATGACGCAACGAATGACGACAGCCAGAACACGAGGAAGATATGAAAATATGGCGAAGTTTAAGAGTGTCGCGAGATTGTATACTTGTACACTTGCGATATTTCGCATGCCATTCCCGAAAATAAAGGACAGCTTAGCTGTCATCCACTGTGTACTACCCTATATAAAGGGTTGAGTCAGTCTGTTGTGGAGAGAGTTCTTTTTGGAATTGTTAAGCAAGTCATTAGGAGAGAGAAAGTTTTAGAGTGATTGTAATTCTATAACTCATTTCTATTTCATATTGTAAAGATTCAAGTATTCAATCAATATGAATCATAATCATTCATCTTAAAATGTCTTAGTTGTGTATATTCTAGTGAGGGGTGTAGTATAGGATTTCCTGCAACTGCATAATGGCGCTAGAAACAGGGATTGAGTAGAGATCAACCTTGTGAATTGAAAGAATCAGGAGTAACAAGAAAGAAATTTCATTTAATTTTCAAACAACTTACCGAAATTGAGAAATAGCTAGAAGAAGGAATGCATCAGAACAGCCAACAACTATTAGAAGAAGCAGGAGATTAGCTGGAGAAAGGAGAAATGAAGTAGGTGAACCATCAAGAATAAATGCAAGAGATAGAGAAGAAGGCCAGATTCAACCACCAATTCAACCAGCACCGAATAGAATAATAGATTATGATAGGGTGAGTGTGCATACATGGAGATCAGATTCTATGGAAGAAAGAGAAGAAGTGCAACAATTGATAAATAATGGACAAGAGGAGAGAAACCGAGAACAGATGGGAGAAACAATTCGTGGAAATGAAGAAATCGCAGCATTAGAAGCTTTGAGGCAAACAATACATGAAGAAAGGCGGTTAGAAGCGGAAAAACGTGCAAATTTAACAAGGCAAAACCATGAGTTAAGAATGGAAAATATGAGGTTGCAGAATAGAAGGTCGAGAAGTAATACCAGGTCAAGATCATGATCGGTTAGAGATGATATGAGGAGAACATTACCCGTAGAAAATGTTAATGAAGAAAATCTAGAAAGAGAGCCAAATCTTGGTGAAGGATGCTGCGAAAGAAGGGAAGTGGTGTGTATTCCACGTCCTGAGATTTTACAGAATGGCCAAAAATGACGGAAATCAAGAAAATAGGCAGCAGAATAGTCCAATTGGTGAAGAAAATCAGGAAGAAGGAAGAAGAATATTGCATGGGAGAGAAACAAGGAGGAAACAAAAGGAGATTGAAGATGACATCGAAAAGCATTATATTGAACAAGCGCGTCTAGATTGCGAAAGGGAAAGATTAAGAGTAGAAATGGAAGAACGGGAATTGGAGGAAGCAATTCGGCAGAACAATCATGACAATCGAGAAAGAAGGCGCGAGCAAAATCGCAACAATGGAAATATCAATGAAGAATATGAAAGAATACAAAGGAGAACGATAGACAACCAAGAAGAGAAAATGATAGATATAATGGTGTGCGAATTCGTGAAAGAGATGAAGGAGAAATCGCGAGAGAAAGAAGAGAAGAAAATCTTTGAACAAGAAAATCAAAGTAGACATGAACGCAGAAGGAGAGAGGCAGAGCTAAAAAGACCAATAAATTCGAATCCTGATGTAAATGAACAAATCTTAAGAGAGTTGGCAGAGATGAGAGGAATGTTGAACAATAGAAGGGGAGGAGGAAGAAGACAATTGGATGAGGCTATCGAAGAAGCTGCGAAAACCCCCTTTACACTAGAGGTATAGTTAGGAGGAATACCCCCAAAGTGCAATTTACCCGCATTAACCAGCATTTTTGATGGAACAACTTGCGCAATACAACACATCAAAGCGTATGTGAGATGTATGCTACAATGGGAAAATCATGACGCTATATTGTGCAAATATTTTGCATCAAGTTTAACAGGAGAAGCACTAAAATGGTTTGAGGGTTTACCAAGAAACACAATCACGTCATTCAACCATTTACAAGCTATATTATTAGGGGCATATATAAGTAACAACTCCTCGCGACCAGGAATTGAAGATGTATTTGGGATGAAACAAAGAGTTGGCGAAAGTTTGAGACACTTAACTGTGAGGTGGAAGACAATGTGCAGCGAAATGGCTGGACGAGTGGATGAAAGATATCTTATTCTATCATTCATAAACGCTATGTTCACAACCAATTTGTTATATATTCAAATTTTCAGAGTCAAGAATACAATTACAATGACTGAGTTGCGAGAACTTCAGGAGGAATATATTGCTCTAGAGGAAAGGCAAAATGAGATGGAATCATACCTGATTGCGAATACAAATTCAAATGCTGCGAACGCAAGCTTATTACCCAAATTGATAAACACAGTAGCGAGCACTTCGCAAGGGCAACAAGAAAGGATAATAGATGATGGACAGCCAAAGATAGTAGCTATGGGAAGTCGTGATCAAGAAGAATTTGAAAGGGAAAGAAACTACTACAACCGCGGCAGCAATAACAAAATTCAAAGACTTGATCATCCACAAGAAACTTATGGAGGTCGAAGGCAGAATTATCATGGAGGGAAGCGAAGTCACAGAGTAGTATGGGAGGAAATCAAAATGCCACCACTAAATACTAGTGTGGAAAAAATATGGGAAGCTATACTCTTGATGGAAAACATACCTGCACCATGGAACATGGGGAATGAACCACCACTAAGTGATAGAAGTCACGAGTTCTGTTCTTACCACCGCTTTCATGGACACCTAACAAATGACTGCAGAAATATAAAAAGAATCATCCTCAGAATGATTGACCAAGGAAAGCTGAATCATTTTCTAAAAAGTGAAGAGAAGGTTCAACCGTTACCACCACCGCCAGAAATGCACAGGACAAATTCAGCAAAGGGGAAAGAAACATTCGTAGTAGAAGTTGGAGCGAAAGCTAAAAACTTGTTTTGCAACTCCATTGTACATTCATATCGAACAATTGAAGATTTTCATGATAATGTTCTCAGTAGGGTTTTTGCGAGGGATGCTGATAATAGAGAAGTGATGAACATCGCGAAGACATCGCAGTTAAAAGAATGGCAAATGCAAATTATTTCTTTTCTGCAGAAGAGATTCTGAAGGCAGAGACGCATGATAGCCCATTGGTCGTAAAATTGGAAATTAATCCAAAACTGTAGATGGCAAAGATGATGAAGCAGAAAATTCCTGGGCGATCAATAGAATCTTAATTGATACGGGGAGCTCAGTAAACATTCCTTTTTATCATACTTACAAGACTATGGGTGGGAAGGATGAAGAGTTGATACCTTCGACGTATAAAATATATGGTTTCAATGGCACATCGAATAAGCCTAAAGGAGAAGTTCATATGAGAATACCCTTGCAAGGATTATCAATCGAAATTTTGTTCTGTGTAGTCGATGTGGAGTCCCCTTATAATGCATTGATCGGAAGGCCATGGTTACACGAAATTCTGGGTGTAGCGTCGACTTATCATCAGTGTATAAAGTTTCCTCATCCTAGCGGTGTTGGAGTTATAAAGGGAGACTGGATGGAAGGACAAAAATGCTATGAGATTGATGTGGAGAGTTGCGAGGAAAGAGCTGCAAAAAAGAAAGGGCTGGAAGCAAAATATAAAAGATGAACAAAGAAGAGAAAGGTTGATGGTGGATACCATTGATACAAGAGGTGAAGATACAATGCGAAGCAAGTGCATGAAAACAGTTGAAAATCATGATGGAAAGGAATCATTAAGAGGTTTGAATGGTGCAGAGGCAGAGAGCAGCAGGAGCAAAAAGTGTAAGAAATGAATAATCATTATTATCAAAATCAATGATAAAGGCATATCAAGAGTAAGAGGAAGAAACAATAATTGAAGAAGAAATACGCGAGAATCTCGCCATCAAGAATGTATGAAAATCTGATTGAAGAATTGAAAAACAAAAATAAATAAACAATGCAAGATTGTGCGATAGCTTCGCAAACAAAATAACAAGAGAAAACCAAAAATGAATGATTAAATGAATTAACAAAAATGAAAGAGTGAGTGAATGGGACGAACCTTTATGGCGTACACCCTAGTTCGCGAATGATATTTCGCAAGAGGCAAATGTAAGACCTAAAGTGCGTCATATAAGGGGGTATCTCTTGACATGGCTCAGGGAAAAGGTTACACCGCCCTGGAACCCGAGTCATGAAAATTTGGGGCCCATGAAAGCCTATCCCGGGAGAGATACCTTGGATTTCCAACTATATATATAAGGTTATACCCGGTTGGACGCCCGAGGGTCTCTTCCAAGGAGTCGATGTATGCTCAAGGCGCCGAGGTACACGGTTGAGCCAAGAGTGCCTGGGACATTTGAAGTGTCTCGGCCATTCTTGGCAAGTCTTGGCACATGCTGCACTCGGCCCAAGAAAACTCCACTTAGGGTGCAGTCTCGTAACCATAAACCCTATAGGTATAAGGGATAAGAGGCTGCGAAAACAACAGTTGTTGTTAAGACCGGATGGGAGGAGCTAGTCTTGTATGGCCGATGTACGCCTCCTTGAAGGGGCAACCAGGGAGATGATAAGGGCGGCACCCTCCATTAGGGAGCTGATAAGTGTCACAAGACGGCAATGTCATGGGGCTTTATATTCGCAAGAACATTTAGGCCTATCATATTGTCGCAAATGAAATATTCTGCAGAGGCAAAAATACTAAAAAAAAAATGATAAGACAAGATCAATGGGTCATTACATGAAAGTGTAAGGACATCCTGCGATCTTGTCGCAAGACGTCAATGTCATGGGATTTTATGTTCGCAAGAATATTTAGACCTGTCATATTGATGCAAAATGAGGGGTGGCAAAATAAGACCTTTAACTAGGAAGGCAAAATAAGACCACACAAAAACAATGATAAGGCAAGGTCAATGGGTCATTACATGAAAATGTAACGACGTCCTGTGATTTTGTCGCAATGATGAATTTCAACATAAATGATGATAAGATAACACAAGAAATTGAGTAAGCAAACAAGCTTGCGAATACGATTATATTTCTTCATTTATTTGTGGAGAATCAGCAACAGCAGTTGCAAAATTAAGAAGTATCATTACTTAAAGATTGTCGACTTAATTTCTCTCATGTGAAAATAAATAACAGAGGCAAGTATGGGAATGATTAGAATAAAAACTTGTTATTTATTTTCATATGATAGATTTGATGAAGAGATTACAAAATGGAAGGTTAGAAGGATAAATATACAAGTATCACAAGAAGAGAAAGGAAAATGGAACAATCTAGCAACTTATTCTTCTTCATCAGATTCTTCTTCTTCGCTTACATCACTATCAGAGACATCTGAGCAAGGCATATTTTCGGGAATTTCATCGAGAAGACAAGAATATGAAGAAAGAGGAATGTTGTGATCATTGCAAATCTTTTCAATAGTTTGGTTGCGAAAACGAACAACATCATTATTGAAATTCGCCACAGTAGTTTGAAGTTGCTTCTTCATCTTAGAATATTTGTCATTGCGAAGAGAGAAGTCTTTCGCAAGTTGTGCTTTCTCAGATTCAAGTTCCTTGATTCTAGTTTGAAACCTCTTCTCAGATTTTGCGAACAAATGACAATGAGTTAGCAGCTTAATAACAGTTTTATAGAAAAGAAGCGGAAAAATAATGAAGAACATTAAACAACCTTCTCTGTCAGAAATCATATCTTTAACCAAGGCAGTATGCTCGGCATGAAGACTGACGCTAACACCTAAGTTATTTCTGGCGTTATCTAGAACCTTCGCAGCCCAAGCGAATTCATCATCATTATTTATGACAAGAAGTGAACGAATTTGATTTTCTCGCTCATTAAGTATGGCATTACGGCGAAGGAATTCATCTCGTTCAATTTGGACTTCAAGAATAGTTTTTGGAATTTCGCTAATGCTTGAGCCCCTTGATTAGCAATGCGATCCTTATCATCTATAAGGCTGCTAATTTTCTTCCTTAGAATATTATTATTCTCCTGAGAGCTAAGATAAAAACGTTTAAATCGGTTGGCTAAACCTAAACTAGATCTATGTTCAATTTCTAAAAGACGAAATTTGGTTCGAAGTTCATTTAATGAGAGGGAATTAATCTTGTTTGAAGAACTACTTAAAGATTCATTAAGGTGAGCGAGAAGAGCATCATCATCCATAGGTTCGGGGAATGAATGGAGAAGGATGGCTTAAATCGAAAGATTATAAATGTCTACGAAAATGATGAGTCGAGGCAAAGAAAAATAAATGGCAAAGTAGAAATGAAGAAAAGAAGAGGGTGTTATACCATAAAGTTGTTGATTAGCACTTTGAAGAGTAGATATTTTGTCCTTTTGGGAAGAAGACTCAACTTCCAACTGTTGAATTTTTTCATCATTCTTGCGAGATGACGCAACTTCAATTTCTAGTTCTTTGATTTTCTCTTTAAGTTGAAGATTTTTCTTTTCAAGATTTTTGCGCCTTTTCTCGAGGTCTGAGGCAACAACAAAGGAAGCTCTCCCAGACTATAAAGAAAGGTAAAGAAATTGTTAAGATAAGGTTTATAATTGAGATTACGAGGAGAAATAAAGAGATATGAACATACCAAAGCACTGAGTGCATTTAAGAAGTTGGGAGTCATTGTTCGGGAAACCCCGCGAAAAGAATCATTATCCACTAGCAGGGGAGCATCGCAAATATTAGCGAGAGCTTCGCAAGTAGCAGATAAATAATCATCTCCCAATCCTTGCATATAATCGGAGAAGACACTAGACAATTGCGCCATAGCAGACTCGATCGAATGATTCTCCTTTACAGAAGAAGTATCAACCTCATTTTCATCTTCGTTAGAACTCTCACTGGTTTGGGAACTAGAACGAGAAGAGGGATGGATTTTCCGTTTTTTAGAAGATGGAGCAGAAGATTTATCCTTGCGAAGAGTGATTTTATTCTTGCCCTTAACCTTCGCAGCTTCGGGAATGTTAATTTCTTCAACAACCTTCGCACATGAATGAAGATAAGAAACAGAGGCAACAATATTGTTAAAAATAACAAAAGAAAGTATTTCTTACTTCATCCGTGATTGATCGGAGTATCGCCAGAGTACTCGCCTTTGGACGTCTTTTATAACTCTTTTTCAATTTGGCAATCTGAAAATTTTACAAGCCTAGTAAATATAAGAGGAAGGAAATATCGTAAAGCAAACCTCAAATAGGAAGTATACCTCTTTTGCCTTCTCGGGCCACTTAAATTCCCAAGGATGATAGTTTGCGAGATTTGCAGGGAGTGTATGAGAACCTGCAATATAAGGTCCGCTCAAAAATAGAGGAACAACCCACCACTTCTCATCTTTGGAGTACCGAGGAACATTATTTTTGCCCGAGTGCCAGTCAATATCTTGCATAAGCAGCTTATCACTGGAAATATTATCTTTTCTCTTCAATCGAGCACCCCAGCGAGATTTATCATTTCTCATATTTATTACTTCATAATTTTCAAAAAAAATTTCTACGGTATACTTCTCAGCGACTATTTCTAAATTTGTGAATCTAGGATCTTTGACATCATCAGGATATAAAGATCCCTTACCAGCGCCACGATTGGCGAATTCAAGCATTAGACGGATGCAATCACCGCTTAGTTGATAAATAGCTCGCGAGAATTTCTCATGAGCAAGAATTTCATAGAATAAAGGCATCTCGGGATTGTAGAGAGAAATGGGAAGACCTGCGAGGATTTGACCTAGCGAGATTATGATTTTCTGATCATCACATTGATGATCAGAAAACAACTTTGCAGAAAGTATAGATGAAGATTCTTGATCAGGAATGGTTGATAGGATGAAGCCCTTCTCTTGTAAATTCTTTTGAGCTTCATTAAAAAGGGGTTTATATATACGACCAAGTGAAGCTTTTTTTAGAGTATGGGAATGATTAGAGAATTGAAGATGAAGAGAGAGAAAGAAGGGAAGATTTACAGTAGCAGAAATGCAGATTGCGGAGGAAGAAAGTTGAAGAAAAGTTACAGAGAGAAAATAAAAGAGAAGAAGAGAAGGGTGAGAAAACTATATATAGAGAGAAGAATCCTCGAGAAAACAAATGCATTTAATGCGAGATGGGACGTGAATGGTCAAGAATAAACGGTTGAAAGAGACGTGTCAAGAAAAGAGTGGAAGAAGAAACATCTGTAATAAATTCCGTGTAAAAGTACGGGAGTGAAACAGATAAAGATGAAAAATTACGGCATTTCAAAATATTGGTTCTCATGACATTCTCTTCTTCGCAGAGAAGACATGAGAAGAGGCAAGATGTAGGATCAGAATATCGCGACATCAATACTTCGCGAGATTAATAAATGACGACATTGCGAGGGAGTCGCAGGGAAGTAAAATAAATGACGCAACGAATGACGACAGCCAGAACACGAGGAAGATATGAAAATATGGCGAAGTTTAAGAGTGTCGCGAGATTGTATACTTGTACACTTGCGATATTTCGCATGCCATTCCCGAAAATAAAGGACAGCTTAGCTGTCATCCACTGTGTACTACCCTATATAAAGGGTTGAGTCAGTCTGTTGTGGAGAGAGTTCTTTTTGGAATTGTTAAGCAAGTCATTAGGAGAGAGAAAGTTTTAGAGTGATTGTAATTCTATAACTCATTTCTATTTCATATTGTAAAGATTCAAGTATTCAATCAATAGGAATCATAATCATTCATCTTAAAATGTCTTAGTTGTGTATATTCTAGTGAGGGGTGTAGTGTAGGATTTCCTGCAACTACAAGAGTCGAGGATTATGACGTTGTCATGAATAGGGTATTCATGTTTATCAAGGAGTTCATGTTATGCTCCACCCTCCTTCACTTTAGTAGGGCAGCAAACCTATCAGCCCTAGCACTTGTTAGCTGATATGCTTCATCGCGCCTCCAATTTTCCTCCATGATAACCGAAGCCAGGAAAGCTTGGACACGCTCTCGAACGATACTCAGATGTACAAGAGACTTGGAATGCAGTTTGAGATCCCAAACAACCCGCAACAATGTCACTGTTACGTACTAAGCAGGGGACTTAATGTTAATGGCGGTTTTTAGTTCAAGGGCTAAAATCGTAAATCCTGTATTTAATGCGCTGTCATCCTGCAAAGGAACAAAAGCCATTTAAAAGCAATGAGTGTTTAAGCCTCTTCGCTCACATATGTATTGAGCAATTCAATATATCTGTATATATGAAATTTATTCAAAATGGTGCTGTTGATGGTGGCTTTTAGCCTTGGGTTAAAATCGTAAAACCGCACATCTGGCATGACGTCATTATGACCATTAGCACATTTATCGAATCGATCAGCATGCTTACGTAAGAATTACCAGGGTACCTTTTTTATTTCTATGTATCATGTTCCACGACAGAACCCCCAACATTGATTGACATCACCTGTACAGAACCCTCATGCTACCGCGCCAAGGCATGCCAACCATGCCAGCCGCACCACTGTGCCAATGGCAAACCGTGCCAAGGCATGCCAACCATGCCAGCCGCACCACTGTGCCAATGGCAAACCGTGCCATCCACATCTCCGTGCCAAGGCATGCCAACCATGCCAGCCGCACTACTGCGCCAATAGCAAACCATGCCAAGCCAAACCGCGCCTTGCCTTGGCCCTAGCCATGCTAGCCGCACCATGTGCCAAACGGCATGCCAAACCATTGGCACCACCTCGCCAAGACAAACGCACCTTGCCTTGGCCCTAGCCATGCTAGCCGCACCATGTGCCAAACGGCATGCCAAACCATGGCCCCACCTCGTCAAGCCAAACGCACCTTGCCTTGGCCCTAGCCATGCTAGCCGCACCATGTGCCAACGGCATGCCAAACCCGCGGCCCCACTATACCATGTCGGACTTCCCTATGTGGCTACTAAAATGAAGGCGTGCGACAATCAACGGTCACCCTTCAATCTCAGGATCAAATCCTAGCCGACCAAGGTTACCAGACAACGCATGGTAACCTTTGGCCCGAAACCCTAGTTTGGCCACGCCAAACTGCGCCAAGGAATGCCATGCCAATGGCATGCCAACCTAGCCGCGCCACCATGCTTGCTTTTCCTATGCGGCTACTAAAATGAAGGCGTGCGACAATCAACGGTCGCCCTTCAATCCAGGATCAAATCCTAGCCGTCCAAGGTTACCAGACAACGCATGGTAACCTTTGACCCAAAACCCTAGTTTGGCCGCGCCAAACCGCGCCAAGGCATGCCAACTCTGCCGCGCCACCATGCTGGCCTTCCCTACACGGCTATCAAAAACGGAAGCGTGCAACGATCAACGGCTACCTTTCCTCTTAAGATGCAAAATCTCGACCGTCGAAGGTCACCAAGCTAGCAAGTCTCCCAAGCTCGACTTGCCAGGCAACAACCATGCTACATGTTTTCCACGAAAACATTCGAGACATTAATACATATCACAAACTGGGGGATCCACTTTGGGTATTGGTTTGGCGGTTTACAGCGTGCGGCGTACACTACGCCCGTCATAAGGAAGTGTAATAAGGATGATGCGGTTAGTAAATACAAGGAGTAATGGTGAAACACTCTTTTTTATGGAACATCAATTTTATGCGTTAACGGTTACCACCTCCTCCCATTTACTCACCCATTTTTCCATTCCTTAATGAGACCAGAGTACGTTTCACTTCGACTTGTATAAATAGGTCTTACCTATTTCCACCGAAAAAAAAGTTCAGGGAGGAGCAATACAACACTCAGAAACATTTGATAGCTTTCCATCTATTAGCTTCCCATTTTCTGATACAAGTCGTGAAACCACTACTCTTCCAGAATCAACATGGTCTCAACACTTTCTTCGCTTCCCTCCCCAAAACCAACCCATTCTCCTCCTTTTTGTGACCGAAGCAAGTCTGGAACGGCCATTTCTTGGTTTAGGCTGGATTTGTACAGATTGATCTCTCGAACCTAAAATACTCCCTTGCAGTACATTGTTTAGGGTTTAAATTCGTTTCTCATCCACACACCCGAAATTACCGAAATCAGCAGAAACCATTTTCACCCTCAAAAAATTGGCGACCACAGTGGGAGGTTGATCTTTCGGTCATGATGTCAATTTTCAATCCTCGATCTCGTACCTCGACCCGGACGTCAAGACAGTAGAATCAAACAATCCGCTCAGGAAACGACGAATCAGTTACCAGGCGGCTCAATTACCAGTCGTTACACGGCAAAGGACGACTGGGGACTTCCGAGGGGTTTAGAAGCGAACGATCCGCCCAGGGATCGACAACACGACAAGGAATGACTGGGGACTTTCCACAGTCATGGCAGTGTTTCCCACAAAACTCGGTCTAACGCCCGGGAGATTCCTTTTTCAACAGGAAGAGATGAAAAACCGAGTAAGTCTTACCTAGACAAAATACATGGTTTGCTATTTCAAGTTTTCACGAGAATGATAAAACCGATAAGTCATGTTATGTTTCATCCCATGTCATCTACCAATACGCGGTTCCATGGTTTGCCTGGAACGTTTGTGCCACTTGCAATCATAACCAAAATAATGCATTTCGAAAGAACAATCCAAAACCATCAAGGTAGCATTTGTCTATCAACTCAAAAATCCAGAAAATCAAAACCATAAACTAGGCGTTTCATTTGCCTTTCAAAAAAAAAAAGAAACCTAAAATAAGAAGATCAGAAAAAAAAAACAGAAATGTGTTCAAGGAAAGTTTTCCAACAATGGCTTGCTCTTCTTGGCGAGAGCCTCCTTTGCGCTTTGAAGAGCCGCCCTCTTCAATTTTAGTTTCCTGGACAGCTTGTCGACTTCCACTTCCTGCTTCTTTACCATATCCGTAGAAGGTCCTTCGACTGTTTCAGCCAGCATCTTTTCAACCTCAGAGAAACCTTTGACGAACCAAGGAGCATTGAACTCAAACTCCATGCACATGTCACGATGGAACCTCCATCTTGTGACCACATCCCTGTAAACTTGTATGACCAAGTCACGTTGCACATGTCGTCAATCGAAGACAGAATTTCCTCCACACGCTTAACCAATGCGTACCGACTAGTAATTTGTTTGGTCGTGGCAATATGACTGTAGTTTTCCCAGATCTTAGTGTATAGTACCGCATGTTTGGATGGCACGCTAAACCCTCCAATCAGCATGTGATCCCGATGAGGAACCAAGTACGGAGGATTAAAAGGGGCGCCTGCGATTACATCAGCAACCGACAAGGGATTCCTAACAACAATCGCACCTGCGGCCACTGGAGTACTTTCCTTTGTCTGAGCAGCAACGACATTTTCATCTTGATCAACATCTATTTCAAGATCGCCCGGTACAGTTTCCACAGTTGGAGACAAAGTTGTATCTTCCTCAGTCTCTATCTCAGAGCCGTCTTCAGAAATAGCTTCCTCCTGTAATACCACGGATTAGACGTTTTCCAAAAAAAAAAAAGGGAACATGCGGAAAAACTCACTGATTCACTTTTAGACCGACTAGAGGAAGATTCAACACTACTGTCAGAAGAACTACCCTCGCCATCACTGGACTCCGAACCGTCATCCTTATCGGGTTCCCCATCACCATGGATAGGCTCAACACCGACATCCTCTGTCTCGGGAAGCAATGTTTTCTGTCTACTTGCAAGTTTGGTAAAGGCGTTCACATTTTTGAGACCCTGGACAAAATATGAAGACGGATACTCAGAAAAGAAACGAGAAAATACACGGCCCAACTGAAGTCAAGAGGAAAATTATACATACCTGCATGTTGGACGAACTAAAAGTCGGTAGAGTTGTGGAATCTGACTGGAAACCACCTGCGCGATTTTTAGACCTTCGCTACTTCGCTTGGGGACTGTCCGCGCCCGGACCGACGGATTTTCTTTTGGTTGAAGAAGTATCCCTCAACAACGGGTGCTTTGCTAAAATCGCAGCAGAAGGCCTACCACGGATGTTCTCCACTACGACTTTCACAAATTTCTGGATGATAAGGAATTCACTCTGCCAGAACGTGTTATACTTGGAGGTAGTCGAAGGATTTCATTCCGAAAGCAAGAAAGGGAGGCTTTTGCCCGGCACGAGAACACTAGCATCAAGAACGGTCGGTAATGAGTTCTCTGGAGCTACCAGCTGACGAACAAGAGGGACCCCTTGGTCGAAACCCATATGCCGAGCCGCCCGATCAATATTGTAAGAGACTTCCTGACACGATCCTCGAAAGAAAGATGGTATGTAACCCGGCGTGCAACTTCGCATGAATACAACCTCGCCGACACCGAGGTTCCCTTCGTCAGAAAGCAAAGACATGTTTGGAGCGGAAGCAAAAGTATTTACCTGGACTATGGATGTACACACTGGGGCCCATGGAAGAAAATTAACGGCGTACGAATTATCGAGGAAATCATCCAGGTTTGAGCCAGCTCTTGGGCGCCTATTCGACCAACGAAGTATTATCGAACCACCCCAAGACGCGGGAAGTGAAACCAATGGTTTATGAGCGTATTTTTCAAGATGCTCCCATAGACACGCCTGGAGAAAAGCAACGTGAACATACGAGTCCGCTTTCATTTAACCATTTGAAACGCGCATATCCACAGCCAGATGATCCAAGTGCGTGTACAGAGAACCGAGAAACAAGCCGCCAATGGGGAGAACGACTCCTGTCGCCAATCTTATAGCAAATTTTAGGAGTTCCGGCCTTATCTCCTTCTTACCAGAGCCGTCATCTAAAATATCCCGGGATAACCACAGAGCCAAGAATGTCGCGACGTGGAGTGTACTATTCTTTTGATCCGGTGCCAGCTCATCAGGAAACCATTGAGACACCCACCAGCTGTAGAAACACTTCGTCTCGTTTTCTTTTCGAACAAACCCTTTCGACTTCGCAACCGGGGTGGTATGCATTTTTTCTTCATCATCTGACAACTTAATCTTGAGGTTTCCTGTTATGGGAAGATTCAGCAGAATGGCTACACTTTCTAAGGATATAGTCATTTCTCCCCACCTTCATATAGCTGTGTGGGTATCTGGACACCACCTGGAGATGAAAGCAACCAAACTCGGGATGTCTGTCCTAATTTGAAGTGATGTAGAAGCCGCGACAGCATCAATGATTTGCGCTTTGGTTAAACTAGCTCTTACACAATCTTGACTTATCATAAATCGCATCCATTTATCAAAGGAACGCAACGGACTCACGGAGATCTTGAAATAAATAAGAGAGGCGGAATACTCTTTCCTCTGAAGACAAAACCGTATTACGTTCCTAGGCGGAACCGACCGATCCCCTCCCTTACCTTCCGGATCGGTCAGAAGAATCGACACATGCTTAAGATGACTTCTCCTGGCAGAAACTATCGTGAAGAACTCATCAGCCGCGTTTGGCTTGGAACTGCCAACATCCTTCGGTACAACAGAAATTGCTGACATCCTAACGAAAATTACCTTACACTGCTTTCACCTCCGAG
The DNA here is from genome assembly GCA_023531295.1 of Papaver armeniacum. Classification (NCBI taxonomy): domain Eukaryota; kingdom Viridiplantae; phylum Streptophyta; class Magnoliopsida; order Ranunculales; family Papaveraceae; genus Papaver; species Papaver armeniacum. Next base: position 135,938 of record JAJJWW010013761.1, read on the forward strand.
ATAACTACAATGGAACAATACGAAGAGAGATTATTACGGAAAGTGCCTGGAAATTATTTTATCAGACGTAAGAGGGCCATCATGGACGCAAGCCAATTGGTTTCAAAGTCATTTTTGCGCATATGCGAAGAAATGGGGACTGACAGACTCTGCATCACCACTTCATGCAACGGGAAATTGGTGCCTAGCCGAATAGGCGCACCCCACAACGGGAACCATGCACACAACCACACTAGGAAACGGAGGAAACCCTAAAAGCTAGATTTTCGCGGGAAGGGAATGACAATGCTCGTGCACACCTACTTCGCACAGTAATTGAGGCGGCCAACATCACTACGGCACTCACGCCTAAATTTTACTACAAGATCGTGCAAAGCATACCTATGGCTGGGATTCATACCATCTTAGAAAAACGATATTTCTACAAGTTCATGAGAAGGTACACCCACAGCTAGGGTTCGCATTAAAAAAAAAAAACAAAAAAAAAAAAAAAAAAAGAGGAAAGAAAGCAAGGTAAGGAGGAAGTATGGAAGACATACCATGGATTCGCTTGCCCGCTTCGCTTTACTGTTACCACACCGAAATACAATAAATAGGTATGAAACAAAAGGAGAGGCCGGCCCTCTTTTTATGTGCGTGATATTTGGGAATCCGAACAAGGAAAGGATTTCTTATTTTGAGACAAGTAAGGAAAAGAGGCAACCGGTCCCGCGAAGACAAAATCACCACGCCAAGACTGTCCGCGCCATTGCCTTGGCCCCACCTGCCAAGCCGTCCGTCATGCCTTGCCTCTCCAATACCGCGCTATTGCCTAGGCCCCACCTGCCAAGTCGTCCACCATGCTTTTCCTCTCCAAGACCGCGCCATTACCCTGGCCCACATGCCAAGCTTGTCCGCGCCATGCCTTGCCACGCCGAGTCCAAGCCAGCGCAATGCCTACGCCCCCTTTCTAAATCATACTGACACCAACAACTCGCCGACCCAGCGACACGATGTTCCCTGACCCAGCCAAGGTGATGCATAACCAGACTAAGCCGACAATTTTCATCTCACCACATCACGGTCCGCACCACCAGTACAATTTATGCAAGGCCGCAAACACGGGAAGCGCAAACTCTCTTTACCTCTCGAAAAGGTTAGTCGGGCTTTCCTGACCATCTTATCACGACTTGTTTCAATTTCTTGTCCTAGCCTGGCACCATCTTATGCTTACCTCGCAGCGATGCTCTCGTTCCGAGCTAAGCAGGGGACTTAATGTTGATGGTGGCTTTTAGCCTAGGGTTAAAATCCTAAAACCGCATATCTGGCATGACGTCATTATGACCATTAGCACATTTATTGAATCGATCAGCATGCTTACGTAAAAATTACCAGGGTACCTTTTTTATTTCTATGTATCATGTTCCATGGCAGAACCCCTAACATTGATTGACATCACCTGTACAAAACCCTCATGCTACCGCACCAAGGCATGCCAACCATGCCAGCCGCACCACTTTTCCAGTGGCAAACCGTTCCAACCACATCTACCGCGCCAAGGCATGCCAACCATTCCATCCGCACCACTGTGCCAATGGAAAACCGTGCCAGCCACATCTCCGCGCGAAGGCATGCCAACCATGCCAGCCGCACTACTGCGCCAATAACAAACCATGCCAAGCCAAACCGCGCCTTGCCTTGGCCATAGCCATGCTAGCCGGACCATGTGCCAAACGGCATGCCAAACCATTGGCCCCACCTCGCCAAGCCAAACGCACCTTGCCTTGGCCCTAGCCATGCTAGCCGCACCATGTGCCAAACGGCATGCCAAACCATTGGCCCCACCTCGCCAAGCCAAAAGCACCTTTCCTTGGCCTTAGCCATGCTAGCCGCACCATGTGCCAACGGCATGCCAAACCCGCGGCCCCACTATACCATGTCGTCCTTCCCTATGCGGCTACTAAAACGAAGGCGTGCGACAATCAACAGCCTCCCTTCAATCTCAGGAGCAAATCCTAGCCGTCCAAGGTTACAAGACAACGCAAGGTAACTTTTGTCCCGAAACCCTAGTCTGGCCACGCCAAACCGCGCCAAGGCATGCCAACCTAGACGCGCCACCATGCTGGCCTTCCCTATGCGGCTACTAAAACGAAGGCGTGCGACAATCAACAGTTGCCCTTCAATCCCAGGATCAAATCCTAGTCGTCCAAGGTTACCAGACAACGCATGATAACCTTTGGCCCGAAACCCTAGTTTGGCCACGCCAAACCGCGCCAAAGCATGCCATGCCAACCTAGCCGCGCCACCATGCTGGCCTTCCCTATGCGGCTACTAAAATGAAGGCGTGCGACGGTCGCCCTTCAATCTCAGGAGCAAATCCTAGCCGTCCAAGGTTACCAGACAACGCAAGGTAACCTTTGGCCCGAAACCCTAGTTTGGCCATGCCAAATCGCGCCAAGGCATGCCAACCTAGCCGCGCCACCATGCAGGTCTTCCCTATGCGGCTACTAAAATGAAGGCGTGCGACAATCAACGGTCGCCCTTCAATCTCGGGAGCAAATCCACTCTCTATAAAGAGATCAACGTGTTTACACACTTTTTAATTACAAGTTAGCACGATCGAACGCGTTTAAATTCCTTAAGGAAAATCTAGACTGTCCATATCAGTCTTAAAAAACGATCAAGGCCACACGATTTGGACACACAATTCAACATGCCTAGCCTACTCCTAGCGGAACTAGGTGATCATCATGATGACCACCGGCGGGCCCACAAATATCCCGACCGAACGGATTCCATCTAGTACACCCGCAAGCACTTCGAACGTTAACCCTAATATGGGTGTTCGCGCTATTTGAAAAATAAGCTCAAATGAGCTAAGACCGGCAAAAACGGTCTCAAATACATCATGACCGCCCAACTTAGCCAGCCTAGTTGGACGGCTGAGATCTTCCTTGGAATGATCAAAGAGGCGCATGCATACCCATTGGCGTCCCAACTTCTCCTTTGGTCGATCGACCTGCCCGCGGCAAGTCCAGAGGGCGTCAGATCGTTTGCCCAAACTAGGGCGAACGCGCTATTCCAAATCCCTAATTTGGGTTACGAAAGCATACAACTATCGCAAATCATCACATCCATCCAACTTAGCCAGCCAAGTTGGACGGCCTAGATCGTATCCCGCACGATAAAAGAGATGCCAATGCGTTCACCGCCGGCCCAATTTCATTCCCGGTCAATCGACTTGCTCATGGGAAGTCAATAACGCATCAAACTGTTCGAACGAACTAGGGTGGACGCGGGCGTTTTAAAACCCTAATTTATATTTGCGACAGTATGCTACTGTCGCAAATCGATCATGACCACCCATCTTCGCCAGCCGAATAGAGTGGCTTAGATCTAGTTTTAGATGGTCCAGGAGATGTCAGCGTGCTCACAAGCGGCCTGTCATTGCACATGGTCGATCGGCATGTTCAAATCAGCGCCCAACGCTTTGATTCTATGAGCCAAACTAGGGTTGGCCGCACGGCTTCCAAACCCTAAATCAACGACAGCAAACAGCTGCCGCAAAACCATCTCGTCAGTCCAACTTCGCTAGCTTGGTCGAACGGCTTAGATCGGATACTAGATGATCGATGGGGTTCCACTATGATCACCGACCACCCCCCCTCCCGTAAGGAGCATTCGACTAAGCTACAGCTTGCCCGTGCGATCCCAAACGATCGCCCAAAGATGGCCCTTCCCGCTGCTTCAACAACAGTCATTAACTGCCGCAAATCGTCTCGGCCACTCAACTTGGCTAGACGATTTGAGCGATCCAGATCTAATTTAGATCAACAGGTAGGATTTTAGAATGGCTACCATCCGCCACTCGCCTACAGGGAGCGATCGACCAAGCATTAACTCACCCCTAGAGCTACCAAACGATCGCTCAAAGTTGTCCGGTCACGCTCTTCTTTTTAAGACGATCGACTCGCGACTAATTTAGACAATCTCTAAAAAATCGATGCTCCATGCACATAGATTATTTTGAGCTGCTTGCTTAAAAGAGATGCTTTACGTGCATCGAATACATACGATATTTAATGAATATCGGCTTCACAAATAACTTAGTTATTTAACCTAATAGCGCCGCATGCTATTCTGTGCGGCAAGTCCCACGACTTGACCCATTTACTCGAGACATCAAACGAGTCACAAACTGTGGGATGCTCACTGGGGTATTGGTCTGGCGGTTTATAGCGTGCGGCGTGCAACGCGCCCACTACGAGAAAGTGTCAGGAAAGGACAGACGGTTAACACGATGAGAGTAGTGGGTGAAGGTGTGACCAGTCTTCCCTCATAATGGAAACGTGATGATCACCACCTCTTACACAACCCCACTACTCCATTACTTAATCTCCTCCACTTCCTATGAGGTCAGGGTGCGCTCAATGACTTGTATAAATAGGTTTTCAATCTATTTCGACAATAACAACACAAGTGTTATCAACACAAGTATCCAGAAACCATATTCTGATACAAGTCATAAAACAACCACACCCGTGCAGAGTCTTACTGATTGATGTCTCGAATCTAAAAGTACTCCCGTGCAGTGCATTTGTTTAGGGTTTGAATTCGTTTCTCATCAACTTACCCAAATTTACCAAAAACAACAGAATCAATTTTTACCCCAAAAAAAGGTGCAAAGAAGGTAAATCAATTCAGACCTATTGGTCTTAGTAATTTTTGCTTCAAGATTATCACAAAGATCCTCACTACAAGAATGAATAAAGTTATGTACAAACTAATTTCTCCTCAACAATGTGCCTTCATTAAAGGAAGAAACATTCATGAACAGGTATTATTGGCATCTGAATTAGTTAATGAAATAAGTGTCAAAAGAAGAGGAGGAAATGTGAGATTAAAATTGGACATATCACAGGCTTATGATACTCTCAACTGGGATTTTTTATTAGCTACTTTAAAGAAATATGGATTCTCTGGAAGGTTCTGTAACTGGATTTGGGTACTTCTAAAAACTACTAAAATATCAATTATGTTGAATGGAGGTCCCATTGGCTACTTTGGAGTTGGGAGGGGTGTCAAGAAAGGTGACCCACTTTCACCTATCTTGTATATCATGGTTGTTGATGTTCTTAGTAGAAGAATACTTTAATTCATCCAAGAACAAAAAATTCAGCCTTTAGTAATCAGAAAAGGTATTTTCCCTTCCCACTTATTCTTTGCAGATGATATCTTTATATTTTGTAATGGTGGTAAAAGGTCCTTATTTCATCTTAAGAATCTGCTACTTGAATGCCAAGCTACTTCAGGCCAACTAGTTAGTGCTGCTAAAAGCAAGTGCTTTGCTGATGGTACTTCTTATACTAGACAATTACAGATTATTGAATTCATGAATATGAGTCTATCATGCTTTCCTGATAAATATTTAGGAGTAATGCTTGTCCAAGGTAAAATCAAAGTTGAACATTTGTGGTCTTTTGTTGAGATGCTGCAAAAAAGATTAGCCTCTTGGATAGGAAGATTTTTAAACTTTCAAGCCAGGATTACTCTCATAAAATTTGTTTTGAGTAGTATTCCTATTTACAATATGTCCATATATATATGGCCAAATAAGGTAACTGAAGCTTGTGAAAGAATTATTAGAAACTTCTTATGGAGTGGTAATGCAGATGAAAGAAAATTTATAACTATATCTTGGGACAAAGTTTGTTCTCCTCTTAATGAAGGGGGATTAGGAATTAGAAGATTTGAAGATATCAATAAAGTCTTGCTGATGAAATTGCTATGGAGAATTCTTACATCAAATGAAGATTGGGCAAAGTTTTTCTTAGCAAAATATAAGGATAAACATGGAAGATGGATTACTTACTATAAACAATCATCCATTTGGCCTGGGATTAAATGGGTAATTCAGGATTTTGAGGAAAACACCACGTTAGTAGGGAATGGAAGTAATATCTCTCTATGGTATGACACTTGGATTCTTGAATCAAGCATCATAAAAACATTCCCTGAAAATAAATTTATACAGCAGCACATTCACATGAAGGTGGAAGATTTAATTATTGATAATTCTTGGGCTATTCCAGAAGCATTATTATCTTTTTTCTCTATTAAAGACCTGCTTGTTCTTTCATATAACCAAGATGAATTAGTATGGACTGCAACTCAGGATGGTAGTTTCTCAGTTCATAGTGCAATCAACATAGTAAGGAAAAAGCAGCCAAGACTTAATTGATATAAGAAAATTTGGAAATCTTGTGTGCATCCCTCCACTGCAAGTAATATATGGAAAATCACTAGAGGTGCCTGCAACACTGATGAAATGTGAATAAGAGAGGTATGCATCTGGCTTCAAGATGCTACTTGTGTTCTAAAAATCAAGATTCTACTCATCATATATTATGGGATTGTGACTATGGACAAATACTATGGAATTGGATTGGAGGTGTTTTTTCTTTTTAAAACCCCAAATCCTTTGATGATGTGATTAAGTTATGTAGAAGGAAAAGCCCAGTAATTCAATAAATATGGTACATTGTTGCTTTCAACATTATGATGGATATCTGGTTCACAAGGAATAAGTGATGCTTTGAGAATATAAAGCCTGACAGCCAAAAATCCATTCAAAGAATTTCTAGAATGATCCGTGACTGTGAAATAAGGCTTAAAGGAGTAATGAATAATACTTCCTATGATATGCAAATTCTAAATTTTTTCCATATTGGATGCAGAAAGGTAAGATCTCCCAGAGCTATTGAATGTTCATTTACTTTGCCTGAACCTGATATTATACTCCTATGCTGTGATGGAGATTCTAAATGTAATCCTGGATATGCTGGTTATGGTTTTGTGGCAAGAGGCAGTGCAGGAAACTATGTTACAGCTAAAAGTGGAGGACTTGGTATTACTACAAACTTCATTGCAGAAGTGATGGGGGTTATTGCTGCTTTAGAATGGGCAGTCATCAAAGCTAAAACCAAAGTGATTATCAACTCTGATTCTACAGCTTCAATAATCGCCTTTACAAAAAATAAACTGCCTTGGTGTGTATGAAACAGATGGAAGTTCATCTGCAGGAAGATCAATAGCATCCACTTTAATCATGTATACAGAGAAGTAAATTTCTCTGCTGATTACTTTGCAAAGAAAGGTGGATATCTTAATAAGGTGCAGGTAATGACTTTCACTGACAGTACAGCTTCTATGTGCAAGATGGAATTCCCTGATACAACCTATTATAGGTTCCAGTAAGGGATTCTAGCTAATTAGAACATAATCTCTTAATGGGCATGAGAAATGTAATTACTTTTAGTCAGTTTCTTTATTTGGGCTTGAGACATATAGTCTAATTTTGTCATATTACTTCTGTCAAATTCTTTGGTTGTATTATTTTGTTAATCAATAAAATTAAATTTTGAAAAAAAAAAAAACGAAAAGAAACGAGGAAAAGACAAAGAATTTTATTTTTTATTTTTTATTTTAGGGTTTTGTTTATTTTTCCTTTTTTAGAAAAAACTGTAGTAGGGTAAGGAAGGACGACAGTTACGATACTGTCTCGGCCCCTCAGGTTCGTACACTGACATAGAAGTCGGTGGCCTGAGTCGACTACAACCGATTCGTCGCCCGTCTGGTACGGGAGGTAAAACTCTATCCAACCACAAATCCCCTGTCAGTGGTTTTTCTTTTGTGTTGAGGCTTTGAAAATAATAAAAAAAATACACGTGCACACACCAATTGCACCCTCGTCAGATCACCGAGTTTAGGAAAACTCGTGGTTTAGTAAGCTGCACCCGTGCCTTGGGCCTTATGGGAGTTACCAGCTGAAATTCCACAAACCTCAGCCTCGTACCTTTGGGTATATTTTGTTGTGGTAACCCAAGCTTATCAAAATTAGTGAGCCCATCATTTGCATGTGCACATATTTTTGCTGAATTCTTGTGTATGCCTGAACGTAGAAGAGACGCTCTAGGTCAATTTATTAGTTATAAGAATCTCGATTACCTTAATTTAGAAAGTCCGACTTTCGGAAAATCCAGTTGTTGATGGTGGTTTTTAGCTTAGGGTTAAAATTATAAAACCTTGCATCTGATGTGACGTCACTCTGTAAGGAAACAGAGCCGTGAGTGCTAACCTCTCCACTGGCATAGTTATTGAGCCGTTTAATATATCTACATGAAATTTATCCAGACCGGCGCATGTAGCAACCATCCCAGATATTCTTTAAATTTCGGCGCCTTGCCTATATTCACTTAATACAAGTTTCTTTGAATGCTTTCTATGATATGTTCCCCGGCTGAACCCTTAATGTTGATATGGCATGACAATTTGTGTTCACTCGCAGCAGAGTAGCAAGAATTTCCAAATATCAAGGATAAGGTCTTTTCATAAAGTATTCAATCAGAAAGCATGCTGCTCTATGGTAATGAACTTAAAATAACTCTGTGTCAACACATAGAATTCAATCGATTACCCTAGCTAACTTTCAAAAGTTAAGGTTCTGTGCCTTGCGCTGTATATCAGACCTTGCTTGTCGAAATTTAAGCCTAGGAAAACTAGGTAATTAATCCGCCATGGATTAGTAAACGCAAAATCTTGCCCAGAATCAGAACACATGGAGCCGCAGGATAGGAGCAGCAGAAAGGGAGGCGTGGCCATGCCTTAGGCCAGCCGGCGCCATTTTCCATTGGCCACGCCTCATCCTAAACCGGCCCTATTTCCCTCGACCAATCAGGTCGCCTTAAACTCTCCACGCGCACATAAGTTGTGGCTGAGCCCATACTCGCCGGACCCTTTTTCCATCGACCAATCAGGTCGCTCGAAAGCCGCCACACTCACACCAGAAGTGTAGCCACGCCCATACTTTGTCGGCCCCTCTCTTTCCTACCGACCAATTAGGTCACTTTAAATGCGCCACGAGTACTAGAGGTGCGGCCGTGCCTCATGTTTGGCCAGCCCCTTTTCTTGACCAATCAAGACGCTCTAAACTCGCTACCATACATTAAAGGCCAAACGCACCCTTCCGCGCCACCATACTAACTAGCAAGCCAAACGCGCCATGCCACAACAACATATTAATCGGCATGCCAACATGCCACTCTGCCGCAATAACATGCCACGAGCCACTTTAGCCTTGGCCTTGCCGCCATGCCCTAACTTTGGCCACAACGCCAAATCCTAGCCTTGACCACGCCGCCAAACCCTAGTTTTGGCCATGCCATAATGCCACAGGTGTGGTCATACCACAATTCCATGCCGCAGCCATGCCACACACACTAATTAGGGTTTCGACATGCCAAACACTAATTTGGGCAAAATTTCTACGCCAACCAAGCCAAATAACGTTTCCCAAAGCGTTGGGATCGATGTGGCAACATGGCCAATGTTGCCATAGCCATATTTGGGTCTAACACTAATATGCCAAAATAGCTGCCACGGATACGCCACTGGCATGCCGCTATGCCACGGCTACGCCAGGCGCCACTAGGCTAATGGCGCCACTTTGCTACATAACAAAGATGTGGTCATAATCAACGGCTACCCTTTCTCATGAGATGCAGTCTCATCCATCCAAGTTCGCCACTGAACTGACGGACTTGCGGCAAGTCCCAGGAAACCAGCTAGTGTCCATGGCACCGCCAGGCGCCACTTACACCATCGTGCTACTAGCATGCACGAGGTATGCCAGTCATGCTGCAATGCCACTGGCGTACACCAAAAACACCACTGTGACATTACCAGGCGCCAACATAAGGTAGCCATAATCAACGACTACCCTTCTTCATGAGATGCAATCTCAGCCATTCAAGTTCGCCACCAAACTGACGGACTTGTGGCAAGTTTTAGGCGGCCGACCAATGCAAGCCTAATAGCATCACATGATGTTTTCCTATGGCAAGTTTCTTGACTTTGACTTGCCACACATAGCAACCTGCTACACGTTTTCCACGAAAACACTCGAGACATCAAACATGTCACAAACTGGGGGATACTCATCAGGGTATTGGTCTGGCAGTTTACAGCGTGCGGCGTGCAATACGCCCGTTATAAGAAAGTGTCATGAAGTGGGACAATTAGTGGCGATGAAAGTAACGGTGTAAACTAATTCACTTCCTTCATCATGGAAGCATAAATGCCCGACGGTTACACGTTACTCTATTTTTCCTCCACTCAATCGTTTCCATTTCCTACGAGACCATGGTACGTTTCAATATGACTTGTATAAATAGGTTTCACCTATTTACCACAAAAACAACAAGTTTTTGGTCGACAACAACATAGTATCCAGAAATCACCAAGAACTGATAGCTTTTCACTCTGCAAGCCAGTTCCACTTTCTGATACAAGTCATAAACCAAGCCACATCTTCAGAATTAACCATTCTGGTCTCAACACTCTCTTCGCTTCCCTCCCTAAGACCAACCCTTCTCCTTCACTTTGTGACCAAAACAAGCCTGGAATGACCATTTCTTGGTTTAGGCTAGGATTGTACAGATTGATCTCTCGAATCAAAAGTACTCCCGTGCAGTGCATTGTTTAGGGTTTAGATTCGTTTCTCATCCACACACCCAAAATTACCGAAATCGGTAGAAATAGTTTTCACCCACAAACAATTGGCGACCACGGTGGGAGGTTAATCTCTCGGTTGCAAATTCAACTCTCGATTCCATAATTGCGTATGGGGACTAAAGATTCTCCGCCTGACCGCGGATCGACATAAAGATGTTCCACAAACAATAAAGAATGACTGGGGACTTCTCGCGGCAAGGAGGGCGTCACATAAAGACTCGGATTTACTCCCTGAAGATTCAGTTTTGGTGAAAGACCCTAAAGCGAGTAAGTTTTGCCAGAAAATGTTTACACGATCTATTGTTTGGGTTTTCACATTTATAATGGAAGCCTATTCTAATCATCCCAAGATTTCGTATCTTTCCCTTTCTCACACAACATTCACGGTTTCGCAATTTTCCCGAATGATTTTGCTACTTACATTCGCAATTCAGATTCTGACATATTGATTGATCAAGAGGCAATTATTCCAAAATAATCCAAAAAATCTTATAAGAAACAATCATCTATCAATCCAAAAACCAGAAAACCAAACCATAAACTAGGCGTTTCTCTTGCCTTTAAAAAAAACCCTAAAAACATTCAAGGAAATTGCATAACAGTGGCTCGTTCTTCTTGGAGAAAATGTCCTTCATACTTTGAAGATCCGCCTGTTTCAGCTTCAACTCCTGGGACAACTTCTCGACTTCTGCCTCTTGTTGATTAATCAAATCCGTGGAAGGGCCATCAACCGCTTCAGCCTGCAGCCTTTGGATCTCGGAAAATCCCTCACAGAACCAGGAAGCGTTTACACACATATCCCGATGGAATTCCTAGCTTTTGACTACATCTCCAGAAACAGTGTGTCCAGTCACGCCGCACATGTCGTGGATTGAAGATAAGGTTTCCTCCATGCACTAAACCAATTCAAAGCGACTATCAACCTTCCTGGTTGTGGCGATGTGACCATACCTTTTCCATATCTTGGTATACAGCTCCACATACTTCACTGGCACACTGAATCCTCCAATCAACACGTGACCCTCAAAAGGAGCCTCAAATGGAGGATCGAAAACGACACCTGCGGCTGGATGTGCGGCTAGCAAAGATTCTTTGGGAGCAATCACGCCCGTCGTCACGATAGCGTTCTTCGCCATTGGAGACACAACAACATCTTCATGATGATCAACCTCCATCTCCAGATTACTAGCGGGTATGGTTTCCATGGCTAGAGACACTGTTACACCTTCATTTCCGTGGATCTACAACTTAGAGTTATTTTCAGAAGCAACCTGTTCCTATAAATATCACCAATTAAGCATTTATTCGGTATAAATAAATAATCCAAGAGAAAAAATATGGAAAACTCACCGACTCATTTATGGGCCCACTGGAAGAAAACTCGTTGTTATATTCAGAAGTGCTCCTCTCGTCACCAGATCTCGAGCTTTCTTCCTCTTCGGATTCTTCTTCAAGAGATTCAGTCTCGTCGCCTCCTTTATCAAGAGACGCCGTCTTTTGGCTGTGGACAAGTCTGGCGAAGACATTCGAGTTGCCGAGATCCTGAGTCAAAAAGTAAAAAGAGTCAACAGCGAAATAGAGAATCTACGGGACTCGACCAATCCAGAAAGAAAATCATACGTACTTGCATATTGAAAGAACTGAAAGTCACAAGGGCCGTCGAATCCGATTGAAAGCCACCTGCACGATTTTTCGACCTTTGCTCTTTTTCCTGGGGACTGTCTATATCCGGGCTAGAGGATTTTCGCTTGCCCGAAGGAAGCTATTTCAACAATTTATGCTTTGCTAGAAACGCAGAGGAAGGTTTTCCACGTGGCTTTGTCACAACATCCTACTGTTGATGGTGATTCGTTTAAGGCTAAAATTTTAAAAGCCAAAATTATGCGCTAACATCCTGCAAAGGATAAAGCCACTGATAAGTGATGAATCTCCACTTTACTAATTCACCTAGAATAGAGCATGCGGCAACAATCCTAGTATTCCGTGAATCAAATACACAAAATTCATCCAGGTTGGATCATGTATCAACAATCCCATATACCTTATGAATTTATATCATTATCAATTAATGCATGACCAGCCTTGTATTTCCTGTGATGTTCCCGCTGAACTCTCATTATTGGTGCGGCATGACGACTGAGTGTTGCTCTCAGCAGAGTAACACGAATCTCCAAGTGTCACTAATGAGGCATGCACGAAATACCCGTATAGGCTACAAATCTCGGTGTGTTATACTAGTCCGATTGAGCATACATCTCTCGGTGTGTTATACTAGCCCGATCGAGCATCTGGAATGTCCATGTCAGTCTCAGTAATAATCACGACCACGCAAGTTGTCCGCATGATTTAACTAGCCTAGACGATCCTCAGCAGGAGCAGGCTACCACCTTAATGACCACCAGCGGGCCCGTTTATGCTCTGGTCGGTCGAACGCATGACATGCCTCCAAAACAATCACCAAACGCCAGCCTGGAAAAGGATGGTCTAACTGGTGAAACCGTTTGGAGAAGGTTCGCACGAACAAGGCTGCCAATATCGGTCTCAAAATAGTCACGACCGACCAACTTCATCGGCGTGTTTGGACGGCGTGGATCATCCCATGACCGGTTGGACAAGCATTATCCTGCACACCGGCGGGCCCACTTTTTCCTTACCTGACCGACTTTCTCACGACCAAACCAGGGAGGAGCAAACGCTCGCCCAAAGTTCGGCCGGCGTGATGCTTTAAGGGTCGCAGAAAATTCCACTAAGTGTCTTAAATTTATCACGACCATCCAACTTCACCGGCATGTTTGGATGGCTTAGATCAAGCCTATAACCTCCAGACAGGTATTGGCGTGTTCACCACCGGCCCAATGTGGGTCCCACATGGTCGGCCTCCCCAAAAGAAGAGTGTAGCTTGCCAATTTGTCCAGCCAAAGTAGCATGGACATGAAACCCTAATTAGGGTTTGCGGCATATCACATGTGTCGCAAATCAGTCACGACCATCCATCTTCGTAGGCATAGATGGAGGGTGTAGATATAGACTCAAAGGGTCCCAAGCATGTCAATAAAATCACCGTGGGCCCATCTACATGTGTGACCAATCGACCAAGGTCGGCCATGGCCGAGCGCCTCGATTCGTGCGCCCAAACTAGGCATGGTCGTGCGGCTTCCAATTGCAAACCAATCTCGACCAATCCTCTTCGCCAGACGAATCAAGTGGTTTAGATCGCACCCCTACGAGATGAGCTAGGACGAACATGAACACCGGTGGCCCACCTCCATACAGGACCAATCGGTCCCTCCAAAATCGCCCTCTAAGCTCGAATTAGATTGAGCTGAAAGTGGGTGCTTGCGCACCTCCTAAACCCTAATCCAACGGTCGCAGATGTGGGTCGCAAGTCATCTCGTCCGTCCAACTTCGCCAGCTTGGTTAGGCAGCCTTGGCCAGGAGTTAGGCGACCAGCAAGGCATCACCACGATCACCGTCCACCACTCTTCCACATGAAGTGATCGGCCAAAGCGTAGTTTGCCCATACAACCTCCAAACGATCACTCTAAGATGGCTGGACGTGATGCTATTTTAAGACGCTTAATTCGTGACTTACTCTGTTAAGCCTTAAAACAGCGATGCTTCACACATGCTGAATATATTCGATGCGTTACCTGCATAGAATACACACGATATTTCATAAATATCGACTTCCTAAATAACTTAGTTATTTAATCCAGCATCACATGCTACTTTCTGTGGGTCCTACGATCCACGCATTTGAGACATCAAACGTGTCACAAACTGGGGGATACTTACCGGGGTATAGGTATGGCAGTTTACAGCGTGCAACGCACAACACGCCATCACAAGAGCGTGTCGGGAAGTCATGGACGGTTAGTGATGACGGGAGAAGTGGGCAATACTGATCGTGTGAGACTAACACACAACTCCACTACTTCATCACTCCACTTCCTCCACTTCCCATGAGAGACGTGGATTAGGCTTAATGACTTGTATAAATAGGTTCTCCTCCCTATTTCCAAAAACAAGACAAGACAGAAAACCAAGTGTTGATACAATCGTATCCCAACACTTTGAATTGATAGCTTACATTCTGCAGGCCAGTTCAGCTTTCTGATACAAGTCGTACACAGCCAACACCTTCACAATCTCAACACCTTCTTCGCTTCCCTCCCTAAGATCAACCCCATCTCCTTCACTTTGTGACCGAAGCAAGTATGGAACGACCATTTCTTGGTTTAGGCCAGAGTTGTACAGATTGATTTCTCGAATCACAAGCACTCCCGTAAAGTGCATTTGTTTAGGGTTTAGATTCATTTCTCATCCACACACCCAAATTACCAAAACCGCAGAAATAGTTTTCACCCATAAACACCTGCACGAACTGATGAATGGCGAGGAACTCATCTTGCCAGAAGATGTTATATTGGGGAGTCGTCACAGGTTTTCGTTCTGAGAGCAAGAAGGGAATACTTTTATCCGGTACAAAGACACTGTAATCAAGAATAGCGGGTAACGATTCATCTGGAGCTGTCAGCGGGCGACGGAATGGGAATCCCTGATCAAAGCCCACATGTCGAGCATCCCTGTAAATGTTGTAAGAGACTACTCCACAAGATCCTCTGAAAAAAGATGGCACATACCCAGGTATGCAGCTTTGCAAGAACACAGTTTCTCCAATGCTCATATTCCCGTCAGCAGAATGCAATATCACCTTCGGTGCGGAAGAAAAAGTGTCTGGTTGAACTATAGAGGCATGGACCGGATCCCAGGGACGAAAGTTAACTGCATGCGCGTTGTCAAGAAAATCAATGAGCTTTGAGCCAGGCCTTAGACGCCTATCCAACCAATGGAGTATCCTAGAGCCGCCATATGTATCGGGAAATGAGGTTTTCGGGTTAGGAGCGTAATGTTTAAAATGCTCCCACAACCATGCTTGGAGAAAGGCGACATGGATATACGAGTCTACTTTCATGTACCCATTAGAGACATACATGTCCGCTACCAAGCGATCCAGATGGGTGTACAAAAAACCAAGAAACAAACTACCGATGGGAAGAGCAACGCCTTTCGGTAGTTTGATAGCAAATTTGATGAGCTTCTGCCTTATCTCCTTCTTGCCAGAGGCATCATCAAAAATGTCTCTGGATAGCCACAGAACTAAAAATGCAGCAACATGGAGTGTATCATCCAGCACTTGATCCGACTCCGGATCATCAGGGAACCACTCAGACACCCACCAGTTATAGAAGCACTTTTCCTCATAATTCTTTCGAACATATCTTGTTGCTTTCGTGACCAAAGCGGAATGTATTTCTTCTTCTTCCTCAGGCAAGACAACGTCAAGTTTCCCAATTATTGTAAGACTCAACAGAACGGCCATGTTTTCCAAGGAAATAGTCATCTCACCACATCTACATATAGCCGTGTGAGTTTCCGGGCACCATCTGGAGATAAAAGTAATCAATCCTGCAACGTCTTTCCTGATTTGAAGTGTTGAATTTGACAACATTCACGATTTGTCAGTCATATTAGCTCTTACATGGTCTCGGCTCATCATGAATTTCATCTATTTGTCATAAGAGCGCAATGGACTATAACAGATTTTGAAGTCTATGGGAGAATCCAGATACTCTTTCTTCTGAAGGCAAAACCTCATTATACGCCCTGGATAGACTGATGGGACTTCTCCATCGTTTTCTGAATCAGTCATAAGAGTTGCCACGAATATGGGTCCTTGCAACCGTAGCAGACTTCGTAAAGAACTCATCATCGTGTTCGGCTTGGAGTTGTTAGCACTTCTTCGATGCGTGCATTGATAACGAGGTGACATCTTAACAAAATTCCTTATGCTTTCGAGGTAACTACAACAAAGCAATACAAAAGTTACTACTTTGAAGAAAACCATACATGGAGATTCCGAGAAAATTGTTGGGCAATCAATAGAAATGAATATTCGCTTTACCATACTCGGGTGGAGAGGATGAAAATTTGGGTACAATAATCAAGATCGCAGAGGCAATAATACTCCGAGATCAATGGGTCCTTACATGAAGTGTAAAGACGTCCCGTCGGCAAGACGACAATGTCATGGGCTTTACTTTGCAAGAGAATTTACTATATTGTCGCAAGCCAAATATCCTGCAGAGGCAAAAATACTTGAATAATGATAAGACAAGGTCAATGGGTTTTTACATGCAAGTGTAAAGACGTCCTTTGATCTTTCAATAAAGGTGTGGAGAGTAAGACCTTTACTTAGGAAGGTCAAGCTTAGAAGTCCACAAATGATAAGGCGAGACCAAAATCTCTTCTTTAATGAAAGTTCTTGATTTCATGTGCTATAAATTTAAACATCATTTCGAAGAAGAACGTGCGAATCTAAATTTCATTCTTTAAATCCGAAGATGCATAATGAGGCAAATAAAGAGGATGGAAAAGATGAAATATTGTTATCCATCTTCCAATGAAAGAGTTATACATTAATGATGTTAGCCAATTATATTACAAGGAAAAACAAGAAAAGGGAATGAAGATGAAATTTATGGACAACAAACCCAAGAAGTTTACAAAAAAGACACAGAATGCATTGAGATATTACACGAATCGAAAGAAACAAAAAGAATAATCTCTTTGGCGATTCTTCTCCTCTATCCGATCCTTCAATTCTATTACATGGTTTCATTTATAAATGTCTGAGATAGGCAAATTCTCTCAGAACTTCTGGAAAGCCAAGGATATGAAGAAAAGGGATTTTATGATCTTTACAAACATACGAAAATGAATGGAGAAGAATAGCTTCTTCGGAGAGGTTATATACATCTGGAAGTGTAGCAACAGGAAATTGATAAGATAAAATAATAAGAGGGAAAAAAATTTTTATACCATAAAGTTGTTAGCATTCGAGAGTGGTAACTTTGTCTTTCGCGTAAAGCTCCAATTGTTGGACGATATCATCAACTTCTAATTCTTTGATCCTTGTGCAAGATTGGGTATTCTTCTTCAATTGAATGTTATACCTCCTCTCAATATACGGATCAGAAACTCCTTTGAAAGAGTCATTGCCATCCGAGAAGCATTCAATCCTGCAACGTCTTTCCCGATTTGAAGTAACTTGAGCGTAGATGGTGGAGCCATCCTCGCGCATTGACAACATTCACGATTTACAAAAAGATATTTCTTACTTCCGAAGTATTGCCAAGGTACTTGCCAAAGGGATTTGCCTTATAATATTAGCAATGAATACTTACATGGTCTCGATAGCTCATCATGAATTTCATCTATTTGTCATAAGAGCGATATCTTGCATAAGTAATTTATGGATCTTTTCTCTTATGATTTCTTATTTCTCATGCCTATTACTTCATAATTTTCAAAGAAGATATTTCTCGGGGAAGTGATTATTTGAAGTCTATGGGAGAATCCAGATACTCTTTCTTCTGGGAAAGGAAGGCAAAACAAAAGGAATGGGAAGTCTCATTATACTTGTGATTATCACACTTGTGATCGAGGATAGAATCTTCATCTTGATGGATCTCAATAAACGAGGTTTGTACATCTGAAGCCATTATCCATCGTAATTTTCGGAAGAAGAAGATAAAAGAAAAATCGAAAGAGGAGAAGAGAAAGATATGAAAAATATATATAGAGAGAGAAACATAAGAGTTTCCACGAATATGGGAGGAGGGTCCTTGCAACCGTTCAAAATAGTGGTTCTCAGACACTTCAGAAGACATGAGAAGAGGCAAAAGAACTCATCATCCAGATTAAATATAAATGTTCGATAGGAAGATATGAAATCGCGAAAGTTAAGAAGTGTTGAATATGAGTTGTCCGAAAATAGTCATTCACTATGTACTACCCTATATAAAGGGACGAGTGAATGGTAATTCTAGTAACAAAAACATTCATAATTGTTCATCTATTATCTCTTGAATGGATTGTTTAACATCTAACAAAATGGTCTCCTTCATGCAATGGAGGTAACTACAACAAAGCAATACAAAAGTTACTACTTTGAAGAAAACCATACATGGGGTACAATAATCAAGAACCAGCAACGAATTTTCTACGGGAAAATTTTCCTTTGGACACATGTCATGGCTTCATGGCTAAAAGGAATGGGGACTGATGCCTACTCAACGGGATACATGAGATGTCGCGGGGGATACGCTCTTGGCCGAAACGAGACAATGCCGTGGGGAACACGTAAAGCCGCGGGAAGCATACCCTCAGCCAAATTACGCTTGGCCACGAGAATTGTGCTCATGGACAAAAAGAAACCCTATATCTAGGTTTTGATGGAGAAAAGAGCAAACGAAGTCGTCCACCCATACATGCTTACCTAACACAATAATTGGTTTCGTTGCTGTGACTAATACTACTACAATACTACTAGCAAAGAGGAATCATTCATATTGAAGAATTTTTACAAGTTCATGGAGGTCATGCCTATGGCTAGGGTTTACACCAACACGGAAGAGCAGACAAAGGAAAAACGTTATAACACATACCTGGTGTTTATGGGTGAAAACTACTCCTGCCGGATTTGGTAATTTGGGGTGTGTGGATGAGGAATGAATATAAACCCTAAACAAATGCACTGCGCGGTGAGTGCTTGTAGATTCGGAAATCAATCTGTGAAAGTCCGGCCTAAACCAAGAAATGGTCGTTCCAGACTTGTTTCGGTCACAAAGTGAAGGAGATGGGGTTGATCTTAGGGAGGAAGCGAAGAAGGTGTTGAGATTGTGAAGGTGTTGGCTTGCTTACGACTTGTAATGTAAAGTCGAACCAGTTTACAGGATGCAAGCTATCAGTTCCGGTATTTTGTATTAACACTTGGTTTCTGTATTTTGTCTGGACTTGCTCTTGTTTTTCTCCAGTGTTGGAAAATAGGGAGGAGAACCTATTTATACAAGTCATTGAGCCTTATTCACGTCTCTCGTGGGAAGTGGAGGAAGTGGAGTGATGGAGTAGTGGAGGTGTGTGTTGGTGTTACACGACCAGTCTTGCCCACTTCTCCTGTCATCTCTAACCGTCCATGACTCCCTGACACGTTCTTGTGATGGCGCGTTGCACGCTGCACGCCGAAAACCGCTGCACCAATACCCCGCATGTATCCCCGTTTGTGACATGATTGATGTTCGGAATGTGTGGATCGTGGATCCACGAAAGGTAGCATGTAATGCTTGAATTGACTAATGCGTTATTCGGAAGTTGATACTTGTGAAGTATCATGTGTATTTTATGTGTATCGCATCCCGGTGTGGTAGAGTGATGGGTGGTGATTACCATGACGCCTCACTGACCAGTTAACTCCTGACCAGGGTTGTATAACCAAGCTGGTGAAGTTGGACGGACGAGATGATCTTTGAGACACTCATCTGCGACCGTTGATGGAATTAGGGTTTTTGAAGAGGTGCGCAAGCATCACTCTTCAGCTTGGTCGAAACCAAGCATGGGAAGGGTTTTGGAAAGGATCGACTGGGCATGCGTGTAAACAGCATGCCGGTATACACGTCCGTACCTCTCTGTCCCATAAAGGCGCGATCTAGGCCACTCGATTTGACCGGCAAAGAGGAGTGGTTGGGATCGGTTTGCGGCAGAAATCTATTGCCGCAAAGGAATTGGAATACGCGTGACATGCCTAGTTTGGACGCGCGTTCCAAGACGACCAATCTTGGTCGGTCTTGGTCGATCAGTCTGACGTGTAGGTGGTAAGCTGATGTTCACGCCTATACCTGAATATCCCATGAAAACGTGATCTGATCCATCCAAATCGTCCGGCGAAGTTGAGCGGTCGAGATGGGTTTGCGGTTTGGGAGGTGCGACCACGCTAGTTTGGGCGCGCGTCTTGGAATGACCCGGGCGTGATATGCCTTGGCCCATTGGGTGAGGGGATAGATGGGTCCACGATGGTCATGCTGGTATGACCGGACTCGCTTAATCTAATCTTGACCCTCCATTCGCACGGAGAAGATGGACGCTTGTGATGCTCAAAACCCTCATTTTGGGTTTCAAGGCCGTAAGGCCAATGCTTCATTCGGATACGAACTGGGATAACCAACCATGGTTGGTCCTGACCGATTGGTCAGGTATGTAGGCGGGCCCATGGTGATTGTGTTGACATGCTCTGGGCCCTTTGAATCTTCATCTACACCCTCCATCTATACATGCGAAGATGGATGGTTGAGACTGTTTTGCGACACATGTAATATGCCGCAAACCCTAATTTTAGGGTTTTCCGCCCATACTGCTATGGTTTGGACGTTTTGGCAAGCTAGGCCACTCGGAGGGAGGCCGACCATGCGTGGTCCGCGTTGGTTCGGGCAGTGGATATTCCATACCCGCTTGGGGGTAATGGAATTGATCCGGGTCATCCAATCATGCTTGTGGAGTTGGATGACTATGATCATATCCGGACTGATACGGTCAGTCCGGATGCTCAATCGGGCTAGTATAACACACCGAGAGGGGCTCAATCGGGCTTGTATAACACACCGAGAGTCATCCTGTACGGGTATTTCGTACATGGTTTCATTATAATGCTTGGAGGTTAGTGTTGCTATGTAAGAGCAACACTCAGTCATCATGCCGCACTGATAATGAGTACAGGAAATACAAGGAGTAAGGATACCAAATGATGGACAACAAAAATTGGTAGCTATGGGGAGTCGCGATCAGGAAGAATTTGAACGAGAAAGAAATTTCTACAACCGTGGCGGAAATAATAAAATTCAAAGGCTCGATCAACCGCAAGAAACCTATGGAGGATAGAGGCATAATCCACAAGAGACTTATGGAGGCCAAAGGCAGAATTATCATAGAGGACAACGAGGTCATAGAGTCGTATGGGAAGAAATCAAGATGCCACCACTAAACGCTAGCGTGGAGAAGATATGGGAAGCTATAATCCTGATGGAAAACATACCTGCACCATGGAACATGGGGAATGAACCACCTCCAGGTGACAGAAGTCATGAATTCTGCTCCTATCACCATTTTCATGGACACTTAACGAATGATTGTAGGAATATAAAAAGAATTATCCTCAGAATGATAGATCAAGGGAAGCTAAACCAATTCTTAAAATGTGAAGAGAAGACTCAACCATTACCAACACCTCCATAAAATCACAGAGTAAATACGACAAAAGGGAAAGAGATATTTGTAGTAGAAGTTGGAACGAAGGCCAAAAACTTGTTCTGAACTCTATCGTACATTCTGCACAGACAATTGAAGATTTTCATGATAGTGTTCTCAGCAGAGTTTTCGCAAGAGATGTTGACAATAGAGAAGTAATGAATATCGTGAAGTCATCGCCACTGAAAGAATGGCAAGCGCAGATTATTTCTTTTACCGCAGAAGAAGTACCTGAGGGTGGCGAGTTGCATGACAGTCCATTAGTGGTAAGATTAGAAATTAATCCAAAACCTGTTGATGATGAAAGTGATGGTGCAGAAAATTCATGGGCAATAAATAGAATCTTAATTGATACTGGAAGCTCAGAAACATCCTTTTTACCACACCTACAAGACTATGGGGGGCAAAGATGAAGATTTGATACCGTCAACATATAAGATTTATGGTTTTAATGGTACTGCTAGTAAACCTAAAGGAGAAGCTCGCATGCGAATACCATTGAATGGATTATCAACCGAAATCTTGTTTTGCATAGTCGATGTGGAATCCCCTTACAATGCATTAATTGGGCGACCCTGGTTACATGAGATCTTGGGTGTGGCGTCAACTTACCACCAGTGCATCAAATTTCCACATCCCAGTGGTGTTGGAGTTATAAAAGGGGATTGGGCTGAGGGACAAAAATGCTATGAAGTCGATGTGGAGTCTTGCGAGGAAAGGGATGTTCAACAGAAGAATTGGAAAAAGGAATATCAAAGAAGAACAAAGAAGAGAAAGACTGATGGTAGACACAATAGAAGTGAGAGATGAAGATATATTGAGAATCAATGCTTGAAGACAATTGAAAATTGCGAAGGTCTCGCAAAAGGGAAGGAAGTATCTGGAAATATGAATGAGGAAACAAAGAGCAACAGGAGTAAGAGGTGTAAGAAATAAATAATTGATTTTAGTCTTGTAAAAAAAAAAAAAAAAAAAAAAAATGTGTGTCATGATGATCGAAGAAGGAGTGCGCGAAAAACTCGCGATATATGAATATGATGAAAGTTTGGTTAAATAATTACAACGATATCTCAGAAAATGAAGCAAGACTATGTGATAATTTTGCAAAGAAGATGAGAAGAAATAATCAAAAAGCAATGAATGATTACAAGAATTGTGAGAAATGAATGAGTGAGTGAATGGGACGAACCTTTATGGCGTACACCCTAGTTCGCGAATGATATTTCGTAAGAGGCAAATGTAAGACCTAAAGTGCGTCATATAAGGGGGTATCTCTTGAACATGGCTCGGGAAAAGGTTACACCGCCCGGAACCCGAGTCATGAAGATTTGGGGCCCATGAAAGCCTATCCTGGGAGATACCTTGGATTTCTAACTATATATATAAGGTTATACCTGGTTGGACGACCGAGGGTATCTTCCAAGGAGTCGCAGTGTATGACCAAGGCGCCGAGGTACACGGTTGAGCCAAGAGTGCCCGGGGCATTTGAAGTGTCTCGGCCATTCTTGGCAAGTCTTGGCACATGCCGCACTCGGCCCGAAGAAAACTCCACTTAGGGTGCAATCTCGTAACCATAAACCCTATAGGTATAAGGGATAAGAGGTCACAAAACAACGGTTGTTGTTAAGACCGGATGGGAGGAGCTAGTCTTGTATGGCCGATGTACGCCTCCTTGAAGGGGCAACCAGGGAGATGATAAGGGCGGCACCCTCCATTAGGGAGTTGATAAGTGTCAAAAGACGCAAATGTCATGAGGCTTTATTTTCGCAAGAAAATTTAGGCTTGTCATATTTGTGCGATGATCCCGAAGAGGCAATAATACTAACGCGAGGGTAAGACGAGATCAATGGGTCTTTACATGCAAGTGTAAAGACGTCCCCGCGATGAAATCGCAGGACGTCAATGTCATGGGGCTTCAAGTTCGCGAGAATTTTTAGGCCTGTCATATTGTCGCAGCAAAAGCATCCCGCAGAGGCAATAATACTAAAGAAATGATAAGACAAGATCAATGGGTCGTTACATGAAAGTGTAACGACGTCCTGCGATTTTGTCGCATGACGGCAATGTCATGGGGCTTTATGTTCGCAAGAATATTTAGGCCTGTCATATTGACGCAATATGAGGGGTGGCAAAATAAGACCTTTAACTAGGAAGGCAAAATAAGACCACACAAAAACAATGATAAGACAAGATCAATGGGTCATTACATGAAAATGTAAATACGTCCTGCGATCTTGTCGCAATGATGAATTTCAACATAAATGAAGATAAGTGTTGATAGTGGATTTTCGTTTAAGGTTAAATTTGTAAAAAAACCGAAAAAATCATGCGATGACATCTTGTAAAAGATAAAGCCATTTATAAGTGTTGGATACTCCCTCACTTAATTCACCAAGGATGGAGCATGTAGCAACAATCCCATTCTCGTGAATACATGAAATTCCTCCAGGTTGGAGCATGTGGCAACAATCCCTTCCCCGTGAATTTCATATCAGCCTTGTATTTCCAAGTACTCATTATCGGTGTGGCATGACGATCGAGTGTTACTCTTACTGAGAATAACACGAACCTCCAAGCACTATAATGAAACCATGTACGAAATACCCGTGTGCCGATTCTCGGTGTGTTATACTAGCCCGAGCCCTCTCAAGTGTGTTATACTAGCCCGATTGAGCCCCTCTCGGTGTGTTATACTAGCCCGATTGAGCATCCGGGACTGACCGTATCGTCCGGATATGATCTCGATCGCATCATCCAACTCCATAAGCATGATTAGATGACCCCGGATCAATTCCATCATCCCCAAGCGTGTATGGAATACCCACGGCCGACCCGCATGGTCGGCCATTGGCCTTTGCTTGCCAAAAGACGTTCATACCAAGCATTATGGACGGAAAACCCTAAATAAGGGTTTGCGGCATATTACATGTGTCGCAAAACAATCTCAACCATCCATCTTCGCGGTATAGATGGAGGGTGTAGATGTAGATTCAAAGGGCCCAGAGCATGTCAACACGATCACCGTGGGCCCGCCTACACACTTGACCAATCGGTCAAGACCAACAATGTTTGGCCGTGACAATATCATCACCCAAACAAGGAGTGGCGCACGGCTTTTGAAAGCCAAAATTAGGGTTTCAAATCATCACGTGCGTCCATCTTCTCCGCACGAATGGAGGGTCACAGATTAGATTAAGCAAGGGCGGTCATACCAAAGATGACCACCGTGGGCTCATCTACCTCCTCATGCGATCGTCCAAGGCATCCTATGCCCGGCTAATCCAAAACGCCCGCCCAAACATGCGTGGTTACACTTCCCAAATTGCAAACTGATCTCGACCACTCAACTTCATAGGATGATTTGAATAGCTTAGATCACGTTTTCATGGGATAGTCGGTATAGGCATGATCACCACCTGCCATCTTCCCGTCAAACCCATCGACCAAGACCGACCAATATGTGTCGTCTTGAAACGCGTGCCCGAACTAGGGATCTCACGCCGGTTTCCAACTCCTTTGCGGCAACGGATTTCTGCCACAAACCGATCTCCACCACTCAACTTTACCGGTTAAATTGAGTGTCCTAGATCACGCCTCCATGGGACGGTGAGGTGTAGGCGTGTGCACCGGCATGTCGTCTACACACATGCCCGGTCGGCCCTCTCCAAATCCCTTTCCATGCTTGGTTTCGACCAAGCTAAAGAGTGATGCTTGCGCACCTCTTCAAAAACCCTAATATTCATTAACGGGCCGCAGATGAGTGTCTCAAAGATCATCTCATCCGTCCAACTTCACCAACTTGGTTATACAACCCTCGGTCGAGTTATTTGGTTAGTGAGGCGTCATTACCCATCACTTTACCACACCATAATGCAAGCACTACATAAAATACACACGATACTTCACAAGTATCGACTTCCCGAATAACACGGTTATTCAATTCAAAGATTACATGCTATCTTTCGTGGATCCACGATCCACACATTCCAGACATCAATCATGTCACAAACTGGGGGATACATACTTGGGGTATTGGTCTGGCGGTTTACAGCGTGCAGCGTGCAACGCGCCATCACAAGAACGTGTCAGGAAGTCATGGACGGTTAGAGATGAACAGGAGAAGTGGGCAAGAATGGTCGTGTGGTACCGACGCACAACTCCACTACTCCATCACTCCACTTCCTCCACTTCCCACGAGAGACGTGAATAAGGCTCAATGACTTGTATAAATAGGTTCTCCGCCCTATTTCAAACAACAACACAAGTCCAGACGAGACAAAAAACCAAGTGTTAGTACAAAACGTATTCAAACACCCAGAGCTTGCGGGCATCAATCACAAGCCTGCTCACCTTTCTGTCACAAGTCATAAGCAAGCCAACACCTTCACAATCTCGACACCTTCTTCGCTTCCCT
The DNA here is from genome assembly GCA_023531295.1 of Papaver armeniacum. Taxonomy (NCBI): domain Eukaryota; kingdom Viridiplantae; phylum Streptophyta; class Magnoliopsida; order Ranunculales; family Papaveraceae; genus Papaver; species Papaver armeniacum. Next base: position 162,042 of record JAJJWW010013761.1, read on the forward strand.
CCCTAAGATCAACCCCATCTCCTTCACTTTGTGACCGAAACAAGTCCTGGAACGGCCATTTCTTGGTTTAGGCCGGACTTGCATGATTGATCTCTCGAATCTACAAGCACTCACCGCGTAGTGCATTTGTTTAAGGTTTAGATTCATTCCTCATCCACACCCCGAATTACCAAATTCTCAAGTAGAATAGTTTTCACCCATAAACAATTGGCGACCACAGTGGGAGATTAATCTCTCGGTTGTAAAGTCAATTTCTTCAAAGATCGATTCAATTTCAACAATTTCAAAGGGGTAGATCTTAGAACCAATTCAATCAACAATTCATTTTCAAGATGGTGGAACTAAGGTCTGGATTAGCAATCAATTCGGACGGAGCTAGCGTGGATAACACTCCCGGTGTTGACGTACCTGTCAGTGGAGCTACCGTAGCCAACACATCTCGAGGAGCCGTTACCTGTCACCAACACTAGCGGAGCGAGACATCCCAAAGAGGTGTGACGCCTCCCATCACCAGAGCGAGCGGCCGCAAATCCTGGCATCTCTTCGAGCATAACGCCTCCAGTGGTTACCAGAGCAACAACTCTCACTCCACCATCAGGACGAGGAGCCGGAGGCACAAGAGGGGGACCACCGTCTAGTACCATTGCAGACTTGATGGAGAAGCAGAAATTCTTGCTAAAACTCAAACAGATATGGCCGCAACTCGAAAAGAGGTACTCACTTTCCTTAAAACTTTGATCGAGCGATTGCCGCAAGATTCACGCAACCCTTGGAGTCGGCGAGAGATGCATTCAATACACCCTGAAAGCGTTTCCACTCAGACCCACATGAATGAAGAAACTCGTGTTGCTCCTGAGCGCCAAAGGGAGAGAGACCAGCCTTCCAACTTCATTACGCATGAGGATCTAGAGCGACTTCTCCAAAATCGAGGAAAAGGGGACCGAACGGACGTACACCAACATCAGCCCACCGTACCCTCAAGATGTGCAACGGATTCCTCTACCAAGAGGTTACACCTCTCCCGGTTCTCCCTCTACGACCAGATCGGGTAATGCTCGTGAACACATTTCTCGATTCTTGAAGCCTTGGGGAACATGAATACAATCATGTTTTACGCCTAAAAGAATTATCAAAATAACTCACGGGGAGGGCATACACTGGTACAACAACATTGCGCCTAACAAAGATATCCAATTGGAGCGAGATGGTCGGTGCTTTTACAGAAGTATTTCTTCGTGTCCGAATAAATCACGCTGACACTGGAAGAATTCTCCACGGAACAACGAACATCCCAACGACTTCGTTAAAAGATTCAAAACCCAAGCGCTGGATTGTCACGACCCGAATGTCACCGAACGGCAATTGGTGGAATCATGCATCAATAGAATGATACCCATATACCGCGCTCTGTTGGAGAATCTGGCTTTCAAACATTCTCTCGAACTCCACGAAGCCGCAAAACGTTCAAGAATAATCGCACCAAAGACTACTAGAAAGAACCAGAGTTGTTCGAAGTGAAGATTTGCGTAAAAGTCGAGGAAGCAAGGCGTCTCACGAACAAACAATACAACACCGGTCCTTCGTGAGTGTGGTAAGCGGAGGAGAAAAGAGGAAAGCTTCGGAACAACAAACCAAGCGAGCATCCCCAAAGACACAAGACTTCGTCTCGAAAAGGAACAGACAAAACTCATGTACAAAACACTAAAGACACAGTTTTCCTTTTCCCATGAATGAAGTGATAGAACTCCTGGAAGCGTGGATCCAAGACAATGCCGTAAAGCTGCCCCATATCAGGCATCCTCCGACCGAGGAAGAAATGGCAGATCCCAGATATTGTTGCTACCACAGGTTCGTCCATCATCCGACCAAAGATTGTAACCGGTTGAAACAAATATTCAGGGAAAAGGTAGAGACAGGGGAACTCCAACTTGGAAACGAAGGTGTTCATAGAGATCCTCTACCTATCAGAACCGCATGATTTCTCGGGGATTACATTGTCGCAAGACCGTACAATCTATGATGGAGCGCATATGTGAAATCTTGTACTTCTCCAAAGGACAACGTCAAGACATATTTACGATCCTCAACCACGTTGTGTCGGTAGACGTTTGCATCCAGAATATCCAGAACCCTAGTCTTTCCCGAAAGACATGAGCAATGGAAACCGGGGACTCCTAACCGTCACTCGCTTGAGAAACGTTGAGTTCGACAAAGCGTGTTGATTGATACGGCTTCCGAATTTAACATCGTTCTTGTCAAGACCTTGAGAGCGGCAAAGATTTCAAAGCAGAAGCTACTCATCACCCAACCGTGGTTAAAGATTCAGCAGAGAGCTCGAGAGATGCATATGGATACATCGATCTTGAAGTCAAATTGGGTGATGCCTCGACGCAAGCAAAGTTCTACATAGTCAAAGATCATCCCAACTACAACATGATCCCGGGACGCTCTTGGATGCATGACAACAAAGCAATACTAGGAGTCTGTCCTCTACCGGTTTCGATACTCGAAAGAATCTCCAACATGCCTTCTCGGACCTCCAAATGACTCGTCTGTTGCCGCACCAAAGAACTTACCAATGTGACATAATTTCCCGGAGAGAGCCTGTCAGCATACATTGAAAAGTTCCGATCTCAAGTAAGTCTCATCACGCAACCTTCCTTACAACCTACCGCCCTTGATTCTGACAAGTCATGGGGACTGACTCCAACGGACCAACCTCGACTAAGAGATGTGAATGGGAAGCCGGCCCTTTCAAACGTTTTATCAAGAGTGTAGAGGCCGTCTTGGTCAAAGGCGATGAGAAGAATGTCTGATGCGTGTCGTAGGTGCAATCAAATTAATATCTTATTTCCACTCAATTAAAAATAATATAATGGAAGTCAAGTTCGTTCCCACGAGGAGCAAGAGATTCTAGTTGTAAAAATTGTCACAAAAAGGGGGATGTATAAAGCAAAAGAAAATAAAAAAAGCAATTAAAAGATAAAGTTGAAATCAATAAGAGAGACAAGATCAAGGAATCCTTCTTCGTTGCAAAACAATGATTAAAGTTATGTTCTTTTCTACTTGTTATTAGTCACAGATTATCACCACTTCAGCTGAGAGCAACACCACCATGAGCATCTGTGTACAGCTCAGCCTAACAGATTCGCAGCTAAACCACCACAGACAACCAAAACCACCTCGAGCTTGATTCTCGTGCACTCTACCTCCGTAATGCCCACCCGACTCGCTTACATGCCCAGCTCTTCATTGCCTATCCATTGTCTGCAGATTCAAACCCATATACCATCTCGCTCTTCTCTCGATCTCAATAGCTCTCACAACTTCAACCACCGTAACTAGTTGTTCTTTTCTTGTGAGCTCAACTTCCATCTATATTTCCATCTTCTCAACATCATGACAACACGCTTAACAACATCTCACTCAAAGAATTCGAATCAAACCCAGGCTTTACAACAACACCAAACTCTTGAAATTCAACACTAAATCGAACCAAGCTGCTTCTTATTCTTCTATCTAGCTCACTGATTCCATGGATATCTTGATTTCATCCTTTCTGTGTTCTTACAATTATCTCAAAACCCCTTTCATTTCTCAATTTCTCGATCTCAACAGCAGTGATTTAACTTTCTTCTCTTGGTTTCAGCAGCAGCAGGAGTCCATCGATTAAACCCATTACGAACTCCAATTTCTCATCTTCATCAGCTCAGATTCAGAAGCAAACCCCAATTTCTATCGCTATTGAACCCTAATTCCATTTTTGGGGAAACCCTGAACGAAACCCTAATTCGATCTCCAATTTCTTCTCTTTTAATTCTTCTCGTCATTCATCTTTTCTCTCGATTCTCGCTCTCTCTCGATTTCAATAACATTAATCGCCAGCCATGATCTTTTTTCTTCCTCACTCTGTGGATGAGATGTGAATGAGAGAAAACTCTCTCTTTTCTTGAATTCAGGTAATAATGATTTGGGAAGAGACGACAATAGGGTTATTTGGGTGATGGATTCAGACACCCCACCGGCTTAGATAAGGGCCACTCAGATGGCAACCCCCTTAACCTCAGCTCGTCTGCATTTAGTACTCCTCCAAGTTGGGTTGCCCCTTAACCTCAACTGGGCTCCATATATCAATCGCCTGTAAAATGACCTTTTTGCCCTTTTGGCTCAAATTGGGTGATTTCTTCTTCTTTTCCTCCGTGCGATTCCAAAGTAGCTATAAAACTCAAAACAAGCGTAAAATACATAATTTACAAGAAAAATAGCAAAGAAAGCATAAACAATAGATAGTAAATAGGATGTATTCTACACCCTATCAATGTCCAAGTATCTGCACGTCCAAACCCGTTTGGAATTGGAGACCTGGTGACGAAGATGACTGCGTTCAATGTTGGGAGCATGACGGTGAAGATGACCACTCCACCCGACTCACCCACCGAGAGAGAAGATGAACCATACCCAGTAGCAGATGTTATCCTAGGCGCTACCGCAAGCTCATCAACGCCGATAAACTAGAGGGCATAACAATTCACTCACGATGGCTCGAACCCTACCTAACTTAAGATGTTGTGCTACCACCTTCCAAAGCGTTCTCCACCCTTTAAAAAATTTGTGCTATTTTTTCCAAGTGTATTTCCTTTTACAATTCCATATCATATTTGTAATTCCTCCGTAAAATGATTGCAATACTTGCATTCATAGTTAGGGTTTCAATTTTCAATTTTCAATTGAAGCATTATTTTCATCCGAGAGCCTCTTTACTCCTAAAAACACAAGTTCCCGAGTCGGCCTAAACCAACCACTGGAGCAAGAAAGGGAACCCTAAGCAAATATCTCACGGGAAGAAGGAAATAGAACGTGTGCACAAAAGTAAGATGATTTGAGACATCCGCCCCTAAAGAAAGCCAAGAAGATCTTACATCGAAGCACAGTCCGTGGATATTCCATTATAATATTGTTTCTTTTATCATTAAGAACTATATGCGAAGGCGCACCCTTGCACTCCGAGAAGGATTGGTTGCGATCTTGACAAAAGATTATAAAAGAAAACTTTATTCAAACAATCAAATGGAAGAAAAACCTTGAACTCGCCCACCGAGTACAAGGAGGATGTTCGAGTATACAGAATATACTTGGAAAGAAAATAAAATAAAAGAGGTTTTAATTGTCAAAAGAGCCGGCCAATCAAGCCGTTGGTTCTTCTCCATCACCTCGTTGATGCACCTCCCTTTGGATCTACCGCAACTTCTACATCGAGACATCTCCGCAAAGCCAGCCGCGCTCCATCCCAACATCATCGGCGGGAGCATCAAAAGGCACAAAGAACACTAGGGGCCGCGCAAATTGCTTTCACATGTTCGAGTTAAATGCATATCGAATCAAGAATTATCACGCCGTCCCGGATCGGGTAATCACACTGTCTTCATTCGGAGGTCGTTTATGCTCAACTCTCCGCCTTTTCAATCGCGCTGCAAATCTCTCTCGCCTTGCGCTTACTAGTGTCTGCAGCGTTTCCTCGCGCCTCCACCGCTCCTCCATGTCAATCGCAATTGAAAGTGCATGATACGTCCTCCGACAATACGAAGGTGGGAGATGGACATCCCCCGTATAGCACGGCCGACTTCGCGAAGTGGAAGATCTATCTTAGCCATTACTTCTTTGTGCGCATGGTTTTCGGGCTTGTCAACTTCAAAACTTCTTTCTGGGGAAGCAACAGAATGAGCGTCCACTGCTTCCATGATAAACTGCAAAGGAGAGGGAGTTATGAGCACGCACAAAAAAAAAAGAAAAAAAAGAGGAGATCATCAAATCCATCGATCGGTTAATCAGAAAATCAGAGCAGTACCTGAGATATAAAATAAACGACCACGTGATACGATTCTTTATAATCTCACAAGTCGATAGAATCCCAGAAGGAAAAGGAGTCTTTACTTGCCACCTATGAAGGCTGCTAATTCGGGATAACAATCGACGAGGCTTATCAGATATGCCTGAGGAAAGCCGTGTATGATGAGGGAAATACACCTGAAGAAGCGGCCGAACTCAAATATGTACAAGAGGAACCAAAGCGGCTCACCAGATCAAGTCCTGTTTCCTTCACATCCTTAATCAGAACCAACCAGTTCCAGGGCAATGCCTGACTATCCGGTAAATATGTATCTACTTTATCCTGGTCATTTCAGTATATATGTATGTCACCATCTTATGCCTAACACACAATAGTGTAACCATTATGTGCTAGGCAAGGGACTTAATGTTGATGGTGGATTTTCGTTTAAGGTTAAATTTGTAAAAAAACCGAAAAAATCATGCGCTGACATCTTGTAAAAGATAAAGCCATTTATAAGTGTTGGATACTCCCTCACTTAATTCACCAAGAATGGAGCATGTAGCAACAATCCCATTCTCGTGAATACATGAAATTCCTCCAGGTTGGAGCATGTGGCAACAATCCCTTCCCGTGAATTTCATATCGGCCTTGTATTTCCAATACTCATTATCGGTGTGGCATGACGATCGAGTGTTACTCTTACGAGAATAACACGAACCTCCAAGCACTATAATGAAACCATGTACGAAATACCCGTACATGGCCGATTCTCGGTGTGTTATACTAGCCCGAGCCCTCTCGGTGTGTTATACTAGCCCGATTGAGCCCTCTCGGTGTGTTATACTAGCCCGATTGAGCATCCGGACCGACCGTATCGGTCCGGATATGATCTCGATCGCAGTCATCCAACTCCATAAGCATGATTAGATGACCCCAGATCAATTCCATCATCCCCAAGCAGGTATGGAATACCCACGGCCGACCCCGCATGGTCGGCCATTGGCCTTTGCTTTCAAAAAGACGTTAATACCAAGCATTATGGACGGAAAACCTAAATAAGGGTTTGCGGCATATTACATGTGTCGCAAAACAATCTCAACCATCCATCTTCGCAGTATAGATGGAGGGTGTAGATGTAGATTCAAAGGGCCCAGAGCATGTCAACACGATCACCGTGGGCCCGCCTACACACTTGACCAATCGGTCAAGACCAACAATGTTTGGCCGTGACAAAATCATCACCCAAACAAGGAGTGGCGCACGGCTTTTGAAAACCAAAATTAGGGTTTCAAATCATCACGTGCGTCCATATTCTCCGGCATGAATGGTGGGTCACAGATTAGATTAAGCAAGGGCCGGTCATACCAGCATGACCACCGTGGGCTCATCTACTTCCTCATGTGATCGTCCAAGGCATCCTATGCCCGGCTAATCCAAAACGCCCGCCCAAACATGCGTGGTTACACTTCCCAAATTGCAAACTGATCTCGACCACTCAACTTCACTGGATGATTTGAATGGCTTAGATCACGTTTTCATGGGATAGTCAGGTATAGGCATGATCACCAGCCTGCCATCTTCCCGTCAAACCCACCGACCAAGATGTGTCGTCTTGAAATGCGTGCCCGAACTAGGGATCTCACGCCGGTTTCCAACTCCTTTGCGGCAACGGATTTCAGCCACAAACCGATCTCAACCACTCAACTTTACCGGTTAAATTGAGTGGCCTAGATCACGCCTCCATGGGACGGTGAGGTGTAGGCGTGTGCACCGGCATGTCGTCTACACACATGCCCGGTCGGCCCTCTCCAAATCCCTTTTCATGCTTGGTTTCGACCAAGCTAAAGAGTGATGCTTGCGCACCTCTTCAAAAACCCTAATATTCATTAACGGTCGCAGATGAGTGTCTCAAAGATCATCTCATCCGTCCAACTTCACCAGCTTGGTTATACAACCCACGGTCGAGTTATTTGGTTAGTGAGGCGTCATTACCCATCACTTTACCACACCATAATGCAAGTACTCTGCATAAAATACACACGATACTTCACAAGTATCGACTTCCGAATAACATGGTTATTCAATTCAAGATTACATGCTATCTTTCGTGGATCCACGATCCACACATTCCGAACATCAATCATGTCACAAACCGGGGATACATACGGGGTATTGGTGCGCGGTTACGGCGTGCGGCGTGCAACGCGCCATCACAAGAACGTGTCGAAGTCATGGACGGTTAGAGATGAACAGAGAAGTGGGCAAGACCGGTCGTGTGGTACCGACGCACAACTCCACTACTCCATCACTCCACTTCCTCCACTTCCCACGAGAGACGTGAATAAGGCTCAATGACTTGTATAAATAGGTTCTCCGCCCTATTTCAAACAACAACACAAGTCCCAGACGAGAGAGTAAAACCAAGTGTTAGTACAAAACGTATTCAAACACCCGTGAGCTTGCGGGCATCAATCACAAGCCTGCTCATCTTTCTGTCACAAGTCATAAGCAAGCCAACACCTTCACAATCTCGACACCTTCTTCGCTTCCCTCCCTAAGATCAACCCCATCTCCTTCACTTTGTGACCGAAACAAGTCTGGAACGGCCATTTCTTGGTTTAGGCCGGACTTGCACAGATTGATTTCTCGAATCTACAAGCACTCACCGCGCAGTGCATTTGTTTAAGGTTTAGATTCATTCCTCATCCACACCCCGAATTACCAAATTCTGCAGGAATAGTTTTCACCCATAAACAATAAGATAACACAAGAAATTGAGTAAGCAAATAAGCTTGCGAATACGACTATATTTCTTCATTTATTTGTGGAGAATTAGCAACAGCAGTTGCAAAACTAAGAAGTATCATTACTTAAAGATTATCGACTTAATTTCTCTCATGTGAAAATAAATAACAGAGGCAAATATGGGAATGATTAGAGTAAAAGCTTGTTATTTATTTTCATATGATAGATTTACTGAGAAGAGATTACAAAAATGGAAGGTTAGAAGGATAAATGTACAAGTATCACAAGAAGAGAAAAAGGAAAATGGAACAATCTTTCAACTTATTCTTCTCCTTCATCGATTCTTTATCGATTCCTCTTCTTCGCTTGCATCACTATCGAGAGACATCCGAGGAAGGCATATTTTCGGGAATTTCATCGAGAAGACAAGGATATGAAGAAAGAGGAATGTTGTGGTCATTGCAAACTGTTTCAATAGTTTGATTGCGAAAACGGACAAACATCATTATTGAAATTCGCTACTGATAGTTTGTAGTTGCTTCTTGACTTAGAATATTTGTCATTACGAAGAGAGAAGTCTTTTGCAAGTTATGCTTTCTCGGACTCAAGTTCCTTGATTCTAGTTTGAAACCTCTTCTCGATTCTCGCGAACAAATGACAATGAGTTAGCAACTTAATAGCAGATTTCATAAAAAAGAGGCGGAAAAGTAATGAAGAACAAGTAAACAACCTTCTCGTCAGAAATCATATCTTTAACCAAGGCGGTATGCTCAAAGATGAAGACCGACGCTAACACCTAAGTTATTTCGGCATTATCTAGAACCTTCGCAGCCCAAGCGAATTCATCATCACTATTTATGACAAGGAGTGAACGAATTTGATTTTCTCGCTCATTAAGTATGGCGTTTTGGCGAAGAGATTCATCTCGTTCAATTTGGACTTCAAGAAGGGTTTTTTGGAACTTCGCTAATGCTTGTGCACCTTGATTAGCAATGCGATCCTTATCATCTATGTGGCTGCTAATTTTCTTCCTTAGAATATTATTCTTCTCTTGGGAGCTAAGATACGTTTAAATCGGTTTGCTAAACCTAAACTAGATCTATGTTCAATTTCTAAGAGATGAAATTTGGTTCGAAGTTCATTTAATGAGAGAGAATTAATCTTGTTTGAAGAACTACTTAAAGATTCATTGAGATGAGCGAGAAGAGCATCATCATCCATAGGTTCAGGGAATGAATGGAGAAGGATGGCTTCGTCAGAAAGATTATAAATGTCTGCGAAAATGATAAGTCAGGCAAAGAGAAATAAATGACAAAGTAGAAATGAAGAAAAGAGAAGGGTGTTATACCATAAAGTTGCTGATTAGCACTTTGAAGAGTAGATATTTTCTCCTTCTGGGTAGAAGACTCAACTTCTAACTGTTGAATTTTTTCATCCTTCTTGCGAGATGTCGCAACTTCAATTTCTAGTTCTTTGTTCTTCTCCTTAAGTTGAAGATTTTTCTTTTCAAGATTGTTGCGTCTTTTCTCGAGGTCTGAGGCAACAACAAAGGAAGCTCTCCCAGACTATAAAAAAAAAGGAATTGTTAAGATAAGGTTTATAATCGAAATCACAAAGAAATAAAAAAATATGAACATACCAAGGCACTAAGTGCATTTAAGAAACTGGGAGTCATTGTCCGAGAAACTCCACGAAAAGAATCATTATCCACTAGCAGGGGGGCATCGCAAATATTTGCGAGAGCTTCGCAAGTAGCAGAAAAACGATCATCTCCTAAAACTTGCATAGAATCAGAGAAAACTCTATACAATTGCGCCATATCAGATTCGACTGAATGATTCTCCTTCGCAAAAGAAGCATCAACCTCATTATTATCTTCATCAGAGTTCTCGCTGGTTTGGGAATTAGAGTGAGAAGTGGAATGGATTTTCCGTTTTTTGGAAGATGGAGCAGAAGATTTATCCTTGCGAAGAGTGATTTTATTCTTGCCTTTAGCCTTCGAAGCTTCAGGAATGTCAATTTCTTCAACGCCAACCTTCGCACACGAATGAAGATAAGAAATAGAGGCAACAATATTGTTAAAAATAATAAGGGAAAATATTTCTTACTTCATCCGTGATTGAACAAAGTATCGCCAGAGTACTCGCTCTTGGATTTCTTTTGTAGCTCTTTCTTAATTTGATGATCTGAAAAAAATCGCAAGATTAGATATAAGAGGGAGTGAAGATTGTAAAATAAGTAAAAATTAGGAAGTATACCTCTTTTGCCTTTTCGGGCCAATTAAATACCTGGCTGATAATTTGCGAGATTCGCAGGATTATATTGGAACCGAAATGTAAGGTCCGCTCAAAAATAGTGGAAAGACAGACCACCTCTCATCTTTAGAGTATCGAGGAACGTTGTTCTTGCCGAGAATGCCGGTCAATATCTAGCATGAGTATCTTATCGTCGGAAACGTTCTTTTTCTTTTCAATCGGGCACCCCAAATGATACTTATCATTTTTCATGTTTATTACTTCATAATTTTCAAAGAAGTTTTCTACGAGTGTATTTTGCAAATGACTATCTCTAAACTTGCGAAGTTAGGATCTTTAACGTTATCAGGATATCGAGATCCCTTACCAGCGCCGCGATTGGCAAATTCAAGCATTAAGCGGATGCAATCACCACTTAATTGATAAATAGCTCGCGAGAATTTCTCATGAGCAAGAATTTCATAGAACAATGGCAGTTCGAGATCGTACAGGGGAATGGGAAGACCTGCGAGGATTTGACCTAGCGAGATTATGATTTTTCGACCATCACACCGATGATCGATAAACAATTTTGCGAGAAAGAATAGATGAAGATTCTTGATTGGGAATAGTAGACAAGGTGAAACCTTTCTCTTGTAATTTATTTTGAGTTTCATCGAAAAGGGTTTCATATTTACGACCAGAAGGAGCCATTCTCAGAATATGGGACTGATTAGAGAATTGAAGATCAAGAGAAAGAAGAAAATGAAGATTTACAGTAGCAGAAACGCAAATTGCGGAGGAAGAGAGTTGAAGAAAAGTTGCAGAGGGAAGGTAAAAGAGAAGAAGAGAAGGGTGAGAAAACTATATATAGAGAGAAGAATTCTCGAGAAAACAAATGCATTTAATGCGAGATGGGACGTGAGTGGTCAAGAAAAAACGGTTGAAAGAGACGTGTCAAGAAAAGAGTGGAAGAAAAAAAATGTGTAATAAATTCCGTATAAAAGTACGGGATTATAATGGATAAAGATGAGCAGTTGCGGCATTTCAAAATACTAGTTCTCATGACATTCTCTTCTTCGCAGAGAAGACATGAGAAGAGGCAAGATGTAGGATCAGAATATCGCGACATCAATACTTCGCGGGATCAATAAACAATAGCTTTGCGAGGGCGTCGCAAAAGAGTAATATAAATGACGCAATGAATGACGACAGCCAAAACACGAGAAGGGTGTGAAGACCTAGCGAAATTTAGGAGAGCTGCGAGAATGAATACTTGTACACTTGCGATATGTCGCAAGTCATTCCCGAAAATAAAGGACAGCTTAGCTATCATCCATTGTATACTACCCTATATAAAGAGTCGAATAAGTCTGTTATAGGGGGGATTCTTTTCAGAGTGTTGGTCAAGTCATTAGAGAGAGAAAGTTTGTGGTGATTGTAATTTTTTTAGCTCTTTTCTATCTTATCTTGTAAACATTCAAGGAATTAATCAATAAAATCATTGTTATTAATCTTCAAATGTCTTAGTTGTGTGGATTATTGTGAGGGGTGTAGTGTAGGATTTCCTGCAACTACATCTCCTTCACTTTGTGACCGAAGCAAGCCTGGAACGGTCTTTTCTTGGTTTAGGCCAGGATTGTACAGATTGATCTCTCGAATCAAAAGTACTCCCGTGCAGTTCATTGTTTAGGGTTTAGATTCGTTTCTCATCCACACACCCAAAATTACCAAAATCAGCAGAAACAGTTTTCACCCACAAACACCAGTTTTGAACGTCCGTCTTTTACTAAGGAGAGAACCCATATTACTCCGATAGAGCCATAAATGACAACTGTGAAAGCATTGTTGAATCCGAATAGAACTACTCGTCCCCCGTGTATCAGGTTAGCCGAAATGGAAGCAAATTATGAGCTTAAACCTGGGACCTTATAGATGCTCCCAATCTTTTTCGGGAAAGAAAATAAAAATCCATATTTCCATGTTAGGTATTTTGAGGAAATTTGTAGTACCCTAAAAACTAGAGATCTTGATGGTGATGATTTGAAACTTAGGTTATTCCCTTTTTCCCTAAAAACTAAAGCCAAATCGTGGATATATAGTTTGAATTCCGGGTCAATCGAAACATATGAACAACTTACATCTGCCTTTTTGAACAAGTTTTTCCCTAGGCACAAAATATCGTTTATTAGGACGCAAATCTTCACGTTTTCTCAACAGGAGGGAGAATCTTTATATAGGTATTTGGAAAGGTTCAATGATTTGTTAACACAATGTCCTCATCATGGATTAGAAAAGGTTAGGCTAGTTCAGATCCTTTATGAGGGTTTGGATTATTCCACAACAACCGTGGTAGAATATATGTGTACAGGTGGGTTTGAAAACCAAACAGTTGATGCGGCGATGACATTTTTGAATGACATCGCCGAAAATACCCAACAATGGGAAAATAGTAGGGAACCCCAGAAAATAATTCTTATAAGTAGAGGAAACATTAATAGGGTAGAAGGAGGCTTTGAATCAGATGCCAAAATTGCTTCTATAGAAAAAAGGTTAGAAGCTTTAGAAATGGGTCACACTAGTGGTAGAGTGGAGCCTTTTTGAGAAGGCCAGAATAATAAAGAGCAAGCCAATGCTCTTTATAATAACGCTAGATTCGATAACCGTCAAAAGTTGGACCCATATTCAGAAACCTATAATCCTGGTTGGAGAAACCATCCAAACCTTTCATGGTCTAAGGGCCAGAGTCAAGGTCAGTTTAGTAATTCTAATGCTCCCCCAGGTTCAAATAAGAACTCTTCAGGTCAAGCTCAGTTTCAGAACACTTCAGAGAATAGAATGACTAGCTTAGAAGAATCTCTTAGTATATTAAGAAAGAGCCAGGATATGTTAGCACAGAGCTAGGAAATGTTAGTAAAGAGCCAGGTTAGTTTTCAAGAGGAAACCAAATAGAATTTTCAAAATAATGCTAAAACTCTTGCTAAATTATAACTTCAAGTAGGACAAATAGCTAAGACCTTAATGGTGGGTTTGGATGTAGAATTTTAAAGGTGGAATTTATGGGTCCAGGGGATTTGGTAGAATCATGTTTCCCTTTGTATGTTTGGTTGCCCGAATCCTTGGAGTCACGTTTCCTACGTGTTTATGGGTGAAAACTACTCCTGCAGAATTTGGTAATTTGGGGTGTGGATGAGGAATGAATTTAAACCTTAAACAAAAGCACTGCGCGGTGAGTGCTTGTAGATTCGAGAGATCAATCTGTGCAAGTCCGGCCTAAACCAAGAAATGGTCGTTCCAGACTTGTTTCGGTCACAAAGTGAAGGAAATGGGGTTGATCTTAGGGAGGGAAGCGAAGAAGGTGTTGAGATTGTGAAGGTGTAGACTTGCTTATGACTTGCAACAGGAAAATGAACAAGCTTACGGTTGGTGTAAGCAGGCTCTGGGTGTTTTCTTGTTATTTTTCTCCGTTGTTTGGAAATAGGGCGGAGAACCTATTTATACAAGTCATTGAGTCTTATTCACGTCTCTCGTGGGAAGTGGAGGAAGTGGAGTGATGAAGTAGTGGAGTTGTGCATTGGTGATACACGACCAGCCTTGCCCACTTCTCCTGTTCATCTCTAACCGTCCATGGCTTCCTAACACGTTCTTGTGATGGCGCGTTGCACGCTGCACGTTGTAAACCGCCGAGACCAATACCCCAAGTATGTATCCCCCGTTTGTGACATGATTGATGTCCGGAATGTGTGGATCGTGGATCCACGATAGGTAGCATGTAATCTTTGAATTGAATAATCGTGTTATTCGGGAAGTCGATACTTGTGAAGTATCGTGTGTATTTTATGCAGTGCTCGCATCATGGTGTGGTAAAGTGATGAGTAATGACACCTTACTCACCAATTAACTCTGACCACTGGGCTGTATAACCAAGTCTGGTGAAGTTGGACGGATGAGATGATCTTTGAGACACCCATCTGCGACCGTTGATGAAGTTAGGGTTTTGAAGAGGAGCGCGGGTATCACTCTTCAGCTTGGTCGAAACCAAGCATGGGATACAACTTTGGCCTAACCGAACATACATGCGTGTAGATGGCAAGATGGTGTAGGCGCCTATACCCCATTACCTCATGAAAGTATGATCTGGGTCACTCAATTTATCCGGTGAAATCGAGTGGTCGAGATCGATTTGCGACAAAAAACTAATGCCGCAAGGGCCGCACGTCACGCCCTCTTCAGGTGCATGTTCCAAGACGACCAATCTTGGTCGGTCTTGGCCGATTGGCCTGGTGTGAAGGTGGTAGGCTGATGTCCACGCCTATACCTGAATATCCCATGAAAACATGATCTGAGCCATCCAAATCGTCCGGCGAAGTTGAGTGGTCGAGATCAGTTTGCGGTTTGGGAGGTGTGACCACGCTAGTTTGAGCGTGCGTTTTGGATTAGCCAGGCATGATATGCCTTGGCCGATTGGGTTAGGGAATAGATGGGTCCACGGTGGTCATGCTGGTATGACCGGACTGTTTAATCTAATCTTGGACCCTCCATTCATGCGGAGAAGATGGACGCTCGTGATGCTCAAAACCCTAATTTTGGGTTTCAAAGCCGTGCGTCTTCTCTTGTTTGGGCGACGAATTTGTCACGACCAAACATGGTTGGTCTTGACCGATTGGTCAAGTGTGTAGGCGGGCCACGGTGATCGTGTTGACATGCTCGGGCCCTTTGAATCTACATCTACACCCTCCATCTATACCGCGAAGATGGATGGTTGAGGCTGTTTTTGCGACACATGTAATATGCCGCAAACCCTAATTTAGGGTTTTCCATCCATAATGCTTGGTATGAATGTTTTTTTGGCAAGTTAGGCCAATGGCCGAC
The DNA here is from genome assembly GCA_023531295.1 of Papaver armeniacum. NCBI lineage: Eukaryota > Viridiplantae > Streptophyta > Magnoliopsida > Ranunculales > Papaveraceae > Papaver > Papaver armeniacum. The sequence goes on from JAJJWW010013761.1 coordinate 177,723, forward strand.
CGTGCGGGTTCCGCATTGGTTCGGCGATGGATATTCCATACGCTTGGGGGTGATGGAATTGATCTCGGGTCATCCAATCATGCTTATGGATTTGGATGATCTGCGATCATATCCGGATCGATACGGTCAATCAGGATGCTCAATCGGGCTAGTATAACACACCGAGAGGGGCTCAATCGGGCTAGTATAACACACCGATGATCGGCACATGCACGGGTATTTCGTACTGGTTTCATTATAGTGCTTGAGGTTCGTGTTACTCTGTAAGAGTAACACTCGGTCGTCATGCCACACCGATAATGAGTACGGAAATACAAGGCTGATTAGAAATTCACAGATGGTATTGTTGCCACATGCTCCAACCCGGAGGAATTTCATGTATTCTGAGAATGGGATTGTTACCACATGCTCCATTCTTGGTGAATTAAGTGAGGAGTATCCAACACTTATTAATTGCTTTATCTTTTACAAGATGTCAGCGCATAATTTTTTCGGATTTTACAATTTTAACCTCAAATGAAAACCCACCATCAACATTAAGTCCCCTGCCTAGCACATAATGGTTACAATATTGTGGGGTAGGCATGAGATGGTGACATACATATGTGAGAAAGACAGGATAAAGGAAGTTTACCCGGAAGAGTATTGACCGACCGCCAGTTTCCCACGCCGTTGTGCTTGTATGGACTCCTTTGGTGGGACCGATTTCCTTCTTTGGGTATTTGAATCAGAAAAGGAATCCAAAAGAGGTATCCTTGTTCTATTGGGATTCTTTTAATTTTTGTCTATAAAAGAGACCAAAACCCTTTTCCTTTTCTCACGAGTTTTTTTTTTTTTGTCGAGCGAGCAGCTCCCGTCCGGGTCTTCACTGCCGTCGCCAATCGCCGCCGTCCGTTCGCCGGAGCTCGTTGCCGGAATCTGCCGCCGTCCGTCCAAGGTAAGTCTCAGTCTTCTTTTTTTTTTTTTTTTTTTTAAAGGTAAAACCCTAGTTTGCTAGGTAAACACCTTTTGTAAGATGTGCATATGCTTAGTTTTTTCCACCGAGGTTGATACGTCAATATTTTCTAGAATTGCTTAGTAAAACAACCCGTGAATACATGATCATGTTGTTTTTGCTTCTTTCCACCATTGCATGCAAAACTAGCTTCTTAGATTGTAGCTTAGGAAGAGACTTTGGCTTGAATTTCGTAAACATAATCCCCACGATCATGAGAAAAACCGTGTTGTAATACGTGCCCGTGAATGTAGTCCCACCTTGTGCGTGGGTCCCACCCACATATGCTTGATCGATTTGATACCAATACCGGACTAAAACTTGTACCTAGGACTTGAAACCAATACCAGACTGAAACTTGTACCGGACTTGAAACCAATACCAGATCAAAACTTGTACCGACTTGAAACCAATACCAGTGAAACTTGTCTAGGACTTGAAACCAATACCAGACTAAAACTTGTACCTAGGACTTGAAACCAATACCATGTGAAACTTGTACAGGACTTGAAACCAATACCAGTGAAACTTGTACTAGGACTTGAAACCAATACCAGATCGAAACTTGTAATCGGACTTGAAACCAATACCAGCCTCGAACGAGCAATACTGGTGTTTGGACCCGTGCTTTGTCGTGCGTGACTACATGTTTTATGCGCTTTTCATACAAGTTCTAACTCCTGTCTTTTATTTCATTATGGAATGAAGAAAAGAATTCTTGTTGAGATGTCTTCTGGAGATAATGCTGGTGCCAAGCCAGGAAGTGTTGACGGCTTCAAGGATATGCCGAACATCGATGATGAGTTGTTTACCTCGCCTTTTCCAAATATTAGAAAACATCCTTCTCATAAGATAGTCCTGCTTTCTGATTCAGAAAATATGGATGCTGATCCATTTTCTTCTTCAGCACTTGTGATGAGATTTTGTCTCCGGAGAAACGAATATCCGCCTTCCCCTATTGACTTCAAGATTTGTCATACTCCACTGGGTTCTTATGAAGGATGGATGAGACGCATGTTGAGTAATAAGGGCATTAAAGATAATTTTCTTTCAGCGCAAATCCTCAATGCGGTCATGGCATCTCTTGAAATTAAGAAAGACGCTGCGGGTTTGATTACCTTCATTTCTCGGTGGCGCATTTCTACTCATACAGACCATATCTAGATGGGGAGAGATGACTATTACCCGGAGAGCGTAGCTGCATTAATGAACTTGCTGTTCTTTGGAAGTCTTTCTTACGATCTCTCGATACGGAGCAACGTAACTACGATGCTATACTTCAAAAGGTGGCGGAATTCGTGATCTGGATAAGGAGGAGAAAAGAGATACAAGATGCTTTTACACTGGGTGGGTGTCGGAGTGGTCTCCCCAGACCCAGAGCCGGGTCAAGAGTTGGAAAATGAGCTCGGCGTGATTGCGTTCTGTCTTTATGGCTATCCGAGAGATATATTCGACGACGGTTACGGAAAAAAAAAAAACCATTAGAGGTGACCTTGTTAAGATCGCTATAAAGCCGGCAAAAGGTAAAGTTCTTCCCCGGGTGCCTTGTTCCTTGGATCGTTGTATTCTTATCCGGACGCCTTAGCAATGGACATGCATGTTTCTAACGGGTACAAGAAAATGGAATCGCACGTTCACTTCGCTTTTCTTGAGCATTCTTATGGGAACACTTCAAAAGCTATGCTCCTACCCTGCAAATTTGCTCACCAACTTGTATGGTGGCTCGAGAATACTCCGCTGAAATAAGAGGCGTCCCAGAGCTGGTGCGAGACTTGTGGACACATTTGACAATGTGTCTTCTGTAGATTTCCGTCCATGGGGGCCGGTCCACCCTTCCATTGTTCAGCCAAATACTTTTGCTATTGCTTCTGATGGCCCTGATGTTGTGTTGCGTACTGATGTTAAGACTATGAGATTTGGGTAAATTGTTTACCTTCACAGCTGCATCCCAGGATATGTCCCGTCTTTATTCAACGAAGAATTTACTGTGACTCCGTACAATATTGACAGACTCGTCAAATGGGGTTTGATCGGGGTGTCCCATTTATCCGTCCACCAGGGGTTCCGAAAGAATTCCTCCCAAATATTCTTAATGCTGACGTGTTTTTGGAACGTGTGAGCCTTCCCTTCTGGCCTATTGGGAGAAACCCGGTGGTAACCGATAAGTACAAGGAATTTTGGAGGAGGCAACTATTGATTTTCCAGGAATTCTCGGAGAGTGTTGTGACAGGTTCCCGTGGTGAACCATCTTCTGAGGTTTTGAAAAAGCATTTCCGGTTGAAGCCACTTCCAGCCAAACGGACCAGGGCTGAGGATTGCAGTCCCCAAGCAGGAGAGAGATCCAAGAGGCAGGCATGTGGTTCGGTGATCCTCAACTCCTCCAATATGCAGGTATTTAAATCTCTTCCCGTTGGTTCCTTTATTTCTCCAGGGTGAATCTTTCTAAGAGTAATTCTTGCTTGAAATCAGGGGATTCCGAAAGAGAACGTCTTCACAAGGTTGGCGCGCATTCAAATGAGAAGAAGGCTGGTAATGTTGGCCTTCATGCCGAGAAGTCCGCGATCGATCTTCATCTTTCGAGAAGTCCGCGATACCGACATTCATGCTGAGAAGTCTGGAGAAACCGCTCCTTTTTCCGACCATGACAGAGATGATGCAAGTACCGACCTTCATGCTGAGAAGTCTGGAGAGACCGCTCCTTTTCCCGACCATGACAGAGATGATGCAAGCTCGGTTGGACAAGCATCCTCCCTGAGTGATCTTGTTGACGGGGTCGTGATGGAAATTAGTACCCAGAGCAAGGTAGATGCCGGAAGGAATATAAGAGAGGCAGCGTCTGCTACAGTTGAGGCAGCTCCCCTTGAAGTTCGTTCTGAACAAGTTCCAGTCAATAAGGCTATTGTGGTGACTCCTTCCGAAAGGCCTCCTGCAACTGACCAGGCTCCTGTGGTTGGTGGATTACGGTGATGCAGCCATGGGGCTTTGTTCGATCCTCCTTTTTCTATCCCTTATCCAGGTCATGTGTTGGTTGGTGGATTCAGCGTGCCGGTTCAGTTCGAAGAGTTGTACACAGCGATATGGGAGAAGCACGGCCACATTGCTACCACCACGAAACTCAAAAGTCGTCTTGCATTGGTCAACCGCGTTCAGGAGGCTTTATTTTCTATCTATGGGATGAGCGTCGCGACTGGTCGAACGGTTTCTGAGGAGATGATTGAAGACTGGAAGTGCCATCGAGATGTGTTTGTGCAGTACAACTTCAATGCTCCTTGGTTCCTCAAAAGGTTCTCCGAGATTCAGGAGCTCCAGAAATTACAAGGTGAAGTCCCTTCGCAGAATGTGTCGCTCGCTTCGCCGGGAAGAAGAGGTTGGAAAGTTGTCCGAGGAGTTGAAGGCTGAAGCAATTTGTACTTCAAAGGATGAAAGTCGTTCTTGCCCAGAAAGACGAGTTGTTGCTGAAGGACTTTCCTTGAAGGATTCGTGCTATATACTTGCCTCTTCTTTTAGATGCTCTTCTTTTTGAGCGATAGTGAGGATTTCCTTTCGTAATTTGACTTCCGGTTTTGAATTAATAGGTAATTGAATTGGTATATTGAGGTAGTTTTGTGAATAACTTTTTCCGAAAAGGGTTATTTTAAAAGGAATTTGCATCTTGGTCGTGAATGATTGCACATATCACATGAAACTGCAAATGTCTCGTAAAAGGGATATATGAAGGGGAATAAATGTGACGTTTGACCACTGAGCCTCTTTCTCCACGTGCGGGATATTAAGTCCCCAGTGAATTCTAAAACTATCCTTGTTGTAAAATTGTTGAGTAAAACTTACTTACTTTTGAAGCCTCACTTGTACCGGACTGGAATAGCCTTTCTAAGAAAATCCTCCGCACCAATCTCTCAGAGCTATCGCTCTGGACCAAGCTTTTCCTGAACAATGCGCTTCAAAGCGTTGCATTTACTGGTGGGGTGATGGAGGAACCGGTGGAAGTGACAGTACCTCGGGTCCGTTATTTCTTGATCGGTTGGTGGACGCCATACAGGAGGTAGTTCCACCTCTCTATTTCGTACCCACATCTCCAGAAACTCCAAAATCTTTTCCATCGGGAACGGAAAGTGTAGGTACTTCGAGTCCAGCTTTTCCTGCGTTAGTGGGCGTTGTGATGTCTCTACGTGGCTTTGATGTGGAGCACGTTCCGGAGATGAAGTTGGAAGATTTGCGAGTGCCATCATATCCGCGGATCGCTTGCTTGGGTAAAGGGATGTGGAAGGTGTCGTAATATCACTGCTGAGTGATCGAATTGAACGCTCCCATCCTCTGTATTCACGTATTTCCTGATCGATCTCTCCTTCCTCAAGCATTTCTTCGCTTGGTTGGAAGGTCAATGCGGATTGGACAGTCTTCCGGGCTTCAACAAGAGTTTTGAGATATAAATCTTCTAACAGGGCTCCATAGGCTCGCATGCTCCCTTTCTTTATCTGGTAGACGTTGTAGTACTCCGGTCAAGTCCTTTCCTCGTGGAGTTGCCTCGGTTCTTCATTGTTGACTGGACCATGTTGTTCATCTTTCTCGAATCTCCTGTGATTACGCGCACTTTTTGCCTCTCCTTTGGTAAAGGCGTGACTCGACTAAGGATTCGGCGTTTCTTGCACTTTGCTTGAGTAGATGCCTGCCGACCCTTCTTGTAATTGTGTTGCTATATCATTCAAAAGGAGAAATGTCTCGCTCTGCCTTCTGGTGATACCGGCTTGGTTTGCCAAGACATCCTCCAGCATTCTAGCTACACTTCCCATGATATCTGAGTCACCTGTGGTTTCCGGATACAATGCGAGATGGAAACCGAAAAATTGAGAATTCAATTTTGTGCAACCGAGAGATCAACCTCCCACTGTGGTCGCCAATTATTTATGGGTGAAAACTACTCCTGCAGAATTTGGTAATTTGGGGTGTGGATGAGGAATGAATTTAAACCTTAAACAAATGCACTGCGCGGTGAGTGCTTGTAGATTCGAGAGATCAATCTGTGCAAGTCCGGCCTAAACCAAGAAATGGCCGTTCCAGACTTGTTTCGGTCACAAAGTGAAGGAAATGGGGTTGATCTTAGGGAGGGAAGCGAAGAAGGTGTTGAGATTATGAAGGTGTAGACTTGCTTATGACTTGAAACAGGAAAATGAACAAGCTTACGGTTGGTGTAAGCAGGCTCTGGGTGTTTTCTTGTTATTTTCTCCGTTGTTTGGAAATAGGGCGGAGAACCTATTTATACAAGTCATTGAGTCTTATTCACGTCTCTCGTGGGAAGTGGAGGAAGTGGAGTGATGAAGTAGTGGAGTTGTGCGTTGGTGATACACGACCAGCCTTGCCCACTTCTCTGTTCATCTCTAACCGTCCATGACTTCCTAACATGTTCTTGTGATGGCGCGTTGCACGCCGCACGCCGTAAACCGCTTGAGACCAATACCCCAAATATGTATCCCCCGGTTTGTGACATGATTGATGTCCGGAATGTGTGGATCGTGGATCCACGATAGGTAGCATGTAATCTTGAATTGAATAATTGTGTTATTCGGGGAAGTCGATACTTGTGAAGTATCGTGTATATTTTATGCGATGTCTCTGCATCATGGTGTGGTAAAGTGATGAGTAATGACACCTTACTCACCAATTAACTCCTGACCAGGGATGTATAACCAAGCTGGTGAAGTTGGACGGATGAGATGATCTTTGAGACACCCATCTGCGACCGTTGATGAAGTTAGGGTTTTGAAGAGGTGCGCGGGCATCACTCTTCAGCTTGGTCGAAACCAAGCATGGGATACAACTTTGGCCTAACCAACCATACATGCGTGTAGATGGCAAGATGGTGTAGGCGCCTATACCCCATTACCTCATGAAAGTATGATCTGGGTCACTCAATTCATCCGGTGAAATCGAGTGGCCGAGATCGATTTGCGACAAAAAACTAGTGCCGCAAGGGCCGCACGTCACGCCCTCTTCAGGCGCACGTTCCAAGACGACCAATCTTGGTCGGTCTTGGCCGATTGGCCTGGTGTGAAGGTGGTAGGCTGATGTCCACGCCTATACCTGAATATCCCATGAAAACGTGATCTGAGCCATCCAAATCGTCCGGCGAAGTTGAGTGGTCGAGATCAGTTTGCGGTTTGGGAGGTGTGACCACGCTAGTTTGAGCGCGCGTTTTGGATTAGCCAGGCATGATATGCCTTGGACGATTGGGTTAGGGAATAGATGGGTCCACGGTGGTCATGCTGGTATGACCGGACCTGTTTAATCTAATCTTGGACCCTCCATTCATGCCGGAGAAGATGGACGCTCGTGATGCTCAAAACCCTAATTTTGGGTTTCAAAGCCGTGTGTCTTCTCTTGTTTGGGCGACGATTTTGTCACGACCAAACATGGTTGGTCTTGACCGATTGGTCAAGTGTGTAGGCGGGCCCACGGTGATCGTGTTGACATGCTCTGGGCCCTTTGAATCTACATCTACACCCTCCATCTATACCTGCGAAGATGGATGGTTGAGGCTGTTTTGCGACACATGTAATATGCCGCAAACCCTAATTTAGGGTTTTCCGTCCATAATGCTTGGTATGAACATTTTTTTGGCAAGCTAGGCCAATGGCCGACTGTGCGGGTTATTCATTGGTTCGGCAGTGGATATTCCATACCTGCTTGGGGGTGATGGAATTGATCTGGGTCATCCAATCATGCTTATGGAGTTGGATGACTGCGATCATATCCGGACTGATACGGTCAATCCGGATGCTCAATCGGGCTAGTATAACACACCGAGAGGGGCTCAATCGGGCTAGTATAACACACCGAGAGTCGGCTGTACGGGTATTTCGTACATGGTTTCATTATAGTGCTTGGAGGTTCGTGTTACTCAGAAGAGTAACACTCGGTCGTCATGCCACACCGATAATGAATACGGAAATACAAGGCTGATTAGAAATTCACAGGATGGGATTGTTGCCACATGCTCCAACCTGGAGGAATTTCATGTATTCACAGAATGGGATTGTTGCCACATGCTCCATTCTTGGTGAATTAATTGAGGGAGTATCCAACACTTATTAATGGCTTTATCTTTTACAAGATGTCAGCGCATAATTTTTTCGGATTTTACAATTTTAACTTCAAATGAAAACCCACCATCAACACTACGGGATTCAGTTTTCCAGCAAATCCTCCATATGGAGTCCGACCCCTCCCCTCTAAGATTTGCTGGGAAACTTATCAAGGGATTTGTGGACCCACTTTTTTTTTTTAACTCTAAATCCCATATATATGCAATTTTAAGATTTGAGGGTAATGCCAAACGGTACAAAGACTTTAATACAAGAAAACTCTATAAATCCTAGGAATTTTAATTGAGTTACCAAACACACAAGGAATTTACATGAATCCCAGAATTTGTAATCCCATGGGATTATAAATTCCTGGAAATGGTGAATTCTGCAAACAAACCCACCATAAGTGAGTGAGATAACAGAAGGTTTCCTAGTCAAACTAATCCCAACCGTAGAGGAGTTCATGAAGTAGGTGCAAAACCATCGAATCAAATGAGTGCTATTAAGACCCTTAGGAGTGGTAGAGTTGTAGACAATAAGGTATCCATGCCCGATAGTGGACATACTGTAGTTCACCCCTCAGGATCTCACCCCACAGGACCACCACTATCTGAGGGGATTGATAAAGTTTCTGATGATGCCAATACGGTTCCTGAGAGGTCTGATTTTGTGCCTAGAGCCCCATTTCCCTAGCTATTAGTACCAACAAAGAAGGAATCGAACTTTAATGACATATTGGAGGTTTTGAAGCAAGTTACCATAAACCTTCCTTTATTAGATGCAATTATGCAAATTCCTTCTTATGCCAAGTTCCTTAAGGATATGTGTACGCGAAAGAGAAAACTTAGCGTCCATAAGAAAGCGTTTTTAGCTAGTCATGTAAGTTCAATCATTCAGAACACCACAACTCCAAAGTACAAAGACCCGGGTTCCCCTACCATTGCTTGCACAATAGGTAACTTAGGGTAGAAAAAGCTTTACTTGACTTAGGAGCCAGTGTGAACTTGCCGTACCCGTACCATGTGTACTTACGGCTAAGGACTTGGTGAAATGAAACATACTCAGATGACACTACAGTTAGCTGATAGGTCCGTCAAAATTCCTCGAGGTGTTATCGATGATGTTTTCATTGAGGTCACCAAGTTTATTTATCCAGTGGATTTTGTTGTGCTAGATACCCAACCTGTCCCCGACCCAGAGAACCGGATATACCGTGATTTTAGGTTTCCCATTTTTAGCTATGTCTAATGCGGTCATTAACTGTCGAAGTGGTGTGATGAATTTATCTTTTGGTAATATGACAATGGAGATGAACATTTTTAATGTCGGTAAGCTACCTTATGAGTTATATGACACATGTGTAGAAGAGGTGAACATGATAGAAGCCTTAGTTCAGGAGTCATTACCAAACATTTTGTCTGAAGACCCATTAGAAAGTTGTCTATCCCATTTTGGTTTAGATTTTGACGACGATAGCACTATTGAAGAAGTGAATGCTCTATTAGATTCTACCCCTGTGTTAGACACTGATAGATGGAAAGCTAGGTTTGAAAAATGACCAGTTTCTGAGACTACCTTAATTTCTTCTTTAGAAGAGCCTCCTGTTAGAGCATAGCTCGGTTGAACCCACCAAGCGTTGGTATGTCAAGTTTGTTTGTCATATTTTAGTGAATAAAAACTCATTTTAAGAGTCGCTTGATTATGTACTAGAGTCAACTTTGTATAGGTTAGCTTGAAAGTATTAGGATATGAGACATTACAAGTATTGCGAAGACTTAAAGAAGTGAAGAAGTAAGAAGCTACAACGACAACATCATCCTTCCACTTGAGGTTAGTGATATTTGACTTGAACTGTTTCATTCCCTAACGTATCTTTCAAGTCGTGCATATTGAAAACGAAACTGCAAAGCATAATCACTCTAGATAGACATAGTATTAAGGAATACAATATGAAGTTTATTGCTTAACCATTAAACTTTGTAGATAAGACATCGACATAATCGTTTGAATGCTATTGTGATTATGTATGGGTATGAGGTGAGGATTTCATCCTAGGAAACACTTTGTTCTACATGTGTTTTAAGGAAGTAAGTTCATAAACTTTTTTATGAATCGAAAAGGAAATCTCCGAAGCGTTATCGGGATTGTTATTCATTGCATATCTTGTGAAAATCCAATATGCGTGATTTAGTATAACCGCTCACGACTTGTTTGTGTTCTTGGTAAAACTATTCACAAGGGCCTGACTTATGTATTGGTATGACTTTTATTAGTGAAACCGATCTTAAGTAATCACCTGAGATGGTATGATCGAGTTTGTGTTTTGTTGAACCGAATCTGGTTAAAGGGGAACCGATCCTATGAAGAGGTGCAACACATCACAAAGGGGAATCGATCCTTGTATGAGGTGCATCAAGGTTTATAGCAGAAAGGGGAACCGATCCTATGAACATGTACAACACATTTTTAGGCAAAGGGAACCGATCCTATGGACATGTGCAACACATATAAGTTAGATACCATATATATGTGGGAAACCGATCCTAGTACCTAGTCAACCGAATTTTGGAAAGCTAGTGTGACTATGCACAATACTCACACGGAGGTAGAACCGAAACTTGTTTTTGGAGAACCGTTAAACCCATGATTTGTGATTGAGTGTTTCTTAATCAATCGCATAGTTATTGAAAGTCACATGAACCAATTCTAAACTTGTTTGGAAGTGTGGCAAATCGGTTTCAAGGTTGTAAGTATGAAAGAGGACTTATAAAGTAAGGATGTCGGCATACTTTGAACACGTGCAGTAATGTTTATATTTTATTGTTCAAAGTTATTCCTTAATAGCTACATGAAGAAAATCCCAGGATCGAAATAAATAAGTTAAGAATCTTTTATTTAAGGTTGTTAATTTTATTTTAGGAAAATGATAATTAGTAATATGCATTTACTAGTTGAGATTTTTTCAGAGAGATTTTCGATCATTATTTTGGACAGAGCATTTCCAGGAATTATGAAAACCGAATTTGGAATGTATTGAATATCTTTGAGAATATTTTTGGTTTTGGAAATTCCTTGGTGTCCAAACTTCCTTTTCTATAAATACTTGAAGTTTTCATTTCTAGCAAACTAATCCTTCGTGACAGCAGACTTCCTCGGTTGTGTTGTTACTGGTGTAGCCGCCTATTCGGAGAGGATAGTAACCTAATTAGGCGAAATCTCTTACGGCCGCTCAGTTTAAAGTCTTCTTTGGGATTGAGAAGCTCTACTAGTACAGTTGGTGGGAAACTAGAAAATTGCGGTTTATCTTTTGTTTTCGATTGATTTGATTGACTAAAGGTGGTTGAACTTTGATTGCACCTAGTTTGTTTATGCTTGAGAATCTTCTCTTCTGATATAAGATTCACTCAAACTAGATCGAAGTTTCGACAGGGATCTTTAGACTGTTGTTAGTACTAAATACGATCTTGTGATAATCCATTGTTAACAGACTCCGTTCTGTGCGTGATTGATTACAAGAGATTCAAGTTGTTGTGTGCGTGTTTATTGAAGATCTAAGAAGATTTGAAGACAAAGAAGATATTGAAGATTTCTGATTTGGGGTTCATAATATTTGGTGTGTACAATACTTGTTTCGGTATAAGAGGATCCAACTATAATCAGTTTATCCTTGTGGTAGATTGGATTGATTAGTTGTGTAGATCGACATCAATACAATTCTTTGTGATTAAAAGTATTGGTTGCAAAATCTTAACGATTACTTTGGTAATTGAGAATAAGATAGATCTGAGAACCTGACGAACGAGTTTATGTTAAGATAAACAGAAGAGCCTTTGTCTAACTCACATCACTTGGTTGAAGAGAGTTGATACCAAACAGATTTGTTGTTCCTTTACTGTTTGGAATACGAACCAAAGGAATTGTTCCAAGTACGTGACTTATTCCTAAGTTGGAGGAGTGGGAATACAGACGGAACTAGGTGAACTATAGGTTTAGTTGCTTGGTCTCAACTATACGAAGTTAGGTTTAATTTTGTGTAGCGGCTTAATCCCGAGAGTATTGATTGGACAAGGTCCCGGGGTTTTTCTGCATTTGCGGTTTCCTCGTTAACAAAATCTTGCTGTGTCATTTACTTTATATTTCCGCATTATAATTGTTTTATTATAATTAAAGTAAATTACACAAATGTTAATTCCTATTTACTTGATAAACAATCCTATTATGTTTGGTTAAGTCCGAACCTTTGTTTCAAGTAAACATACTTCGTTGTTGTATTGTCTCGATCTCGTATCCATATATGATCACAAGAAGTGTGAACCGATTAGTTGTATTGTCTCGACTCAGTCCATAGACAATCACTTTCGGAGAAAGGAGTTATAGGTAGGAAAAGCTTTAGCTTGAGGTATATTTGGGTACCCTCGCCTTTACACTTTGTATCAGAGCAGGCAAACACAAAAAGATCTAACAATCTGTGTTTGGTGTGATCCAACCTATAAGAATTTGAATCAGATGAACGATTCAATTAACGTTTTAAATATTTTAGATGGTCTGAAAGAAGACTCTGAAGAATATCCCTCTACTCTTGTTAAAATATTGGATAAAAGGATTGAACAGAACCAGTCATACACTGCTGAGATCAGTAATATCACGATTGATAGAAAACTGGTGAAAAACTCTGAAGAGTCTAAATCAAGAGATTCTCAAGAATGCTCAATTCTTCTATCCAGACATCTTAAACAGTCTAATAAGAGTCAGATCAGGAACCAGTTTCAAAAAGGATGGAAGTGTTTAATTCAGAAGATTTTTTTTTACAAAATGTCTGATTTATCGTGTTAAGAAACTTTTTAAGAACTTAACAAACCATCCTAAATCTGGTGAACAATGTCTTGGAGATTTTGCATTTAAAACAACCTCACCATTCCAATGGTTTCTTGATAGTGGATGTAGTAGACATATGACATGTGATCTTTCTTGGTTCACAAAAACTGAAGACTACAAAGGAGGATCTGTGACGTTTGGAGATGGAAGCAGCTGTCTTATTAGCAAAAAGGGAACTATCAAACTTCCAGGTATTCCCGAAATCCATGATGTTGTTTATGTTAAAGGAATGAAAGCTAATCTTTTGTCTGTCAGTCAAATTTGTGATAAAGGTCACAAAGTTATCTTCAATATGAAAGGATGTGATATTGAAGATAAGTTCGGAAAAGTAATCTTTCGAGGAAGAAGAAGTATGAATAATTGTTATCTCCTTGATATACAATCCAATTTATATTATAACTGGACTAAGGTTGAGTCAACTCATTTGTGGCATGAACGCTTTGGTCACATCAACTACCGAATGCTTGGTAAGCTCATTAACCGTGAACTTGTCAAAGGCGTTCCAAAAATTAACACTAAAGTAGAAGGTGTTTGTGGTGCATGCCAAAAGGGTAAGCAAGGAAAAATTCCACACAAACTTTCTCGAGATATAGGCACTCGTGCTCCTCTCGATCTTATACATATGGATCTATTCGGTCCAGTCCAACAAGCATCTATTGGAGGGAATAAGTGTGCTTTAGTGATGGTAGATGATTATACTCGGTTAACATGGGTTGCTTTTCTGAAGCACAAAAATGACTCTCTTGAGGAGTTCAAAATCATTGTGAATAGAATTCAAAATGAAAAAGGTCGCAATCTTAAGAAGATAAGAAGCGATCGTGGTACATAATTCAAGGATACGAAAGTATATGAATACTGTAATAGTCTTGGAATAATTCACCAATTCTATGCTCCTATTACACCTCAGGAAAATGGAGTAGCTGAGAGAAAGAATAGAAATATTCAAGAAATGGCAAGAGTATTGCTTCATAATAAAAACCTACCATTAACTTTCCGGGGGGGAGCTGTATTTACAACATATTATCTTATAAACAGAGTCTACTTAAGATCAAAAACTCTAAAATACCCCATATGAATATGAATTATGGTATGGAAGAAAACCCAATCTAAGCTATTTAAGGGTTTTCGGAAGCAAATGCTATATTCTAAAAGACAGAGAACATAGAGGAAAATTTGATTCCAAAAGTGATGAATGAATTTTTCTTGGGTATGCTTATGACAGTCGTGCCTTCAGGGTATACAATCTTAGAACCAAAGTCATGATGGAATCAATTAATGTGGTTATTGATTACATTAGCGATTTTTTCCAAGACAACCACACTGCAGCAGAGCTTCCTCCCTCTGAAACTATTATTAAAGAAAAACAGACAGAAGTCGACCCATCTATTGTTCCTTTAATTAGTGACACCGATGATAAAGATGATAATGAAAGTATTGTTGAACAACCCAATGATACTGAAAATATTGTCCAAAAACCCGTTAAATGGGTCCATCAAAGACACTCGTCTGAAGACATCATTGGAGATGCCAATGTTAGAGTTATGACTCGAAGAGAACTTCAAAATGTCTGTCACTATTCATGTTTTGTTTCTTCAATAGAGCCGAAAAATATTGAGGAAGCACTTAGTGAACCTGCTTGGGTAACCGATCGGTCTGGCGTGTAGGTAGTAGGCTGGTGTTCACGCCTATACCTGACTGTCCCATGAAAACATGATATAAGCCACTCAAATCGTCCGACGAAGTTGAGTGGTCGAGATTAGTTTGCAATCGGGAACTGTGACCACTCTAGTTTGGGCGGACGATTTTGGATAACCATGCATGGTATGCCTTGGCCGATCAAGTGAGGGGATAGATGGGTCCACGGTGGTCATGTTGGTATGACCGGACCTGCTTAATCTAATCTTGGACCCTCCATTCGTGCCGGAGAAGATGGAAGCTCGTGATGCTCAAAAACCCTAATTTTGGGTTTCACGGTCGTGTGTCATGCTCTATTCGGGCGTACGAATCGATATGACCAACCATGGTTGGTCCTGACTGATCGGTCAGGTATGTAGGCGGGCCCACGGTGATTGTGTTGACATGCTCTGGGCCCTTTGAATCTACATCTACACCCTCCATCTATCCTCGTGAAGATAGATGGTTGAGATCTATTTTTTGCGACACATGTAATGTGTCGCAAACCCTAATTTAGGGTTTTCCGTCCATACTTCTCGGTTTGGACGTTTTGGCAAGCTATGCCAATCTTTTGGGAGGCCGACCATGCGGGGCCCGCGTTGGTTCGGCGTGAATATTCCATACCGCTTGGGGGTTACGGAATTGATCCGGGGCCATCCAATCATGCTGGTGAAGTTAGATGATCGTGATCATTTCGCATCGATACGGACAGTCCGGATGCTCAATCGGGCTAGTATAACACACCGAGAGTTGCTCAATCGGGCTAGTATAACATACCGAGAGTTGCAAATGACGGGTATTTCGTACATGCTTTCATTATAATGCTTGGAGATTCATGTTGCTTTCTTTGAGAGTAACACTCGATCGTCATGCCGCACCGATAATGAGTACGAAATACAAGGCTGGTTACGCATTAATTAATAATGTCGTAAATTCACGGGGTATATGGGATTGTTGCTACATGCTCCAACCTGGATGAATTTCGTGTATTTAATTCATGAATTTGGGATTGTTGCCACATGCTCCATTCTAGGTGAATTAGTAAAGTGAAGAAGTATTCATCACTTATCAATGGCTTTATCTTTTGCAAGATGTTAGCGCATAATTTTGGCCTTTACAATTTTAGCCTTAAATGAAATCCACCATCAACATTAAGTCCCCTGCCTAGCACGTAATTGTTACACCATTGTGGGGTAGGCATGAGATGGTGACAGTTAAATACAAAGCTTATGAGACAAAGTTAGATGTTACCAGGAGAGACGGGTCATCCTGTCTTTGGAGCATGTCACGTTCAAGAGGCGTCCAGGTGAGTGTTCCCCTAGCATGATGTCGGTCTTGCGTGCTTCGATGGACTGTTATGCCTGTTTCGTTCGTGGGGTTACTGCACCTGCTTGATCGAACGTGGGCTTGATGCGCCTGTTTTGGTTAATCGTGGGTCCGTTGCGTCTGCTCGATCGAACGTGGGACCCGATGTAAGCATGCTTGAATCGAACATGGGAAGATGTGCATGCTTCGATCAAACGCGATACCACCTTGTACATGTTTCAAACTTCGGCCATGTCATGTGCCTAATTTGACCGTACGGTTGATGTACTTGCTCGAGTGTCATCTTGCTACTTCGACCAAACACCGACCCGGCTAGCTTGACTAAACACCGGACTTGATGCTTTGACCAAACACCGGCCTTGTTGTTTGCTTTGCTCGAACGTGGGACCCGATGTGAGCAAGTTTTTTTTTTTTTTTTTGTAAATGAACCTTGTGTGCTCAAATGTAAATGTGGGTCCTGTAGAAAGCGTTGAAGTGTTGGAGCTGAAACGCTTTCTTCTGGAGAGGGCGAGCTTTGATTGGGGACGCCTGTGTCTGCTTCGACCAATCTGGGGCTGGGATCAAGTGGGACCCGCCGCGTGCCTGACTGAACGTCGACCCTGTGTTTTGACTGAAAACCGGCCTTGCTGCGTGCGCCTATTTTATTCGAATACCAGCCTTGTGACTTTGATCAATACCATACTTGAAACTTGAGCAATACCGGACTTGTGACTTGATCAATACCGGACTTGTGACTTGATCAACACCGGACTTGAAACTTGGGAAATACCGGACTTGTGACTTGATCAACACCGGACTTGAAACTTGAGTAGTACCCGGACTTGTGACTTAATCAACACCGGACTTGAAACTTGAGCAATACTAGGACTTGTGACTTGATCAACAGGACTTGAGACTTGAGAAATACCACACTTGTGACTTGATCAACACCGGACTTGAGACTTGAGCAATACCGGACTTTAAACTTGATCAATACCGGACTTGAGGCTTGAGCAATATCGGACTTGAAACTTGATCAATACCGGACTTGAGGCTTGAGCAATGTAGGATCATAATATCGCAACGTACAAGGCTCGCGAGATTAATAAACGACGATGTCGCGAGGGAGTCGCTTGAGGAGCTAAAATAAACGACGCAATGAATAACGACAGGCAAAACATAAAGAAGACGTGAGACTGGCGAGGGTTAAGAAGTGTCGCGAGAGTGAATGTTTATGCATGCGACACTTCGCGAGACATTCCCAGAAAATAAAGGGAAGCTTAGTTTGTCATCCACTATGTATTACCCTATATAAAGGGTTAAATGAGTCTGTAAGAGGGGATCCTTTTGGGTGAAATTGTTGAGCAAGTCATTAGGAGAGAGAAAGTTTGAGTGTTTTAACTTCTAAGTGTAATTCTATTTTCTGTGTAAACACTTCATGAATTCAATCAATAAATATTCTTGATCTTACATCTTTCAATGGATTAATTAATCAAAATTGAGTAAGGGTGTAGTGTGGGATTTCACGCAACTACATATGCGCTAGAAACAGGATTGAGCGAGAGATTGACGTAGAAATCGGAAGGAATTTGGATTAACAGAGAAAAGATTTGGAGAAGATACTCAAGAATTCATTGGAAAAGAAAGATGGCTAGAAGAAGAAATGTACAAGGGCAACCAACGATTGTAAGAAGAAGTGGGAGACTTATTTGGAGAAAGGAGGAATGAAACAGGAGAATCGTCAAGGATGAATATGAGAAACGATGGAGAAGATCAAAACCAACCACCGATCTCCCGGTAGCAAACGCAGCTGTGGATTATGATAGAGTAAGTGTACATACTTGGAGGTCGATTCGAAGACGAGAGAGAAGAGGAGCGGCGGCGGTGAACAATGGACAAGGAGAGCAAGGAATGAATGGAGAAAACGAAGAAATCACAGGCATTAGAAAGATTGAGACAAACAATACGAAGAGAGACGGCTAGAGGCGGAGGAGCGAGCAAACTTGACAAGACAGAATCATGAATTGAGGATGGAAAATAGGAGGTTGCAAAATAGGAGATCTAGAAGTAGCGTGAGATCAAGTTCAAGATCGAATAGGGAACAGAGAAGGAGAGTTTTACCAACAGAAAGTACCGAGGAAGAAACACAAAATCCAGTACGAGTGCAGGCGAGAGAAGAGGGGAAATAGAAGATCGTTATATTCCTCGGCCCGAAAATCTTCAAAATGAGCGGAATAGGGAAAATCAAGGAAACATGCAACTCCAAGAACCGAATGACCCAATTGCTTGAAGGAGAATAATCTTGCAGGAGAGAAGAACGAGAAGAAACCGAGAGATCGAGGATGACATTGAGAGACACTACATTGAACAAGCGCGGCTAGCTCGCGAGAGAGAAAGGCTAAGAGAAGAAATGGAAAATCAAGAGATGGAGGAGGCAATCCCGCCAGAATAACCATGATAACCGAGAAAGAAGGAGGGAACAAAATCGTACCAATAGAAATATTAATGAAGAATATGAGAGGGCGCGAGATGAGAGCCGAGAGACAGCCAAGAAGAGAGAACAACCGATATAATGGCGTGCGAATTGAAGAAAGAAACGAAGAAGAGCGTCGCGGGGAAAGGAGAGAAGAAAATAACGAGCAAGAAGGTCAAAACGAGGCACGAGCGAAGAAGGAGAGAAGCGAGCTAAAAAGACCCAGTAGAATCAAATTACGAGGCAAATGAACAAATCTTAAGAGAAGCGGGCTGAAATGAGAGGATTCTTTGAACAATAGAAGGGAAGGAGGAAGAAAACAATTGGATGAAGCCATCGTGAGAAGGCTGCGAAGAATCCCTTCACGCTAGAAGTACGAGATGGGAGGAATACCTCTAAGTGCAATCTTCTGCGTTAACAAACATCTTGATGGAACAACACATGCGGTACAACATATCAAGGCCTATATGAGGTGTATGTTGCGGTGGGAGGATCATGATGCTATACTATCTGTGCAAATATTTCGCATCAAGCCTAATTGGAGAAGCACTAAAATGGTATTGAAGATGTATTCGGGTTGAGCGAGAGCTTAAGGCAGTTGACAATAAGATGGAGAACCATGTGTAGCGAAATGGCAGGACGGGTTGAGGAAAGATATCTCATTCTCTCATTTGTGAATGCTCTCTTCGCGACTAACATTATACATTCAAATTTTAGAGTCAAAAATACAATCACGATGGCGAAGCTGCGAGAGTTACGGGAAGAATATATCGCCTTAGAAGAACGACGAATGAAATGAATTCTTATCCGATCGCGAACACAAACTCGAATGCGTGAACGCAAGCTTGTTACCTCAATTCATCAATACTGATGGCGAGCACTTCGCAAGGACGGCAAACGAGGGAAGGCTGATGAGGGACGGCGGAAGATAGTAGCCATGGGAAGTCATGACCGGGAGGAGTTTGAACAAGAAAGGAATTACTACAACCGTAACGACAATAATAAGATTCAAAGGCTAGATCATGTGCAAGAAACTTACGGTGGACGAAGGCAATATAACCATGGAGGCAGAGAAGCCGCAGAATAGTATGGGAACCAATTAAGATGCCTCACTTTGAATGCTAGTGTGGAAAAGATGCTGGAGGCTATACTTGTGATGGAAGATGTACCGGCACCTTGGAACGCGGGGATGGAACCACCACCGGCGACGAAGTCATGAGTTTTTTTCTTACCATCTCTTCCATGGACATCAAACAAACGACTGCAGAAACGTAAAGAGAATTATTCTCAGGATGATTGATCAAGGGAAGCTGAATCACTTTCTAAAAGGAGAAGAAAAAGGCCGAGACATTACCACCACCACCAGAAATGCACTGAAACGAGTGTCGGCGAAAGGAAAGGAAACATTTGTGATAGAGAGGTCGGAACAAAAGCTAAAAATTTGAATTGCAACTCTATCGTCCACTCTTATCGCACAATCGAAGATTTTCATGACAACGTGCTCGGTAGAGTCTTTGCGAGAGATGCTAATGATAAAGAAATAATGAGTCCGGCGAGAGCGACTTGATTAGAAAAGTGGCGTGAAGACTATTTCTTTCTCTGTGAGATGAAGTGCCGAAAGGAAGAGAAACACATGATAGCCCGTTGGTTGTGAAACTAGAGATTAACCCGAAACCAGTTGACGGGAAGATGATGAAGCGAAGCTTGCTTTGGGCGATCAACCGAATCTAATCGACACCGGGAAGTTCGGGTGAATATTCTCTTTTACCATACTTACAAGACGATGGGAGGAAAAGATGAGGATTTGATCCCCTCGACATATAAGATATATGGCTTTAATGGCAATCGCAAACAAACCAAAGGAGAGGTTCACATGAGAATACCTCTGCAAGGATTATCAAGCGATATCTTATTAGTGTGGTTGACGTGGAATCTCCATATAATGCGGTGATTGGGAGGCCATGGCTTCATGAAATCTTGGGAGTCGCATCAACATATCATCAATGTATAAAATTTCCCACATCCAAATGGCATTGGTATTATACGAGAGAGAATGGAAGGAGTCACGGCAATGTCATGAGGTCGATGTAGAAAACAAGAAGAAAGAAATGCCAAAAGAAAGGGATGGAAGCAACATGTGAGAGATGAGCTGAGAGAAAGGAAAAGCGATGGTAGATGTTATAGAAGTAAGGACTGAACATACCTCGCAAGGTGAATGCCTAGAAGCAGGGCGAATGTTATGATAACAAAGGAGCGAAGGATATGAGGAACAAAAGGCATAAGAAGTGAATAGTCAACAAAAGCGGGAGGAAAAGTAGCAATTGAAGTAATGATGTGCGAGAATCTCGCGATCAAGGGTAAATGAGAATTCGATTAAGAAAGAGATAAAGACACAACAAATGAAATGGAATTTTGCGAATACTTCGCAAACAAATATTAACAAATAATGAAACATGAATGATTGAATGATTTAACAAAGATGAATGAGTAAATGAATGGGACGAACCTTTATGGCGTACACCCTAGTTCGCGAATAACATTTCGTAAGAGGCAAATGTAAGACCTAAGTGCGTCATATAAGGGGTATCTCTCGACATGGCTCGGGGGAAAGGTTACACCGCTCTGAAGCTGAGTCATGAAAATTTGGGGCCCATGAGAGCCTATCGGAAGAGGTACCTTGGATTCCCAACTATATATATAAGGTTATACTGGTTGGGCGACCGAGGGTCTCTTCTTAGGAGTTAGTGTATGCTCAAGGCGCGAGGTACACTGGGTTGAGCGAGTGCCGGGATGGATGAACCTACCTGGCCATTCTTGGCAAGTCTTGGCATATGTTGCACTCGCCCGAAGAAAACTCCACTTAGGGTGTAGTCTCGTATCCATAAACCATATAGGTATAAGGGATAAGAGGCTGCGAAAACAACTAGTTGTTGTTAAGACCAGGATGGGAGGAGCTAGTCTTGTATGGCCGATGTTTCGCCTCCTTTGAAGGGGCAGCAGGGAGATGATAAGGGCGATGCTCTCCATTAGGGGTGTCAAAACAGACACGCAAATGTCATAAGGCTATGTTTTTCAAGAGAATTTAGGCTTGTCATATTTGTGCAATGATCTGCAGAGGCAATAATACTAGCGAGGGTAAGGCGAGATCAATGGGTCTTTACACGACGGTGTACGGACGTCTGCGATTTCGTCGCACGGCGGCAATGTCATGGGGGTTTTATGTTCGCAAGGATATCTAGACTGTCATATTGTCGCAACTAAAACATCTACGAGAGGCAAAAATACTTGGAAAATGATAAAGGCAAGATCAATGGGTCTTTACATGCAAGTGTAAGGACGTCTGCGATTTTGTCGTGATGAAAAGGTGGCGAGGAAGACCTCTAATTAGGGAGGTCGACTTGGAAGACCACACAAAAATGATAAGGCAAGGTCAATGGGCCATTGCATGAAAATGTAAAGGCGGCTGCGATCTTGTCGCAACAAGAAAAAGATAAAACAAAGATTACAGAAATGGTAAGGCGAGACAAGTAGGATTCTTGATTTATAAAGATACTCGCGACCTCGTCGCAACGATATGTTTCAATATGAGGCAAAATACATGATGACAACTAAAATCTTTCATCTGAAGATAAATAACTGAGGCAAGTATGGGAATGGGAAAGATGGAATATTGTTATTCATCTTCTGATGAAAAATTTATACATCAATAATATTAGCCAATTATATTACAAAGAAGAACTACCAAAAAAAGGGAATAAAGATTGAATTTAGAGGAACAGTTCAAGAAGTACACTATAATAAAGAGATACGAAATGTCTGAGATATTACGAGACGGTGAAAGAAAACAAAAAGAATTATCTCTTTGGTGATTCTTCTCTTTCATCGACTCTTGATCCCGATGATTCTCATCGCGAATTTTCTTCTTCGCGACCTCACTATCGAAACGTCCGAGATAGGCAGATTCTCAGAACCTTTTCAAGAAGCCGAGGATATGAATGCGAGAGGATATTGTGGTCCTTACAAACATACTCCATGGCTCCATTACGAAAACGAAACTGACATCATTATTAAAGTTCTCCATCGTTAGAAATTGTTTCTTCAACTTGAAATATTTATTCTCGCGAAGGAGAGACTCTTTAAGCCGGTCTTTTCGAGTTTGAGTTCTTCAATTCTCATTTGGAAAATTAGAATTCTTTTCGATTCAAGTTCTCTAATTCTAATCTGAAGCCTCTTCTCGGTCTGCAAATAAGCAACAACAAGTTAATAATTTACAAGCAATATTACAAAAGTAAGAAGCAGTAAGGTATAATAGATAACCTTCTCTATCAGATATCATATCCTTAATCAAGGAAGTATGCTCAGCATGAAGACTAACATCAACACCTAGGTTATTCTGGCATTATCTAAAACTTTCGCAGACCAGCGAATTCATCATCATTATTAATGACAAGAAGAGAAGCAACTTGCTCTTCATTTGCTTAAGTATGGTATTTTGATGAAGGAGTTCATCTCGTTCAACTTGCACACCAAGAAGAGATTTGTGGAATTCTCGCTAACGCTTTGTGCACCTCGTTAGTAATACGATCGTTCTCATCTATGAGATCACTAATTTTCTTCCTTAAAGTCTTGATTTTCTTCTCGGAATCAAGGTACATTAGATTTAAAGCGATTAGTTAAATTTAAACTAGATCGTGTTTCGATTTCTAAGAGATGATGCTTGGATTGAAGATCCTTTAATGAAAGGAGGTTAGTTTTATTTGAGGAACTACTTAGAGATTGATTGAGATAAGTAAGAAGGACATCATCATTCATAGGCTCGGGAAATGAATGGAGAAGAATGGATTCTTGGAGAGATTATATACGTCTGCGAGAATAATAGTCGAGACAAAGAAAGACAGAAGATAACATGACAAGGATTTGAGAATTGAAAATTACTATGTTTAGTAAAGTTCTTTGATTTGAGTTACGAAGGGTAGATACTCTATCCTTTTGGGAGTCCAGATCGGCTTCTAATTTTTGAACCCTATCGCGAGATGACGCGACTTGACTTCCGGCTCTTGGGTCTTTTTGTTCAATTGTAAATTTCTCTTTTCAAGATTATTGCGTCTTCTCTCGAGATCCGAGGCAACTACAAAGAAGTTCTTCCAACCTATGAAAGAAGATAGAAAAATTGTTAATGCATATATATTTAAAAATTTAAAATTAACAAGGGAAATATGACTACATGCATACCAAAGACCCAAGTGAGTTCAAGAAGTCGGGAGACACGGTTCTAGAGGCTCCATTGAAAGAATTATTGCCCTCTAGTAAAGCGACATTACACACATTTACGAGAACCCGCAAAGGGAAGCTAGGGAGCATTTCCCATTCCTTGGAAAGAGTCGAGAAGATGCTGAGATAAGCGATCCATAGAAGAACCGGCCAATGGAATCTCTTTAATAGGAGAGGATTCGAATCACGATTATCTTCGTCATAAGATTCGGAGCTCGAGCTAAGGCGAAAGAAGATTGAGTCTTTCGTTTCTTAGTTAATGGAGCGAGAAGATTTACCCTTGCGAGCAGCAGTTTACCCTTACTTTTAATCTTCGACTCAGCTTCTTGACTCCAACCTTCGCATACGGTTAAAAATAAGAAAGCAGAGGCAACAATATTGTTTCAAATGACAAAGGAAATGTTTCTTACTTCATAGTAAGCGATCGAAGTATGGTCGAGTACTCTCCAACGGATTATCCTTGTACTTTCTTCTCGATTTGGCGATCGAGAAATTTTACAAACTTAACATATATAAAAGAAAGTTGCAAAGGCAAGATTTAAAATGGGAAACATACCTCATTTGCCTTATCGGGCCATTTGAATTCCCAAGGATGATACCACAGTGAGATTCGCAGGAAGAACGTGCGAGCCCGCGATATAAGGGCCATTTAAAATCAAGGGTACAACCCACCACTTCTCATCTTTGGAGTGGCGAGGTAGTATTATTGCCCAGAGTGCCAATCAATATCCGCATGAGCAATTTATCCTCGGGGACATTATCCTTCTTTTCGGGCCGAATGCCCAGTGAATTCGCATTAATCATCTTTATCCGAATAGTTTTCAAAAAAGCTCTCTACGGTGTACTTCTCTGACTATTTCAAGTCTGCGAAATCGGGGTGTCTAACTTGTTAGTAGGGTATAAAGATCCTTTGCCCGGCACCACGATTCGCGAACTCAAGCATTAGGCGAATGCAATCGCCACTCAATTGATAAACAGCCCGAGAGAATTTTTCATGGGCCAAGATTTCATAAAATAAAGGCATCTCGGGATTGTGCAAAGGGAATGGGAAGTCTGCGAGAAGTGACCTATCGAGACTATAATTTTTGATCATCACATTGATGATCAGAAAACAGCTTTGCGAAAGGATAGATGAAGGTTCTTGATCAGGAATGGTTGATAAAGTAAAACCCTTCTCAAGCAATTTCTGTTGAACTTCATCAAAAGAAGTTTTGTATGCACGACTAATGAAAGCCATTATCAGTATGGGAATGGATGGGAGGCTGGAGATTAGGATCAACGTTAGAAGGGATGAAGAAAAGATTTATGATAGCGGGAGCGCAAATTGCGGAAGGAGAGAGTCAAGAAGAGTTGCGAGAGAAATTAAAGGAAGAAAAGAGGAGGAAAAGAAAACTATATATAGAAAAATTAAAAAGATTCTTGAGAAAAACGAGGGCATTTAATGCGAGAAGAGACATGAACGGTCGAGAATAAATGGTTGGAAGAGGCGTGTCAAGAAAAGACTTTAATAGTCAAAATATGTGTAATAGTACGGGCAAGAAGCAGATAAAGATAAGTAGTTGCGGCAAATCAAAATATTGATTCTCATGACATTCTCCCCCTCGCGAGAGAGATATAAGGAGAGACGGGGGAGATGGAACTTCATATATATACCACAAAAGAAGCTTGAACCGCTAAAAGAATAGAGGCAAGTACGTACTTTTCAAGAAAAATATTCTTTTGCTCGTTCCTTCACCAATTGAAACCAAGAATATTACAAACCATGAATTTTTCCTTCAAATCGCTCTTCAAGCAATATTCAAGGAAAAGAGGCAAGATGTAGGATCATAATATCGCAACGTACAAGGCTCGCGAGATTAATAAACGACGATGTCGCGAGGGAGTCGTGTGGGAGCTAAAATAAACAGCCGCAATGAATAACGACAGGCAAAACATAAAGAAGACGTGAGACTGGCGAGGGTTAAGAAGTGTCGCGAGAGTGAATGTTTATGCATCTGCGACACTTCGCGAGACATTCCGAAAATAAAGGGAAGCTTAATTTGTCATCCACTATGTATTACCCTATATAAAGGGTTAAATGAGTGCAGTAAGAGGGGGATCTTTTGGGTGAAATTGTTGAGCAAGTCATTAGGAGAGAGAAAGTTTAAGAGTGTTTTAACTTCTAAGTGTAATTCTATTTTCTGTGTAAACACTTCATGAATTCAATCAATAAATATTCTTGATCTTACATCTTTCAATGGATTAATTAAGCAAAATTGAGTAAGGGGTGTAGTGTGGGATTTCCATGACTACAAGCAATACCAGGACTTGAAACTTGATCAATCTGGGACTTGAGGCTTGAGTAATACCGGACTTATGACATGATCAATACTTGGTGTTTGGACCCAATACCATCCTTGTGTACTCCAACGTGAATGTGTGTTACGTCGTGTGTGACTACACATCTCACGCGTTTTTATACAAGTACTTGACTCATGTCTTTTATTGTAGAATGAAGAAAAGAACTCTGTTGAGATGTCTTCTGGGATAATCTTTGGTGCCAAGTTAGGAGGTGTTGACAGCTTCAAAGATATTAGAACATTGATGATGAGTTGTTCACTGCGCGCCCTTTCAACTATATGAAAATATCCGTTCCACAAGATAACCTTTGTCCTATCGACTTCAAGGTTTTTCATGCTCCGCTGGGACCTCATGAAGGATGGATGAGACGTATGTTGAGCAATGAGTACATCAAAGATAACTTGACCGGAGCGCAAATTATTGATGCGGCTTGAGTGTTGAAACGGCTTGAGAGGATGTTAAAGTGGTTTCTGGTGCGAACGTTGAGGTGTATCCTGGAGAGAGTGTTGAAGAAGGATTTTGAAGCAAACGTGGGTCCCGGAGAGAGCGTTGAGGCAGCTCTTGAATAGACCATTGAAGCAGCTTCTGCTAGACGGAGCGTTGAAGTGTTTCCCTCTTCAGTTCGGTTTACCCTTGCGAATTCCATGCTTCTTTACTGACCATCTCTCTCATGTTGAAGAATTCCTTGACTGAGGGTGAAGGAACTTCATGTGTGCCTCGATCCCCAAGCGTGGTTTACATGGTTTGTTCGTAGTGGTTGTTGTCGAGCAGAAATGGAATATCTTGGACATTGTTTCATAATTGTGGGAGTCGTGCATGTGGTCTTTTGTAGTTGGAGTTGACGGACGCGCGGGATGTTGTATCTCGGTGGTTTTCCTCTTGCTACTTGAGGAACCTTTACAGAAGGCTGAAGGTTGTATCGCATGTTAGTGAGATATATGCCCCTACAAACATTATGAGGCTCTTCATTACCGGCAGGACTGGTTCTTTCTATCAGGGCATATGTTGTTGTAGATGAGCGTTCAACAGCTCCAGAGGATGACCAAAGTGCGGATTCTCCAACATAGCATGATAGACATGTACCACTTTGTCACGATAAAGTGACTCACCCGGATCTTGTTCGACCACTGTCTGATAGAGTCACTCGCCCGGATCTTGCTCGACGCGTGGACATCGTTATCTTCTTGAGGCTGCTCCCTTGAGGTATCGGCTCCAATGGAAGATTGCCGTCATAGAGCGTTGATACGTTGCACCGGCATTCTTTAAACCAAATGGCAGTATGGTATAATAAAAATTTCCGAGAGGAGTTCGAAAAGCTATCTTACTTGCATCATGCTCGTACATCCTTATCTGGTTGTAGCCGCTACATCCATCCATGGAGGAGAACATGCCATGTCCGCTGGTTGCATCTACTAACATGTCGATGTTAGGTAGAGGAGGATCGTTTTTGGAGCAGCACCTGTTCAAGTCTCTAAAGTCTATGCAGCACTTGATCTATCCATTTTTCTCGTGTCTAAACTACAACTGTTTAACCGACTTGGATCTAGGTATGACATGTAGATGATGGGTGACCAATTTTCATCTAAATCCGGCATTTCTTCATATCTCCAAGCGAACATGTCCTGGTACTCTTTGAGAAGTTCCACGAGCTTCGTGCATTTATCCGTACACAAGGTTGAGCTGATGGAGATAGGCCTAGGAGATTCCTCAAAGATTTCAATCTCATCGATTTGTGGAGTTGGTGCCATCTTGGCTGTTGTTGTGGAGCATCTAGCACTTGTTCTTGTGGTTCGTTGTTGTTTTAGCATTCCATTGGGTGGAGAGACTGGGTAGAAATCTCCCTTTCTAATTGATAATGGCAGTGTCGGAATACCGTTTTCCCTTTCTGGTCACGACTCGCCACAAAAGTTCGTTCCCTCTTCGTGTGAACGTGGGTTGTGGCTTCACAGGATGGAGAAGAATACTTCGTCAACAAAGATGCATCATGGGTTTTATCCCACAATGATGCAAGTCGGTCTTCTTCCTGAATTGACGCCCACGTGGGGAGTGGGACGCAACGAACTTGTCTGATTCTTTCCGCGGAGCTTCTCCCGTATGTGCTGGTTTGGTTTCCCTCGAAGTCCATCATTATTGGCTTGACCATGTTGTTAATCTTTCCTGAGTCTCCTGCGATTACGCGCTCTTTTTGCTTCTCCCTTTGGTAAAGGTGTGACCCCGGCTAAGGATCCAGCGTTTCTGCCTGCTCGAGTAGATGTACGTCGACCCTCCTTGTAATTGTGATGTTATATCATTCAAAAGGCGAAATGTTTCGCTCTGCCTTCTAACGATACCAGCTTGATTTGCCAAGACATCCTCCAGCATTCTAGCTATACTTCCTATGGTATCTGAACCACCTGTGGTTTCCTGGTGAGGATACATCGCGAGATGAAAACCGAAAATTGAGGATTCAAAAAAAAAAAAAAAAAAATTATAATCGAGAGATCAACCTCCCTTGTGGTCGCCAATTGTTTATGGGTGAAAACTATTTCTGTCGGTTTTGGTAATTTGGGGTGCGTGGATGAGAAATGAGTCTAAACCTTAAACAAATGCACTGCACGGGAGTGCTTGTAGATTCGAGAAATCAATCTGTGCAAATCCGGCCTAAACCAAGAAATGGCCGTTCCAGACTTGTTTTAGTCACAAAGTGAAGGAGATGGGGTTGATCTTAGGGAGGGAAACGAAGAAGGTGTTGAGATTGTGAAGGTGTTGGCTATGTATGACTTGTATCAGAAAGATGAACTGGATTGCAAGATGTAAGCTATCAGTTCCGGTGTTTAAATACGATTGTATCAACACTTGCCTCTGTTGTCTGGACTTGTTCTTTCTTGTTGTTGGAAATAGGGAGGAGAACCTATTTATACAAGTCATTTGAGCTTATTCACGTCTCTCGTGGGAAGTGGAGGAAGTGGAGTGATGGAGTAGTGGAGTTGTGTGTTGGTGTTACACGACCAGTCTTGTCCACTTCTCCTGTCATCTCTAACCGTCCATGACTTCCTGACACGTTCTTGTGATGGCGCATTGCACGCTGCACGCTGTAAACCTCCAGACCAATACCCCGGTATGTATCCCCAAGTTTGTGACATGATTGATGTCTCAAGTGTGTGGATCGTGGGACCCACAGAAAGTTGCATGTAATGCTAGATTAAATAACTAAGTTATTTAGGAAGTCGATACTTGTGAAGTATCGTGTGTATTCTATGCAGGTACTGCATCATGGTGTGGTAGAGTGACGGGTGGTGATCACCATGACGCCTCACCGACCAATTACCTCCCGACCAGGGTTGTATAACCAAGCAGGTGAAGTTGGACGGACGAGATGATCTTTGAGACCCTCATCTGCGACTGTTGATGGAATTAGGGTTTTGAAGAGGTGCGCAGGCATCACTCTTCAGCTTGGTCGAAACCAAGCATGGGAGGTGTTTTGGAAAGGACCGACCGGGCATGCGTATAGACAGCATGCCGGTGTACACATCCGTACTTCACTGTCCCATGAAGGTGCGATCTAGGCCACTCAATTTGACCGGCAAAGAGGAGCGGTTGAGACCGATTTGCAACAGAAATCTGGTGCCGCAAAAGCCGCGCATCATGCCCACTTCGGGCGCGCGTTCCAAGATGACCAATCTTGGTCGGTCTTGGCCGATCGGTCTGGTGTGTAGGTGGTAGGCTGGTGTTCACGCCTATACCTGACTGCTATGTTGTAAAAGGCGAGCGCCTTTGGCGCTTAAGCTCCAAAGGCGCACTAAGCGCATCACCAGCGCCCGAGGAATCAAATTCTACACTACATTCCACTCTGGCGCCTTAGGCGAGCGAGTATGGCGCTTTAGGCGCCTCGAGGAAGTCTTAAGCGCTAGACTAAGCTCCAAAGGCGCCATGGTTGGTGGTAAATATGTCCTCCGTCTCCTTTTCATTGTTATTTCGTCCATACTTCTTCATCATCTCTGCCTCCATTATTCTTCATCATCTCGCCAATATCAAAGTTTAGAAACTTTATATGCGGAGAAATATCAACATTAATGAAACATCAATCAACATTGAGTCATTTACAATCAATGATAAAAATATGGAAATAAATAGTAATCAAGTTGGAATAACGTGCGTGATTAATGATCAAGTTTTAAGGAAATAACGTGATTGAATATATTTTCTTTCTTTGGCAGAAAGTCTCGGCTTTTTATCATTCCTTTTTCTTCTCAAGTGGTTTCCTATTTCTATACAAACTCTCCTATTATTCCTCCGCCAGCAAATCCTGGACTGGTTTTGCGTATAACTTCCATAATTAGCCAAACAAGACCGAGATTCTTTCATGTGTCCGTGAATATCTTCTTCTTCCCTTTTTAGTCGAAAATCACTTTAAGTCTTCTATTTTTTTTTGGATCTTGAAGACTTAGCTTCCCTGTTTTATCTCCACTAACTAATCCGAAGTCAATCCCATGAAAACCTCCAACTAAATCTCGTCCAAAATCTGAAAACATGCAGACGAACAAACATTTCTCCCTCCATATTTTAGTTCTAAAAAGGTTAGGTATGATGATAGTTGTAGTGGATTATCTTGGGACTGTATTCTTTTCGTTATTTAACAATGCAGTGGTATAGAAATCTAAAACAACATATATTGTATTAATGATCGCCTAGGGCGCCTTAGGCGTGCCTAGGCGCCTCGCCTCGCCTAGCGCCTAATACAACATAGCCTGACTGTCCCATGAAAACGTGATCTAAGCCACTCAAATCGTCCGGCGAAGTTGAGTGGTCGAGATTAGTTTGCAATTGGGAAGTGTGACCACGCTAGTTTGGGCGGACTATTTGGGATAACCAGGCATGGTATGCCTTGGCCGATCAGGTGAGGGGATAGATGGGTCCACAGTGGTCATATTGGTATGACCGGACCTGCTTAATCTAATCTTGGACCCTCCATTCGTGCCGGAGAAGATGGACGCTCGTGATGCTCAAAAAACCTAATTTTGGGTTTCACGGCCGTGAGTCATGCTCTATTCGGGCGTACGAATCGAGATGAACAACCATGGTTGGTCCTGACTGATCGGTCAGGTATGTAGGCGGGCCCACGGTGATTGTGTTGATATGCTATGGGCCCTTGAATCTACATCTACACCCTCCATCTATACCTGCGAAGATGGATGGTTGAGACTGTTTTGCGACACATGTAATGTTCCGCAAACCCTAATTTAGGGTTTTCCGTTCATACTGCTCTGGTTTGGACATTTTGGCAAGCTATGCCAATCTTTTGGGGAGGCCGACCATGCGGGGCCCGCGTTGGTTCGGCAACGAATATTCCATACCTGCTTGGGGGTTATGGAATTGATCCGGGGGCATCCAATCATCTTTGGTGAAGTTGGATGATCGTGATCATTTCCAGACTGATACGGACAGTCCGGATGCTCAATCGGGCTAGTATAACATACCGAGAGTTGCTCAATCGGGCTAGTATAACACACCGAGAGTTGAAGCCTGTACGGGTATTTCGTACATGCTTTCATTATAATGCTTGGAGATTCGTGTTGCTTTGCTGAGAGTAACACTCAGTCGTCATGCCGCACTGATAATGAGTACAGGAAATACAAGGCTGATTACGCATTAATTAATAATGTTGTAAATTCACAGGGTATATGGGATTGTTGCTACATGCTCCAACCTGGATGAATTTCGTGTATTTAATTCACAGAATACTGGGATTGTTGCCACATGCTCCATTCTAGGTGAATTAGTAAAGTGAAGAAGTATTCATCACTTATCAATGGCTTTATCTTTTGCAAGATGTTAGCGCATAATTTTGGCCTTTACAATTTTAGCCTTAAATGAAAATCCACCATCAACACCAACATATATCCCAAGTCGACGTTATGGGTTAAACTTGGTGCATTGTGGTGGTGCAATAGGAACATAAGCAACACAACCAAAAATACGCAAATGAGATATGTCTGGTGTATGACCTAACCCATGTTGCAAAGGGGAATACTAATTATTTGCACAAGGTCGGTGACGTACCAGTGCAGCAGCGTGTAAAATTGCATGTCACTAAGTAGAAACATGGAGCTGAGTTTCGTAAGCATAGGTCTGGCAATGAGTTACAGGTGTTTTATGAATGATTTCGCTAAACCATTCTGCGTATTCACATGAGCGACAAGATGGTCAACCTCAATACCTAACGACATACAATATACGTCAAATGCCTTTGAAGAAAATTTCGCTGCACCATCAAGTCGAATAAACTTGACAGAATAATCAGGAGAATGAGTACGTAATTTAATAATCTGAGCAAGAAGCCGAGCAAATGCTAAATTACGTGCCAAAAGTAAACAAACATGAGATCATCTAGCAGAAGCATCAATTAAAACCATAAAGTACTGAAAGGGTCCACTATACGGATGTATATGACCACATATATCACCTTATATTGTTTGGAAGAAAGTAGGTGATTCCTGAACCACTTTTGTCAAGAACGATTTTGTAATCAGTTTCCCAAGAACAAGTAGCACAACTATGTTATGTGTTAAACAGAAGTTCCTGTAAAGGATGTACCTGATAGTTCTGAGCAATTTTACTCATCACAGTAGAACCTGGGTGTCCAAGTCGATTGTGCCACAACACAAACATATTCGGGTCGTAAAACTTTCGAACTACAACCGAATAAGATTCAAATTTTAGAATCTTTGTATGGTACAACCTAGAAGCGAGAGATGGAAGTCTCTTAGCAACATGCCTTTCGTTACGCGACATAATATACAAGTACTCCTTATTGTTCTCTTGAACCGTTTTATTGTGGTATCCATTATTGCGTATATCTTTGAAACTCAATAGATTTATGTGGGATCTGGAGGAATATAACGCATCATTGATAGTGAATATGGTACCACACGGTAATGAGACACAAACTTTACCAGAAACTTTTATTAATAAAATTATCCTTCAATTTTTCCAAGGTTACAAAGTACATAGTACTTCGAATATTGAATTTGTCATTTCACTATCAGCAAGACAAAATCCACCATCGTGATTGCTTTTCAGAGTCCATATCCTTCCATATACATAGAGAAGGTATAAGATAGTTACACAAAATAAATTTAGCAAAAACATGTATACTGCACATAGTTCATACATATTATACATATGCAAACCCAAAAATTAGTACAAGAAAAAAAAAACCACCAAAAGAGGTAAGTACAAGATACTAGAAACACACTAAAATAGGATATTACAGTTTTAATTGGCCATGACAGCAGAAGCGCCATCCAGGACAGGAGAAGAGTCAGCCAAGACAACAACAACGTCGGCCAGGACAGCAGGAGCGTCGGCCAGGACAATAGGAGCATTGGTAAGGACAACAAGAACATCGTCCATGACAGCATGAGCCTCATCCATGACATATCTGGCGTGGGCACTAGTGCTAGCAGTGGCCATGTCCTAGGCGCTGCTAGCGCCGGCAAGTGTGCGCTCCTAGACAAGTATATTCCAGCGACGTAGCCATGCCCATGGCCTGCATCTCAATTGTTGCATAAGATCTAGTATTGGCGTTATGCTTGGCCGAGACTGTATTTAGTATATGAAACATGTTCGAGGAATTCAGCCATGGAGATTCTGCGACTCGAGACGATGTTCAATATTGCTCAATGAGAGTCTAAATATAATATATGAAATGAGTTCAAGGAACTCATCTGTGAAATTATTGTAGCTTAGAGCAGGTTCAATATTGGTATTTAAGAACAATAGTATGTCTTGAATGTATATTTTGTATAGTCAGGGAATGTTCGGAGAGGAATTTCAACCAGCACCAGTGGTACTCTTAGGACAATATTGCTCTATACTAGTGGCCAATCCATTTAGGAGTTAGCCAATCAACGTAGAATAAATACAGAGGTGAGTACAATATAAGTACTAAGATACTCAATAAATAAATATAGGATGCCGAGAATCCAGCTAGGGAAAGCCCTAACACATATACTTATAGATATGCCTCTCCTACAGGTTCAGAGGCTAATTTACAAGGTTTTCCCTTGTCAAAAAACCACCATCAACATTAAGTCCACTGCTTAGTATGGAAAAATAAAATTTCGTGGTAAGCACAATATGGTGACAGTACGACAGCAAATATTTCAAGAGTGATTACTTAACTTTATCTCCTCCAGACAATGTCCTTAGCGCAGACTTGGGATTCAGGATTAGACTCTCTTGCGAGCAAGAAGTAGACTCTGATGCTTCGGATAACCATTCACTACACCAAATCCTGGTTTTTGCAATGCCAGGATGTGCAACGGATATAGACGTTGCAGACGGAGCAACGCGAATATACGTTGCACAATAAAATATCTGTTGCACCATTTATAAATTAACTCATAATAATTGAGAGTAATTTGTGCACCGTCGATATAGGTTGCGATCCAAGGGTTTTCCTAAATTGGGTTATTTTCAAGGGTTTTTATTTATTTATTTGTTTTTTTTAACTTCAAAATGTTTTATTTAGATTTGAGGAGAGATTTTTTGCGGATCTTTTTTTTTGTTTCTTATCTTCCTCCTAAACTCCCTTAGAGATTCAATCTCAACTCTCACAAATCAAAGACTAATCCAAAACCCATCTCAATATCGAACCCATGTATCAGATCTAAAAGAAAACCCCTCTTTTATAACCCTGGATTGAACCAAAAACATCATCTCATTTCGGCTCACTTGTTTTCTGTGTGAGAGGAGATTGATAGCCTTCATATCCATACAACTTTCATCACCAAATCACGCCTGATTTCGAAACCTAATCCTAACCGCATCTTTGAATCATCTCAGAATCAGAATTTTTTTAACCCCTAATTTTGTAACCCTAGATTTAGTTAATTTTTCTCCCGAAATCAAAGCAACCCTACAGAGATGAGTACAAGAAGAACATTTCACCAGGTATAAACCCTATTTGTTTACCTATTTTTGTTATCATTGCTTGATTTTGTGAATAACGTCTTTTCTTATGTAGTATTTTGTAAAGATTTTGCAATTTTTCTTTCCTTTTGCTATTTGATGTAGTTTTAAAGCATGTACTTCTTTTGATTTCAGTTTTTTGGTGTTTTAACTATTTGAGGTGGTAGCAGGTGTTGGTGGTGTGGTTTGTGATACATATTTCAATGGAGATTTGGGTCAAATGCTGGAGTTAAGAATCAGCCGAGAGAAGCTGTTGAAGACATGGATTCCGTTAGGTATTTCGGGTGAATCAGTAGCTCGAGTTTGTGTGGTGGTTGTAACTCAAGATTGCAGGCTTAATTGGGTTCGAAGTGATGAACCTCTGCTGGAGTTTCAAGAATAATTGAACTAGAGAATGTAATGGTGGTGCCGGTGGTTAAATTAGGACCCGATGTGAATACATGTGAATGTTAAATGGTTTCTGAATTATGGGTTTACTGTTGTTGATGGTGGATTTTCGTTTAAGGTTAAATTTGTAAAAAAACCATAAAAATCATGCGCTGACATCTTGTAAAAGATAAAGCCATTTATAAGTGTTGGATACTCCCTCACTTAATTCACCAAGAATGGAGCATGTAGCAACAATCCCATTCTGTGAATACATGAAATTCCTCCAGGTTGGAGCATGTGGCAACAATCCCTTCCTGTGAATTTCATATCAGCCTTGTATTTCCGGTACTCGTTATCGGTGTGGCATGACGGTCGAGTGTTACTCTGTAAGAGTAACACGAACCTCCAAGCACTATAATGAAACCATGTACGAAATACCCGTACAGGCTGATTCTCGGTGTGTTATACTAGCCCGATCCCTCTCGGTGTGTTATACTAGCCCGATTGAGCCCCTCTCGGTGTGTTATACTAGCCCGATTGAGCATCCGATTTGACCGTATCGGTCCGGATATGATCGATCGCGATCATCCAACTCCACAAGCATGATTGGATGACCCCCAGATCAATTCCATCACCCCCAAGCAGGTATGGAATACCCACGGCCGACCCCGCATGGTCAGCCATTGGCCGTTGCTTGCCAAAAGACGTTCATACCAAGCATTATGGACGGAAAACCCTAAATAAGGGTTTGCGGCATATTACATGTGTCGCAAAATAATCTCAACCATCCATCTTCGCAGGTATAGATGGAGGGTGTAGATGTAGACTCAAAGGGCCCAGAGCATGTCAACACGATCACCGTGGGCCCGCCTACACACTTACCAATCGGTCAAGACCAACAATGTTTGGCCGTGACAGAATCGTCACCCAAACAAGAAGTGGCGCACGGATTTTGAAAGCCAAAATTAGGGTTTTAAATCATCACGCGCGTCCATCTTCTCCGGCACGAATGGAGGGTCACAGATTAGATTAAGCAAGGGCCGGTCATACCAGCATGACCACCGTGCGCCCATCTACCTCCTCATGCGATCGGCCAAGGCATCCCATGCCCGGCTAATCCAAAACGCCCGCCCAAACATGCGTGGTTACACTTCCCAAATTGCAAACTGATCACGACCACTCAACTTCACCGGATGATTTGAATGGCTTAGATCACGTTTTCATGGGATAGTCAGGTATAGGTGTGAACACCAGCCTACCACCTACACACTGGTATGATCGACCAAGACCGACCAAGATGAGTCGTCTTGGAGCGCGCGCCCAAACCAGGGATGCCATGCGGTTTCCAACTCCTTTGCGGCAATGGATTTCTGCCGCAAACCGATCTCAACCACTCAACTTTGCCGGTCAATTTGAGTGGCCTAGATCGCACCTTCATGGGACGGTAAGACATGGACGTGTACACCAGCATGCCATCTACATACACGTCCGGTCGGTCCTCTCCAAAATTCTTCCATTACTTGGTTTCGACCAAGCTGAAGAGTCATGCTTGCGCTCCTCTTCAAAAAACCTAATATTCATTAACGGTCGCAGATGAGTGTCTCAAAGATCATCTCATCCGTCCAACTTCACCTGACTTGGTTATACAACCCACAGTCGGAAGTTATTTGGTTAGTGAGGCGTCATTACCCATCACTTTACCACACCATAATGCGCACTGCATAAAATACACATGATACTTCACAAGTATCGACTTTCCGAATAACACGAGTTATTCAATTCAGCGATTACATGCTATCTTTGGTGGATCCACGATCCACACATTCCAAACATCAATCATGTCACAAACGGGGGGATACATCGGGGTATTGGTCGGCGGTTTACGGCGTGCGGCGTGCAACGCGCCATCACAAGAACGTGTTAGGAAGTCATGGACGGTTAGAGATGAACAGGAGAAGTGGGCAAGACTGGTCGACGCACAACTCCACTACTCCATCACTCCACTTCCTCCACTTCCCACGAGAGACGTGAATGAGGCTCAATGACTTGTATAAATAGGTTCTCCGCCCTATTTCAAACAACAACACAAGTTCAGACGAGACAGAAAATCAAGTGTTAATACAAAAAATCGTATTCAAACACCCAGAGCCTGCTTGCATCAACCGCAAGCCTGCTTACCTTTCTGTTACAAGTCATAAGCAAGCCAACACCTTCACAATCTCAACACCTTCTTCGCTTCCCTCCCTAAGATCAACCCCATCTCCTTCACTTTGTGACCGAAACAAGTCTGGAACGGCCATTTCTTGGTTTAGGCCGGACTTGCACAGATTGATCTCTCGAATCTACAAGCACTCACCTTGCAAAGTGCATTTGTTTAAAGGTTTAAATTCATTCCTCATCCACACCCTAAATTACCAAATTCTGCAGGAGTAGTTTTCACCCATAAACAATTGGCGACCACAGTGGGAGATTGATCTATCAGTTGCAAAAAATTGAACTCTCAATTCTTCAGTCTTCATCTCGCGATGTATCCTCACTCGGAGACCACAGGCGGTTCAGATATCATGGGAAGCATAGCTGGAATGTTGGAGGATGTCTTGGCAAATCAAGCCGGTATCACCAGAAGGCAGAGCGAGACATTTCGCCTTTTGAATGATATAGCAGCACAATTACAAGGAGGGTCGATAGGCATCGACTCGATAAACGGTAAGAAACGTTGAATCCTTAGTCAGGAGTCACACCTTTACAAGTGGAGAAGCAAAGAGAGCACGCAGTCGAAAACGAATCAAGAAAGATGGACAACACGGTCCAGACAGAGGAAAAGACTTGTCCGGAGTACTACAATGTCTGCCAGATAAGGAAAGGAAGCCTGCAGCCTATGGAGCCCTGCTAGAGGATTTATATCTCAAAACTCTTGCTGAAGCCCGGGAGACTGTCCAATCCGCGTCGACTTTTCAACCGACTGAAGAAACGCTTGAGGAAGGAGAAATCAATCAGGAAATACCTGAATACAGAGGATGGGAGCGTTCAATCCGATCACTCAGCAGTGACATCACGACACCTTCCACATCCCTTTACCTAGGCAAGCGATCCGCAGATATGATGGCACTCGCAAATCTTCCAACTTCATCTCCTGTTCCACATCAAAGCCACGGAGAGACGTTACAACGCCCACTGACGCAGGAAAAGTCAGACACGACGTACTTACATTTCCCCTTCCCGATGAAGAAGATTCTGGAGCTACTGGAGGCGTGGGTACGAAATGGAGAAGTGGGGCTACCCCGGTATGGCGTCCGCCCACCGATCAAGAAGTAATGGACCCGAGGTACTTGTCATTACCACCGGTTCCTTCATCACCCCACCGGTGAATGCAACGCTTTGAAGCGCATTGTTCGGAGAAGCTTGGTCCGGATCGATAACTCGAGAAATTGGTGCGGAGGATTTTCTTAGAAAGGAAACTCCGGGTCGATACAAGTGAGGCTTCGAAAGCAAGTAAGTTTTACTCAACAATTTTACAAGAAAGATAGTTTGGAATCCACTGGGGACTTGGCATCCCGCACGTGGAGAAAG
The DNA here is from genome assembly GCA_023531295.1 of Papaver armeniacum. Taxonomy (NCBI): domain Eukaryota; kingdom Viridiplantae; phylum Streptophyta; class Magnoliopsida; order Ranunculales; family Papaveraceae; genus Papaver; species Papaver armeniacum. The sequence goes on from JAJJWW010013761.1 coordinate 216,628, forward strand.
AGGCTCAGTGATCAACGCCATGTTTGTTTCCATCCGTACCTCCCTTTTGCATAACATTTACAATTTCATGTGATATGTGCAATCATTCATGACCAAGATTCAAATTTCATTTAACATAATCTCTTTCAAAAAGGTTGTTCACAAAACTATCTCAAAATAAGCCAATTCAATCACCTATCAATCCAAAACCGGAGATCAAAGAAAATCCTCACTATCACTCAAAAAGAAAAAACATCTAAAAGAAGAGACAAGTATATAGCATGAATACTTCAAGGAAAGTCCTTCAGCAACAACTCGTCCTTCTGGGCGAGAGAGACTTTCATCCTTTGAAGCACGACTGCTTGACTCCAGTTCTTAGCCAACTTCTCAACCTCTTCTTCCTGGCGAGCAACACAGTCCGCAGAAGGGACTTCATCCTGTAATTTTTGGAGCTCCTGAATCTTGGAGAAACCTTTGAAGAACCAAGGGGCATTGAAACCGTACTGCGCAAACACGTCTCGATGGCACTTCCAATCTTCAATCATCTCCTCAGAAACTGTTCGACCAGTCGTGACGCTCATCCCTTGGATAGAAACTAAAGCTTCTTGGACGCGGTTGACCAACGCAAGACGACTTTTGAGTTTCGTGGTGGTAGCAATGTGACCGTGCTTCTCCCATATCGCTGTGTACAACTCTTTGAACTGAACCGGAACGCTGAATCCACCGACCAACACATGGCCTGGATAAGGGATGGTAAAAGGAGGATCAAACAAAGCCCCAGGCTGCATCACCGGTAATTCACTAACCGCGGGAGCCTTGTCAGTTGCAGGAGGCCTTTCAGAAGGAGTCACCACAATAGCCATATTGACTGGAACCTGTTCAGGATGGATCTCAATAGGAGCCGCCTCAACTATAGCGAGCTTGCCTCTCTTACATTCCTTAGGCATCTATTTCGCTCTGGGTGCTAATTTCCATCACGACCCCGTCAGCAAGATCACTAAGGGAAGCACCTCGTCCAACCGAGCTTGCATCATCCCTGTCATGGTCTGGAAAAGAAGTGGTTTCCCCAGACTTCTCAGTGTAAAGATCAGTATTACCGGACTCCGAAGATCGGTGCGCGGACTTCTCGGCATGAAGATCGGTTTCTCCGGACTTCTCGGCATGAAGATCAGTACCTTGACCTTCTCATTTTGAATGCGCGCCAACCTGGTGAAGACATTCTCTTTCGAAATTCCACGATTTCAAGCAAGGATCGTTTTTAGAAGAATTTACACTTTGGAGAGATGAAAGAACCGATGGGAGGAGATTTAAATACTGCATATTGGAGGAATTAAGGATTACGGACCGCATGCTTGCCTCTTAGGTCTCTCTCCTACTTGGGGACTGCAACCCTCGGCTCCGGTCCGTTTGGGTGGAAGTGGCTTCAACCGGAAATGCTTCGTCAAGACGTCAGAAGATGGCTCACTACGGGAATCTGTCACAACACTCTCCGAAAATTTATGGAAAACCAACAGTTGTCTCCCCCAAAATTCCTTATACTTATCGGTTGTTACTGGGTTTCTCCCAATAGGCCAGAAGGGAAGGCTCACCCGTTCTACAAACATGCTAGCGTTAAGAATATTCGGGAGAGATTCTTTCGGAACCCTTGGTGAACGAATGAATGGGACACCCCGATCAAATCTCATTTGGCGAGCAGCCACTGTCAATATTGTACGGAGTCACAGAAAATTCTCCGTTAAATAGAGACGGAACATATCTGGAATGCGCTGCGCAGGTAAATGAGTTCTCCAGATTTCATAGTTTCGACATCGGTACACAACACAACATCAGGACCGTCAGAAGCGATAGCAAAGGTCTTTGGCTGAACAATGGAAGAGTGGACCGGCCCCCATGGACGGAAATCTACAGAAGACACATTGTCAAATACGTCCACAAGTTTCGCACCACCTCTGGGGCACTTCTTATTCCAGCGGAGTATTCTCGAGCCACCATATAAGCTATTGAGCGAATTTCCAGAAGCAGGAGCGTAACTTTTGAAGTGTTCCCATAAGAGCGCCTGAAGAAAAGCGAAGTGAATGTGCGACTCCACCTTCTTGTACCCGTTAGAAGCATGCATGTCTATTGCTAAAGCATCCAAGTGAGAATACAGTGATCCAAGGAACAATGAGCCCAGAGGAAGAACTTCACCCTTCGCCAGCCTTATAGCAATCTTAACAAGGTCACTTCTAATGGTCTTCTTTCCAGAACCATCGTCGAATATATCCCTGGATAGCCATAAAGACAGGAACGCAATCACACCGAGCTCGTTTTCCAACTCTTGGTCGGCTCCGGATCCGCAGAGACCACTCCGACACCCACAGGTGTAAAAGCATCTCGCATCCTTTTTCTCTTCCTTGTCCAGACTGTCGAATTCTGCCACTTTTTGAAGTATAGCACCATAGTTACTTTTCTCCGTATCAGAGAGCTCGTAAGAAAGACTTCCAGCAACAGGCAAGTTCATTAATGCAGCTACACTCTCCAGAGTAATAGTCATTTCTCCCCATCTAGATATGGCTATATGAGTAGAAATACGCCACCGAGAAATGAAGGTGATCAAACCCGCGATGTCTTTCCTAATTTCGAGAGTAGCGGATGCCATGACCGCATTGAGGATCTGCGCTTTGGTCAAATTTTCCTTAATGCCCTTATTACTCAACATGCGTCTCATCCATCCTTCATAAGAACCCAGTGGAGCATGGCAAGTCTTGAAGTCAATAGGGGAAGGCGGATATTCATTTCTCTGGAGACAAAATCTCACCACAAGTGCTGAAGAAGAAAACGGATCGGCCTCCATATTTTCTGAATCGGAAAGAAGGACTATCTTATGAGAAGGATGCCTTTACGGTGTTTGGAAAAGGCAAGGTGAACAACTCATCATCAATGTTCGGCATATCTTTGAAGTTTGTCAACACTTCCTAACTTGGTACCAGCATTATCTCCGGAAGACATCTCGACAGGAATTCTTTTCTTCATTCCATAATGAAATAAAAGACAGGAGTTAGAACTTGTATGAAAAGCACATGAGAGATGTAGTGACACGGCAAGACATAACTCACGTCGGAGCACACAAAGCCGGCCCAAACACTGGCTTAAGTCAGACACAAGTTTCAGTCTGGTATTGATTACAAGTCAGGTGCAAAGATTTTAGTCTGATACAAGTTTCAGTCTGGTATTGATTTCAAGTTAGGTACAAGTTTCAGTCCGGTACAACTTTCAGTCTGGTATTGTTTTCAAGTCCGGTACAAGTTTCAAGTTCGGTGAAAATTTCAGTCAAGCATATATGAGTAAGACCCACGTTCCGGCATACACGGCGGGCCCACGTTCATTCTCACGCATCATAACACGATTTTCTTTATTCATGGGAATCGTGTATGCGAGATTTCAAGCCAAGGTTTTTCCTTTTCAAGATACAACCTAAAAGCTAGATTTTGCATGTAATGGTGGGGAGACTAAGCATATGCACATCTTACCAAAGGTGTTTACCTAACAAACTAGGGTTTTACCTTTTAAAAAAAAAAAAAAAAAGGGAGCGGAACTTACCTTGGACGGACGGCGCACGGTAGCAGCTCCGGCGACGGCAACGGCAACAGCAGCGGCAACGATGGTCGGCGGCTGCAGCAAGGTCACGGGAGCTGCTTGCCAAAACAAAAAAAAAATATTCGTGAGGAAAAGAAAGGAGTTTTGTCTCTTTTATAGACAAAAATTAGAAGAATCCCAATAGAAGAAGGATTCCTCCCTTATTTGGTTTCCTCTTTTGATTCAAATACCCAAAGAAAGAAACTGGCCCCACCAAGGATTCCATACAAGCGTGACGGCGTGGGAAGTTAGCGGTTGGCCAACACTCTTCCGGGTAAACTCCTTTTATCCTGTCTTTCTTACATATGTATGTCACCATCTCATGCCTACCACACAATAGTGTAACCATTATGTGCTAGGCAGGGGACTTAATGTTGATGGTGGATTTTCGTTTAAGGTTAAATTTGTAAAAAAACCATAAAAATCATGCATTGACATCTTGTAAAAGATAAAGCCATTTATAAGTGTTGGATACTCCCTCACTTAATTCACCAAGAATGGAGCATGTAGCAACAATCCCATTACGTGAATACATGAAATTCCTCCAGGTTGGAGCATGTGGCAACAATCCCTTCTGTGAATTTCATATCAGCCTTGTATTTCCAGTACTCGTTATCGGTGTGGCATGACGGCGAGTGTTACTCTTACGAGTAACACGAACCTCCAAGCACTATAATGAAACCATGTACGAAATACCCGTACTGTGCCGATTCTCGGTGTGTTATACTAGCCCGAGCCCTCTCGGTGTGTTATACTAGCCGATTGATTGAGCCCCCCTCGGCCCCTCTCGGTGTTATACTAGCCCGATTGAGCATCCGGACGACATCAGTATCGTCCGGATATGATTCGATCGATCGCAGTCATCCAACTCCACAAGCATGATTGGATGACCCCGGATCAATTCCATCACCCCCAAGGTATGGAATACCCACGGCCGACCCCGCATGGTCGTCGCCATTGGCCGTTGCTTGCCAAAAGACGCTCATACCAAGCATTATGGACGGAAAACCCTAAATAAGGGTTTGCGGCATATTACATGTGTCGCAAAATAATCTCAACCATCCATCTTCGCAGGTATAGATGGAGGGTGTAGATGTAGACTCAAAGGGCCCAGAGCATGTCAACACGATCACCGTGGGCCCGCCTACACACTTACCAATCGGTCAAGACCAACAATGTTTGGCCGTGACAGAATCGTCACCCAAACAAGAAGTGGCGCACGACTTTTGAAAGCCAAAATTAGGGTTTTAAATCATCACGCGCGTCCATCTTCTCCGGCACGAATGGAGGGTCACAGATTAGATTAAGCAAGGGCGGTCATACCAGCATGACCACCGTGCGCCCATCTACCTCCTCATGCGATCGGCCAAGGCATCCCATGCCCGGCTAATCCAAAACGCCCGCCCAAACATGCGTGGTTACACTTCCCAAATTGCAAACTGATCACGACCACTCAACTTCACCGGATGATTTGAATGGCTTAGATCACGTTTTCATGGGATAGTCAGGTATAGGTGTGAACACCAGCCTACCACCTACACCTTTGGTATGATCGACCAAGACCGACCAAGATGAGTCGTCTTGGAGCGCGCGCCCAAACCAGGGATGCCATGCGGTTTCCAACTCCTTTGCGGCAATGGATTTCTGCCGCAAACCGATCTCAACCACTCAACTTTGCCGGTCAATTTGAGTGGCCTAGATCGCACCTTCATGGGACGGTAAGACATGGACGTGTACACCAGCATGCCATCTACATACACGTCCGGTCGGTCCTCTCCAAAATTATTCCATTACTTGGTTTCGACCAAGCTGAAGAGTCATGCTTGCGCTCCTCTTCAAAAAACCTAATATTCATTAACGGTCGCAGATGAGTGTCTCAAAGATCATCTCATCCGTCCAACTTCACCAGACTTGGTTATACAACCCGGTCGAAGTTATTTGGTTAGTGAGGCGTCATTACCCATCACTTTACCACACCATAATGCGATACTGCATAAAATACACATGATACTTCACAAGTATCGACTTTACGAATAAACACGGTTATTCAATTCAGCATTACATGCTATCTTTCGTGGATCCACGATCCACACATTCCGGACATCAATCATGTCACAAGCTGGGGGATACATGGGGTATTGGTCCGGCGGTTTACGGCGTGCGGCGTGCGGCAACGCGCCATCACAAGAACGTGTTAGGAAGTCATGGACGGTTAGAGATGAACAGGAGAAGTGGGCAAGACCGGTCGACGCACAACTCCACTACTCCATCACTCCACTTCCTCCACTTCCCACGAGAGACGTGAATGAGGCTCAATGACTTGTATAAATAGGTTCTCCGCCCTATTTCAAACAACAACACAAGTTCGGACGAGACAGAAAATCAAGTGTTAATACAAAAATCGTATTCAAACACCCGAGCCTGCTTGCATCAACCGCAAGCCCGCTTACCTTTCGTTACAAGTCATAAGCAAGCCAACACCTTCACAATCTCAACACCTTCTTCGCTTCCCTCCCTAAGATCAACCCCATCTCCTTCACTTTGTGACCGAAACAAGTCCGGAACGGCCATTTCTTGGTTTAGGCCGGACTTGCACAGATTGATCTTTCGAATCTACAAGCACTCACCGCGCAGTGCATTTGTTTAAAGGTTTAAATTCATTCCTCATCCACACCCTAAATTACCAAATTCTGCAGGAGTAGTTTTCACCCATAAACAACTGTGAATTAAATTTACAGGTGTGTGGGTGAGTTTAAAAGCTATAAAAATTCAATGCTACAACAAGATGAGAATGGCACATTGGTTGTTCGATAAAAAGCTGAATCTTCATCTTCTTGTCAACCAACAACTGGTCCGCAAGGGTTGTTCTTTGCAATGGTTTGTGTGGCTGCTTGCAATATTCTGGTGTCTGCACTGGATTGAGCCGAGTCTTACAAGTCGGTAAGAAGGAAGAGGGTTATTGGCAGTCGATACAGAGAAGGACAACTGAGATGAAATGGGTTTTTGAATCTGAAAAGTGCAGTTTGGTTTGAGCTTGTTCAGTGAAGTCAAATCAACCAAGGAAGTGGTATGTGTGTTAGAGTTGATGTGTGATGCTGTCCATAGTGGAGCTGTCGATGGAGTTTACTAAAACTCAATTGATAACAAAGTAAGATAGACAAGGACAAGGAGGTTTATGTCATTGGTATCTTGGGTTTGTAAATGACAGCAAAGTTACTGGAATTTGCGGGAGTTTTGGTTGAGTTTTGAGCTTGTGTTGCTGCCATGGTGCGGGTGGTCTGTTTTACGGAGTTTGTAGCTGGTTTTGAAGGCAAGGAGGGAAAATAAGTTAACCTTGGCTGGAATCTGGAGTTTCTAGGAGGTCCGTAAGCTGAGCACTAACCAAGTGTTGTCGTAACTGAAGTAGTATGCCCTAGTCTGTGCAGCTATTATCCATGGTCATGTGAGCATTGAATGATGTGTGTTTGGTGTAAAGTAGGACGTGATTTAGAAGGCTACATGATATGGAGAAAAATCTTCCAGGAAAGGCAATATAAAGGTACACATATAGTTGTATAAACATGTTCAAATACTAAAAATTTCAACCACTTCTAGGATAGAGTTTCGTCTCCAAAATTCGCTCATTCATTTTTGTTCTTCTGCAGAAGCTGAAGGACAACTATCTGTGGATAAGTTTATCCAGACCACACAATAGTTTTTTGGACTACATTTCTAGTGGATTCGAGCAGTTACATGTCCTTATCTTTCTCTTGTGAACTTATATCCTCCATACTCTTCATTTGGAAGGTCCTGTTAGATTGTGGAGCTGTTCAAGCAGATGCATTATCAGTGGATCCTATGGCTTTGCTAGAGAAGGTACAAATTAAATACTTGAGTGAGTACAAAAGTATGGTTAGGATTTAGTCAGAATTTGTTGTTAAATGTTAATCACCTGAATTTTGTTGCTATTTGCTTGCTTATGATAAGTATATGTGTAACTTCCTTTGTATTTTTCGTTTCTTGTTTTTTAAATGTTCTTGACTACTCTTTATCTTCTCTGTTTTTTGGATAATGTAGTATTCGCTGACTACAGTCTTGCCTCAGGCTTCTATTTTGGCAACAAAAGTAGAGTGGCTTACCTCAATCAATGCTGATTTAGTGGGTCCTTATTTATTTTGTTTCAAAATATTAGCAATGTCGAATTTGGCATCTGCTCCTTGTTGCATAACAACATGAATCTTTCTATATTGCATACCACATTCTTGAATATGAATTTACATTCCTATGTTGCTTGACTATGAGTTCTTTGGTGCTTTTTGGAAATAGGTATCGGATGTTGTTCCTATTGCATGTCGGGCAGCTGCAGATGCTGGAATTCCGCTGCTTGTATCACCAATTTCAGGTGACTTTTAGTACTGGTTATTACTATATGTATTTAGTTTGGTTCGATCACTTGTGCAAATCTCAAGGATAATTGGTTATGTATGTATACTTGATAATTGGTTACGTATGAACAGTACTTGATCAATAGCAGAATGAAGCTTAAATTCTTTAAGCGCAACTAAGGTTTATATCTCAACTCAGTATATTTGATCTTTGTGTCCTGTAGAACTATGCATGAAGTATTTATCTTAGAATCATTATGCCATCCACGCGTATAAGTATAAGGATCACATTTTTCATGAACATTTTTCAGAATGACAATTATTATATCCAAATCAAGTGTACTAATTTTTCAAACTGTGCGGCTAGCTGATTGTTCTATATCTCTTCTTTGTGGTCGTGGAAATTTCTTAGAAAGTCTCTCTCAGTTCTCCATCTCTTTTAAAAAGATTTCGGATTAGTGGAAACAAAGATACAGAACATCTTCACTATCTTTTTGCAAATCCATTTGTTTTTGGCATGGCTTGTAAATTTAGTACGGTTCCTAAATTATTGGTCAAACATAAGATTTTGAACAATAAACATAAACTAAATTTAATTTCATATGCAAACGCTTATAGAGATTTCAATAATTTACAGACTGTTCTTTTCTTTTGCTATTAAGAGACGACCATATCAAAATAAAATTTACCTATTATAGAATTTGTTTCTCAGATCCTCAATAGAGATGCACTTGATCGACCCTTGTTTGATGTTGATCGAGTCAAGGTATACAACTTACTTTATTGGTAAACTTACCCTGTGATCTACTGAACTAATTGTAACTTTTGAATTTGACAAACGTCCATCTTTAGAGAACAAGTATGAAACTAAAATGAGTTTACTGTGTTTTTTCTCTGTTTCCAGGGCTATAGAGAGTTGCTGACATTCTACAAAAATGCACCCCAATTCCGGTTCCTACATCGCCGCAACGTAATTGTGGACAAATATGTTAGATCTTGTTCATGGATGGAATGACGACTCAAAGGCATACCTTTTATCCAGTATGTGTTTGCCAGTTCTAAATGCTAAGTTTATAGCCCCTCTTGTTAATTGAGCAGGAGAGTCAATTTTTAGAATAGTAATGAGTGTTAATTTGTGCCTTTGTCAAGGTAACTCCTGAAGATGTTCACAATCTGAACCTGCCAAGAAACCATCAAAGAGCTTAAGTTATTGCAATTGATTCAGATCAGTAATAAATAGAAGGTGTTCACAATTTGAACCTTCCAAGAAACCAGCCAAGAGCTTAAGTTATTGCCGTTGATTCAAATTGCTTGTAGAGATATACCCAGTACATTCTTCTACCAATTAACAACTTGGGTTCCTGGCTGAAGACACCCTTTACACATGTATTTGACTGTTTAGCTGCAGGAATGATTCTCAATGAGTTTATCGAGGTAAGCAACATGGCGTGGGAGTTTTCTTTTTTCCTATTCCCACTAGAGAAGATGCAATATAATTCTTTACTAGTAACCCCAGGTTATGTGTTATCTCTCATTAACACACCGAATTTTACCATTAACCTTAACTTCCATATAATTCTGTCTTCTACTCTGTAGGATATTAATTTTAATGGTCTTCCACCATTGGAACTTCTGATACAATGTATATGTAAACAACTGAAGGTATTTTTATGAACTAATTCATATTTTCAAATTCAGAAACTTGGATTCGTGACCGTATTTATCTTTGAATCAACCAAATAATTGTATGGTTTATTATAGTTCATCTGTTACATGCTTCAACTTGAGAAATTCATATGATTCATTTATTTATAACAAGATTATATATATGAATATATCTTGATGGATTGTGATATCCAACCACATATGTTCATATCAAAAAATGGGTCTTTTAGTTGATCAACAATGGTATATGAAGGTGCATAAATCTGCCGGGATTATCGTCGGAATTTTTTTCTTTTTTACCTGGTACTATTGTCGGATTTTATTTTTTTTACCTGTAAATGGGTTTGCAACGTATATAAGTGTTTCTCAAATTAGTGTAATACGTTTCCTAAATTATTGTAAGCGTTGTACAAATTAAGGAATATGTTGCTCATAAAACGTTGGTACACCGGTTGACCAACGTTTTTATATGTTGCACTAATTAATTTTCCCAACGGATTTTCGCGTTGCACAAAAATTTGCTACGCCATATTCCCAACGGATATAGACGTTGGTGAAATTCATTTGCAACGCGTATATCCGTCCCAAATCGGATGATTTGGTGTAGTGATTACTAGGTGCTAGTGATGATGTCAGCAGAGCAGCAATAGACACAAAATGGATATCCCTACACGAAGCCTGAAGTCGTAGCCTGTGGTAGAAGGATTAAAAGCAAAGGGAGTCGATGATAAACCAGTGTTGTGGATGAGGCTAGCAGTGGACTCTGACATCTTGAAACGCAAAAAATACAGTAAAAACTCCATATATTGATACTCCATATATTAATAAACTCTATATATTAATAAAAAATCATGGTCCCAACTTGGGCATGTTATCAATAGTAATAAACTCTACATTTTAATATTAATAGATTCTTCTAGTCCCACCATAAGGAATTTATCTCCATATAATAATTTACATAATCGGAAAAGATCTTCTTACATCAAAATTTAAGATAAAGAAAAATATGTATCTATAGTTGTTTGAGAAAAGGATGTAATTTTTTGAATTGTTATTGCATCTTTTGATTTGCGTATGCATAAGACCTCGTTATTGTGTGCACCTTCTTGTTGAATCCAAAATATTTCCAACTTGTCGAGCATGTTTAAAGCTTCTTGTCGAGCAAATTTTTTTGGTATACCTCCCTATATTAATAAAGAACAATTAATTGGGGGATAGTTTTTCTAATTGGAGGATATTTCCCTGTAGCTGTCGGCATGGTTTTTCAATGCCGGCAATCCATCGACCATGTGCCGATTTTATTGAAAAACCATGCCGGTAGCTACAGTAAAAATATCCCACAATGAATCCTTCTTAATAAACTCCATATATTAATAATTTTGTGAAGTCCCAGGGCTATTAATATATAGAGTTATTACTTTAAATAAAAATAAATAAAAAAATAAATAATAATAAAAAAATTGAAGTGTTGAGGATCTATCGACTTTGTCTCGTGTGACAAAGCAATAAGTAGAAGGGCTTGCTGCAGAGGCTGATAGACACATTTCTGTGTCTGATTTGATCTCATTTATCTAATTTGTTAGTACCTATTTTTGTACTTATTTTTCTATTTTGTGTATTTGTAGGTGTTTTCGGAGAAATAAACTCTTGTGGAAAAAGTTGCTCGAAAAGTGATATTTGCGCCCCTGAAGAAAATTATTAAAGGCACCCAAGAAAAGTTATAAATGCATCCCATAAAATTACTAAAGGTACCCCAGGACAGCTGATTAAGGGACACCAAAATTGAATAGGGGGAATCCATTTTCTTCTCAAATTCAAACAGTTTTTTGGCGGGATATTTTTTGCAGCGAAATTCAATTTTAGGGTTTGATTTTTTGGCAATTTTAAGAGAGACTCAATCACTGATTTTTGTTGGGATTGGCCTGTTAAGACCAAATAGAGATTATATATGTTGGATTCGATGAAATTGGGATTGATTATCAAGATTAAAGGAAAGCAGGGCAACTATATTTTCGTGACAAAGACTCGGGATTTTGTGTGCTATAATGGAGTATTTCGTGAGGTAAAAAGTGTTTAGCTTCATCTGGGGACGTGTATCATCATGTTGGAGTCATTTTTATACAAGCAGACGCGTGCAGGAGTTAAAATAGGGAATTATTTTCCGGGAAAAATATCGTTTGGTCCTTTTTTAGGTGGGCCCATGTCTGTTTGGTCCTTTGGTCAAACGCCTTTATTATTTGGTCCATAATTATTTAAAAATACTAAAACTCATAAAAATACCCTTCCGTGTTAATATTTAGTTATTTTCTTGTAGCACTTCATTCCAGAAATGAAGTCCATATAAAAACCTAAAAAAACAGACTTCATTCCAGAAATGAAGTCCATATAAAAGCCTAAAAAAAACAGACTTCATTCCAGAAATGAAGTCCATATAAAAACCTAAAAAAACAGACTTCATTCCAGAAATGAAGTCCATATAAAAACCTAAAAAAAAAGACTTCATTCCAGAAATGGAGTCCATATAAAAACATAAAAAAACAGACTTCATTCCAGAAATGGAGTCCATATAACAACCTAAACAAACAGACTTCATTCCAGAAATGAATTCCATCTAAAAACCCTAAAAAAATATCTAAATCGATTAACACCATCGTCAACAGCAGCAGCAACAACATATCTTCATCTTCTTCATCATCTTCATCGTCAACAGCAGCAGAAAAAAGATAAAAAAAACCCTTAAAAATCGTATTCAACATTATCAACATCATCGTATTCATCGTCTACAACTACCGATATAAATATCTAATCGATTTCACTTTCATCGCCATCGTTTACGACAGCAGGAAGAAAAGAGAAGGAAAAAAATGGAGACACCATTAACAGGAGGAAAAAGAAGAAGAAAGAAAAAAAGAGATAAATTCTAGATCTAAAAATATAAGAGAGAGAAAGTAAATCTGAGAATGATTTATTCTCTCTTACTTTTTGACTATATATATGGTCCTTATCCAAAAGGGTATTTCTGCCACTACAAGGTGACATTTACATCATCCATGACATCAGCCTAGGACCAAACAATAATTTTTAGGACCAAACTATAATTTATATTACCAAATAGGACCAAACAGACATTTGACTGGGTCAAATGGACTAGACTCTCTCTAATATATTATTCCTAGGACCTAATGGTATTTCCTACTTATTTCCCGTGAACTGCATAAAAAAAAGAAACTTGTTTGGACTTATGACAAAGATTTTCTTGATGTTGTGAGTATATAAAGGTGTTATGGGAGTTATAGAAGGGATACAAAGTGATAGGGTTAGTATGGATCAAGCCGATAGGATGGAAGCAAAGCATGAGATTTTTGAACACGTCACTGAATTCTTGACGGCATCTTGTAACCACATATTCCGGAGGTTGAGAAGAGAAACCTAAATATGAAGTGGTCATGCCTCTGTTGAGTATTCAATGTGTGTTGGATATGGTTGTAGCTGCCTCGTTACTAGTGATAGCTGAGATAAATATCATGACCATGAGTATTTTTTGCCAGAGCTTGAAGAATGACAAGAGTTGATGACGTCACCTTGAGAATTCTTAATTCAGCGTGTCTTTAATAGTTGACAAGCTGTATGAGAGTTCTGACGTATAGAGGTTTTATTAATGATACTTTGTTTTCTTTATCACTAACATCAGGTTCAATAACTTGGCTCTAAGGATCGAGCTGGTTAAAATAGTTTTTTATTGATCTTCTTAACAAGATCAAGTACCCAAGTGTAAAACATCCAAGAGGTGTTCATTGACTAGAGAGGGGGATACACGTTCAACCAGTTCATGACATCCATGGATGAATGATGTTGTATCTACTGATAGACACATTTTTGTGTCTAATTTGACGTCAATACTATATATTGTTGGCACTCGATTTTGTACTAATTTTGGTATTTTATGTGTTTGTAGGCATTTTTGGGAAACAAACATTTTTGGAAAATTCGGCTCGAAAAAGTTGATTTTGGCATCCGGAGGACACGTATTATTCGGACTCCCAATTTTGGATAAGGGGTACCTCATTTGATAAGGGGTACAGTAATTGCTATAGGCACCCCATCACAGGATAAGGGGCACTTCATCCTCTCCGTTTGAAAGCTGAAATTTGGCGGGAAAAGATAAAACGGCTTTGGCAGATTTTGGTTCGAGTTTTGGACGTGCTAGAGGGAGACTCAATGGCTGAGATTGGTTGGTATGACTTGACTGAGCCTAACAGGCTTGGTATGGGTCTTTGTTTCGATTGAATTTGGCTAGAAGACCCGTGTTGAAGTGAAGCAGCAAAGAGATGGAGGTGTGCTCGGGATTCTGTTGGATGTGTTTTGGAAGGATGGAGCGAGTCTATTGCATTGTCGTATCTTTCTGGAACGTGTTTTAATCAAACTAGAGTGTGTCAGATGTACAAGAACGCATGAAGAATTAAATTAGGGAAAAAATTCCCGTATCTTGCATGGATATATTCTTGATTAACTGCCGGATATATGGGAGTTATGAGGGTTTGTTCTCGGGCCAAATGAGTATATAAAGAGTGCTGGGGTCGAGTAGAAAAGGGATGGAGAGTTTGGGATAGTTTAGAGCATCACAGAGGCGCAAAATCAACACCCAGAAAAAAAAATTCTGCTGGTGTAGTGAAGAACACGAAGAACATAAGACCCACAAGAGACCGTCGTTCTTCAACAGTGTTAACGACTCACATTTGTGGGTCGTAGTTGAGAGGCAGTCTTAAATCAACAGTAACAACGACGGGGGAAGGTTTTATCGTTCTTTGCAACAGCTCGGTTTGTAACACTTATAACCGTTACAAACCCGGTTTTTATTTGATATCTCTCCTTTTCATCATTTGTAAGCATCTTTGAGTAATAAAATCATATTTTGAGCGTGTTTCCAACATGATGAGCTAAACCCCATTCATCGGGACGACGGAGGAAGACGAATTTCATACATGGGTAAAATTATTTAATTTTTTTTTAGACTTTTGCATTAATTTTAATTGAAATATGATTTGAATTAATTGGTTGTCATTTAATTTGATGAGGTATGCTTAGCTTAAATGTTTTGATACATCATGCTTAGGATTTACAACCAATCTTTTAAGAATCTACCTTGGCAAAATCAGAGTCCATGTTAATTTTATTTATTGAGCTTTAATTGTTGAGAATAAATAAATTGAACCCTATGTTATGAATTCGACGAAATCCTAGTCCCAGTAACTCTCTTCATCCTGTGACAATATTTTGTATATATATATATATATATTTTCTTTATCTTTAGTATTTTCTTTTATTAAAACTTAAAATCGATTTCAACAAGTCCGAGTGAACGACAACCCTTCTTACTACAACATCATTGAAAATAACCATCAATTTTTGGCGCCGCCGACGCGGACTTGTGTATAGATTTGTCTTCAGGTTTTATTATTAATTTTTTTTTATTATTATTTTTGTTCTTTTTACGCGTTTTGGTATTTCTGTTTACTTTCAGAATTGGAGTGGAGCGAAAGAAAAAGAGAAAGTGCTGAAAAGAAAAGCAAAGCCAAAATAGGAAAGAAAAGAGAGATCCGAACGGAGTGAAGAAGAAAATTTTGTATATAGTGTAATTATTTTTTTTTGTTTATTTTTAGAAACTGTAATTAGGTAATTATTTTTGTAATTTTTATTTTTGGACTTTTTAATTTTTGGACTTTTGGACATTATTTTAAAAACCCTAAGGAAGGGTTAGTTTAAATATAAACTGCACAGGGAAGGACGACAGTTACGATACTGTCTCGGCCCCTCGGGTTCGTACACCGACATAGGAGTCAGTGGCCCGAGTCGACTTCAACGGTTCATCCCCGTCTGGAACGGGAGGTAAGAATTCTAAACACCCGCGAATCCCCGTCAGCGGGTTTCCGGATGATTTTGTATGCATATATGTTGAGGTCTTGAATACTACTGTGTTTTAATTTCCTAGTAAAGGGAAAGGACTGGCCATACAAGATAAGGGTTCGGATTTCATCACCGTTCTCTTCTTGCCCGCCTTAGGAAAACGATACCAAACGCGAACCTAAGCTTAAAATACTGACTAGAACGAGACCGATAGGGTAACGAGCTTAATAGGAAAGTCATTCGAAAAATATTGGTTACTCTTTAAGCATACTTCGAAGTTCATGATGGTTTCTGTGAGTTGAATGCGTGATTGCGCCGCCTTGTAATGCGGTGAGGCCTTGGGTATCAAAGCTCCATGCAGCTTCCCTCGCCTCTATTCAACTTACTTCAACTCGGATTGATTCCAGAGGGGTCTGCTTAAATTGTAACGAATTCCCTTTCGAAGGATTAGAAGCTGGTCTAGAAACAATCTAAGTGGAGGCATCATGCTTTTTGTTTGCTAGAAATCAGTAGGTTTGTTGTGGTCGAGTCAGCCTTGTTTGTGTTTGTGTAGAATTCCCTTGCAGTTAGGATGTCAAACTGGTATTATAATAGCCATCACAATGAATATGAATATCCAACTGAACAATATGGACATCACCCTTTTTATGACCATAGTGTGAATAGTGGTTGGGAACGCCAACCTTTGGAAGGTTATGGGTCATACCATAGTGAGCCCAATTACTATCCACATGTGCATAGGTCATTCGAGCAAGAACATTATAGTAATAGTTCTTCGTCTCTAGAGGATACAATCAAACTTTTGAAAAGTAGTCATTTTTATGATCCTTCTGTTCCTCTTCCTTCTCTAGAAGAGTCCCTCAGGGGTTTAGCTGAGTCGACACAAAAGTTAGCTGAATCAACATGTAAGTTAGCTGAGGTGAATAACGTAGTTATGGACGAAAGGACTGCAATAACGACTGAATCTTTAGAAGATATCCTCAATAGATTAACTCAAAACTTAGATCCAACACTAAGGGAACTTTCTTTGGAGGAGACCCTTGAGAGGATAGCTGAGTCGACTCGTAGACTTGAGTTAGAGACGAATGAAAGTATTGCTCGAAATAACTTGAATTTCCAATATAGTGTATCCAATAATACCTTTGAGAATGAAGATAGTTATTCACATAATCAAGATGATGAGGTTAGAATTGGTAACACTACTTGTTTAGATGAGGTTCAACCATTTTCATGTTATTATAATAATAATTATGATGAGGATAGTGTTGATGAAGAATTTGAAATAAATAGGCATAGTGATCAGGAATTTGCTACTCCAATTGAGCTTTATAATAATAGGGTTATTTCTGGTTCAGATCCTAATAATTTTAACAATTATTCACCTATTCAAAGGGACGAGGATTTGACTAGAGATATTGTTTTAGACGATGTAGTATTTCCTGTTTACGAAGTCGATAATGGTTTAGAGGAACGGGTTTATCCTGAGAATATTATTTTAGAGTCTAACGATTTAAAAACAATAGTCTTAGATGAAGAAGATGAACTCGTAGAGCTTTTAAATATGAGTGAGGATGCATCACCTGAGTATAATTTACATGCAGCAATTGACCATTTTCAGGATTTTGATGATCTAGAAATTAGGGAAATTGTAGCTAGTCTATCTAGAGACACCCAAAATTCTAAGTTTGGGGGTGATTATCATTCTCCTTGTGCCTTACCTTTAGCTCTTACAGAGATCCCTCACTTGGGACTTGATATACGTGCCTCAACCATTGTGCCAGATTACCTTCATGCTAGCTCTCCCGAACCTAATAATGTCCAGGAAGAAGTTCAGTTGTTAGAAACCCATCCTCTGGTTGATGTGGTTAACCCAGGCTATGATACCAAAATTGATTTTGTTTTCCCACCAAAAACTTTTCTTTCAATTGTGGGAACATATGAGTTACAAATGTGTCAGTTATTAAGTTTTGAGACTAAACCTAATTACTTTAGGAGATTAGGGTCGACACATTTTTCTATGAATGACCACCACCGTGGTCAACTGTGTGAGTCAAATCTGATTGACTTAGAGGATCCCCAGTTATTCAGGTTAATGTTATGTGCTTCTAAGTTCTTATTCGAGTTTTTCCAGACTCTAGGACCTGAACATTCAGATCTAACTTTTGAGGAAATGCAACCCATGAAAATATGTTATCTAGACCCAGTTATAGAACCTGAACCTGAACCACAGCTAATTGTAGTTGTCTTAAACAGGAAACTAGACAAGGGTGTGCTTTATTTGCTAATTTTCTTGGGATGTTGTAGATTCCTTTTACTTGTGATAGCCCTATTTGGTTTTGGTGATCCGTAGTTATTCTGGCTATTACTTTATGATTCTATAAGGTGACTAATTCCTTCTGATGTCTGGCTGAAGACTTTAAACTTAGCACTTCTTGGGAGGTAACCCAATATTCATGCGACACGGTAATATCTTTCCTTATCTCTTTTCTTCAAGTGGTAACAGTTTCTCCTTGTTCATGTTTTTAATTTCATCTTGAGAACATTGAGGACAATGTTAGATTTAAGTTTGGGGGTATGGGAGAAACTTTTTAGTTGCGATAAATAAAACTCCAGAGCCTAGAAATTTATGTTTATTAAGGATGGCACTAACCAATCTAAGTGGATGGAAGCATCTTGGTTATAGGAGTTGAGGAACCAATATGATTAGATGGAAACATCTAGAAGAGTCTATTCATAAAAGCACAGAGCTCAGGTGTTAGAAAAGAAAACATGGTAGTTTCGCCATATCCTCGTGATGGAAACATCGAAAGAATCCTGATCACTTCTTTTTATTTTTCTTTTTACCATTGCTAGGGTGAAATAGAGTGACTGAGATACCAAAAAAAAAAAAAAAAACCGGACCACTAGACCAACCGTAATAAATACAATAAAGTCGACCACTGGTACCCTTGTATATGCCAGCTGAGTTGACCTAGAGTTAGGATTATCGACCACTGGTTCCCTTGTATATGCCAGTGTGGGTATATTAGTCCAGACCAGTATCTCAGTCCATTAGGATAGGTTCACCTTAGTCAACATCATCTACGTTTTTTCTCTACATCCATCTTCTTAATCTATCCATGTGATTGGTTGACTCCGGTTTATGATGTCCAAACTATCTCGAGTAGAGCTATGTCACTTTATATGAATTTTAGTATGCTTGAGTGCAAACTCGTGTACATCAATTGGAATTTCGCATCAGGGTACTTCCTCCTGTAGCCAATGAGAATATGCCAACCAAGGAGATTCTTTAGTGCCCTCCAAGGTTCTGCGTAGATAGCTAGGGTCCTGGAGTAAAGGTTTTGTGGGTACACCTCGGTAAACCCTCAGGAGACATCACTCCGCCGCCGGGGCCACCTAGCGGTTTAACTTCTTCTTTGCACATGCTTAGTGTAGTCATTTTATTTTCTAGAATAAATTTGCTCGAGGACTAGCAAATAATAAGTTTGGGGGTATTTGATAGACACATTTTTGTGTCTAATTTGACCTCAATACTATATATTGTTGGCACTCGATTTTGTACTAATTTTGGTATTTTATGTGTTTGTAGGCATTTTTGGGAAACAAACATTTTTGGAAAATTCGGCTCGAAAAAGTTGATTTTGGCATCCGGAGGACACGTGTTATTCGGACTCCCAATTTTGGATAAGGGGTACCTCATTTGATAAGGGGTACACTAATTGCTATCGGCACCCCATCACGGGATAAGGGGCACTTCATCCTCTCCGTTTGAAAGCTGAAATTTGGCGGGAAAAGATAAAAAGGCTATGGCAGATTTTGGTTCGAGTTTTGGACGTGCTAGAGGGAGACTCAATGGCTGAGATTGGTTGGTATGACTTGACTGAGCCTAACAGGCTTGGTATGGGTCTTTGTTTCGATTGAATTTGGCTAGAAGACCCGTGTTGAAGTGAAGCAGCAAAGAGATGGAGGTGTGCTCGGGATTCTGTTAGATGTGTTTTGGAAGGTTGGAGCGAGTCTATTGCATTGTCGTATCTTTTTGGAACGTGTTTCAATCAAACTGGAGTGTGTCAGATGTACAAGAACGCATGAAGAATTAAATCAGGGAAGAAATTCCCGTATCTTGCATGGATATATTCTTGATTAACTGCCGGATATATGGGAGTTATGAGGGTTTGTTCTCGGGCCAAATGAGTATATAAAGAGTGCTGGGGTCGAGTAGAAAAGGGATGGAGAGTTTGGGATAGTTTAGAGCATCACAGAGGCGCAAAATCAACACCCAGAAAAAAATTGTTTTATATGGTGTAGTGAAGAACACGAAGAACATAAGACCCACAAGAGACCGTCGTTCTTCAACAGTGTTAACGACTCACATTTGTGGGTCGTAGTTGAGAGGCAGTCTTAAATCAACAGTAACAACGACAGGAAGGTTTTATCGTTCTTTGCAACAGCTCGGTTTGTAACACTTATAACTGTTACAAACCCGGTTTTTATTTGATATCTCTCCTTTTCATCATTTGTAAGCACCTTTGAGCAATAAAATCATATTTTGAGCGTGTTTCCAACATGATGAGCTAAACCCCATTACTGGGACGACGGAGGAAGACGAATTTCATACATGGGTAAAATTATTTAATTCTTTTTTTTTAGACTTTTGCATTAATTTTAATTGAAATATGATTTGAATTAATTGGTTGTCATTTAATTTGATGAGGTATGCTTAGCTTAAATATTTTGATACATCATGCTTAGGATTTACAACCAATCTTTTAAGAATCTACCTTGGCAAAATCAGAATCCATGTTAATTTTATTTATTGAGCTTTAATTGTTGAGAATAAATAAATTGAACCCTATGTTATGAATTCGACGAAATCCTAGTCCCAGTAACTCTCTTCATCCCGTGACAATATTTTGTATATATATATATATATATATATATATATTTTCTTTATCTTTAGTATTTTCTTTTATTAAAACTTAAAATCGATTTCAACAAGTCCGAGTGAACGACAACCCTTCTTACTACAACATCATTGAAAATAACCATCAATTTTTGGCGCCGCCGACGCTGACTTGTGTATAGATTTGTCTTCAGGTTTTATTATTAATTTTTTTTTTATTATTATTTTTGTTCTTTTTACGCGTTTTGGTATTTCTGTTTACTTTCAGATTTGGAGTGGAGCGAAAGAAAAAGTGAAAGTGCTGAAAAGAAAAGCAAAGCCAAAATAGGAAAGAAAAGAGAGATCCGAACGGAGTGAAGAAGAAAATTTTGTATATAGTGTAATTTTTTTTTTTGTTTATTTTTAGAAACTGTAATTAGGTAATTATTTTTGTAATTTTTATTTTTGGACTTTTTAATTTTTGGACTTTTGGACATTATTTTAAAAACCCTAAGGAAGGGTTAGTTTAAATATAAAGCGCACAGGAAGGACGACAAAGATTACGATCTTGTCTCGGCCCCTCGGGTTCGTACACCGACATAGGAGTCGGTGGCCGAGTCGACTTCAACGGTTCATCCCCGTCCGGAACGGGAGGTAAGAATTCTAAACACCCGCGAATCCCTGTCGGCGGGTTTCTTGGATGATTTTGTATGCATATATGTTGAGGTCTTGAATACGGCTGTTTTAATTTCCTAGTAAAGGGAAAGGACTGGCCATACAAGATAAGGGTTCGGATTTCATCACCGTTCTCTTCTTGCCCGCCTTAGGAAAACGATACAAAACGCGAACCTAAGCTTAAAATACTGACTAGAGAACGAGACCGATAGGGTAACGAGCTTAATAGGAAAGTCATTCGAAAAATATTGGTTACTCTTTAAGCATACTTCGAAGTTCATGATGGTTTCTGTGAGTTGAATGCGTGATTGCGCCGCCTTGTAATGCGGTGAGGCCTTGGGTATCAAAGCTCCGCGCAGCTTCCCTCGCCTCTATTCAACTTACTTCAACTCGGATTGATTAAAGAGGGGTCTGCTTAAATTGTAACGAATTCCCTTCCGAAGGATTAGAAGCTGGTCTAGAAACAATCTAAGTGGAGCCATCATGCTTTTTGTTTGCTAGAAATTAGTAGGTTTGTTGTGGTCGACTCAGCCTTGTTTGTGTTTGTGTAGAATTCCCTTGCAGTTAGGATGTCAAACTGGTATTATAATAGCCATCACAATGAATATGAATATCCAACTGAACAATATGGACATCACCCTTTTTATGACCATAGTGTGAATAGTGGTTGGGAACGCCAACCTTTGGAAGGTTATGGGTCATACCATAGTGAGCCCAATTACTATCCACATGTGCATAGGTCATTCGAGCAAGAACATTATAGTAATAGTTCTTCGTCTCTAGAGGATACAATCAAACTTTTGAAAAGTAGTCATTTTTATGATCCTTCTGTTCCTCTTCCTTCTCTAGAAGAGTCCCTCAGGGGTTTAGCTGAGTCGACACAAAAGTTAGTTGAATCAACATGTAAGTTAGCTGAGGTGAATAACGTAGTTATGGATGAAAGGACTGCAATAACGACTGAATCTTTAGAAGATATCCTCAATAGATTAACTCAAAACTTAGATCCAACACTAAGGGAACTTTCTTTGGAGGAGACCCTTGAGAGGATAGATGAGTCGACTCGTAGATTTGAGTTAGAGACGAATGAAAGTATTGCTCCAAATAACTTGAATTTCCAATATAGTGTATCCAATAATACCTTTGAGAATGAAGATAGTTATTCACATAATCAAGATGATGAGGTTAGAATATGTAACACTACTTGTTTAGATGAGGTTCAACCATTTTCATGTTATTATAATAATGATTATGATGAGGATAGTGTTGATGAAGAATTTGAAATAAATAGGCATAGTGATCAGGAATTTGCTACTCCAATTGAGCTTTATAATAATAGGGTTATTTTTGGTTCAGATCCTAATAATTTTAACAATTATTCACCTATTCAAAGGGACGAGGATTTGACTAGAGATATTGTTTTAGACGATGTAGTATTTCCTGTTTACGAAGTCGATAATGGTTTAGAGAAACGGGTTTGTAGTTGCAGGAAATCCTACACTACACCCCTCACTCGAATTTGCTTAATCAATCCATTTGAAGATGAATAATAATGTGTTTTATTAATTGTTTTCTTGAAAGGTTTACAAAGAAATGTAGAACAAAGCTAAAGAAATTACAATCACTCTTAATTTTCTCTCTCCTAATGACTTGCTTAACAATTCAAAAAGAATCCCCCCACAACAGATCAATTCAACCCTTTATATAGGGTAGTATACGATGGATGACGGCTAAGCTTTCCTTTATTTTCGGGACATCATCTTGCGAAGTGTCGCGAATGTTATAAACGTCTTTACTTGCGACACTCCTAAATATCGCCAAGTCTTCACACTTTTCTCATGTTAAATTTGTCGTCATCGATGCGTCATTTAAATTATTTCCTTGCGACACCTTCGCAATGTAGTTGTTTATTACTCTCGCGAAGTATTGTTGTCGCGATATTCTGGTCCTACATCTTGCCTCTTCTCATGTCTTCTCTGCGAAGAAGAGAATGTCATGAGAACTAATTATTGAAGTGCCGCAATTGCTCATCTTTATCTCGCGATTGTTTATTTTTACTCGTACGGAATTTATTACAGGTGTTTCTTCTTCCACTCCTTTTTTGACACGTCTCTTTCAACCGTTTATTCTTGACCATTCACGTCCCATCTCGCATTAAATGCATTTGTTTTCTCGAGGATTCTCTTCTCTATATATAGCTTTCTTATCCTTCTCTTTTTCTCTTTTATTTTCCCTCTGCAACTTTCGTTTAACTTTCTTCTTCCGCAATTTGCGCTACTGCTACTGTAATTCCCCTCTTCAATTCTCTCAATCTTCCATTCCCATTCATTCCCATATTATATCAATGGCTTCATTGGGTCGTACATATAAACCCCTTTTTGAAGATACTCAAAACAAATTAAAAGAGAAGGGTTTCATCTTATCAACCATTCCCGATGAAGAATCTTCGTCTATTCTTTCTGCAAAACTGTTTTCTGATCATCAATGTGATGATCATAAAATCATAGTCTCGCTAGGTCAACTCCTCGCAGGACTTCCCATTCCTCTATATAATCCCGAGATACCATTATTTTATGAAATCCTTGCTCATAAAAAATTCTCGCGAGCTGTCTATCAGTTGAGCGGCGATTGCATCCGCTTGATGCTTGAATTCGCACACCGCGGCGCTGTTAAAGGATCTTTATATCCTACTAATGTTAGAGATCCTAACTTTGCAAATTTGGAGATAGTCCCCGAGAAGTATACTGTAGAAAATTTCTTTGCGAATTATGCAGTGATAAACATGAGAAATGATAAATCTCGCTGGGGCGCTCGACTGAAAAGAATAGATAATGTTCCCGATGACAAGCTGCTTATGCATGATATCGATTGGCATTCGGGTAACAATAGTACTCCCCGCCACTCCAAAGATGAGAAGTGGTGGGTTGTTCCTTTATTCTTGAGTGGACCTTACATCGCAGGTTCACATGTTCTCCCTGCACACCTCGCGAATTACCATCCTTGGGAATTTAAGTGGCTTGAGGAGAAAAAAGAGGTATATTTCCTTCTCTCAATTTCACTTTGCGATATTTCCTTTCTCTTTTATTTATTAACTTTCAAAAAAATTTAGATCGCCAGAATGAGAAAGAAGTATAAAGAAGATCCAAAGCCGAGTATCCTGGCGATACTCCGATCGCTCACGGATGAAGTAAGAAACATCTTCTTTTATTAAACAATATTGTTGCCTCTGTTTCTTATCTTCATGCGTATGCGAAGGTTGAATTTGAAGAGGCTGAAGCTGCGAAAATTAAAGGCAAGGATAAAACTACTTTTCGCAAGGACAAGTCTTCTGCTCCGCTTTCTAAGAAACGGAAAACCCAGCTCTCTTCTCAAACCAATGAAAATTCTGATGAGGGTGAAAATGAGGTTGGTACTTCCTCCGCGAAAGAAAGTCGCTTGACTACTTCTATTATGGCGCAATTGTCCAGTATCTTCTCCGACTCTATGCAAGGATTAGGAGATGATCATCTAACTGCTACTTGCGGAGCTCTCGCTAAAATTTGCGATGCCCCACTATTAGAGGATAATGAGTCCTTTCGCGGAGTCTCCCGAACGTTGACCTCCAGTCACTTAAATGCTCTCACTGCTTTGGTATGTTCATATCCCTTTGTTTCTTTGTGACTTCAATTATAAGCTTTATCTTAATCGTTCCCATATTTCCCTTATAGTCTGGGAGGGCTTCTTTTGTCGTTGCCTCAGACCTTGAAAAAAGACACCACAATCTTGAAAAGAAAAATTTGCAACTTAAAGAGAAAATCCGAGAACTAGAGGTTGAAGTCTGCGACATCTCGCGAGAAAGATGAAAGAATTAAGCACCTGGAGGCTGAGCTTACTTCTCAAAGAATAGAGTATCTACTCTTCAAAGTGCAAATCAAGCAACTTTATGGTATAAAATTTTTATTCTTCAAGTCATCTTTACTTTGTCGGCTATTATTCTTTCCCCGATTTATTACTTTGCAGAGACATATATAATCTCTCTGATGAGGCCATTCTTCTCCATTCATTTCCCGAGCCCATGGATAATGACGTTCTTCTTACCCATCTCAACGAGTCTTTAAGTAACTCATCAAACAAAATTGATTCTCTTTCATTGAATGAACTTCGAACCAAATGTCGCCTTTCAGAGATTGAGCATAGAGCTAGTTTAGGTTTAGCCAATCGATTTAAACAAATGTATCTTGATTCCCATAGAAAAATTGAGCTTCAAAGGAAGAAAATTAGTGGCCTTATTGATGAAAAGACCGTACTGCTAATAGGGGTGCGCAGGCATTAGCAGCATTTCAAAAGTCTCTTCTCGAAGTACAAATTGAACGAGATGAATCCCTTCGCCAGAATGCCATACTTACTGAGCGAGAAGAACAAGTTCGTTCACTTCTTGTTATAAATAATGATGATGAGTTTGCTTGGGCTGCGAAGGTTCTAGATAATGCCAGGAATAACTTAGGTGTTGATGTTAGCCTTCATGCCGAGCATACTGCCTTGGTTAAGGATATGATATCTGACAGAGAAGGTTGTTTATTATGCTTTACTGTTTTTTTTTTATTTCCGTAGCATCGCTATTAAATTGTTAATATATTGTCATATGTTCTGCAGAATCCGAGAAAAGACTTCAAACAAGGATTGAAGAACTTGAGTCTGAAAAAGGACAACTCGCACAAGACTTTTCTCTTCGCAACAACAAATATTCTAAGTCAAGAAACAAGCGCAAGCTACGGTGGCGAACTTTAATAATTATGCGGTTCGTTTTCGCAATCAAACTATTGAGATAGTTTGCAATGATCACAAGATTCCTCTTAGTTCATATCCTTGTCTTCGCGAGGATATTCCCGAAGATACACTTTTCTCGGATGTCTCGATAGTGATGCTAGCGAAGCGAAGAATCTGGCGAAGAGAATGATGGCGAAGAATCGACCAACAAGATGATCCTTCAAAGAAATAACTTATTTTTCTTCTTTTGCTACTTGTAATATATATACTCTTTCAATCTTCTTGGATTGTCAAATATGAATTCAATCTTAGCTTTCTTTACTTGCACATATTAATCAAGCAGTACTCTTTTATAATTTGACTACCAATATCATGAATGCATAAATTCCTCATATGGGAATGAATAACAAAACCTTATCCTATTCATTCCCATACTTGCCCTCGTTATTCATTCCCAAATGAGAGATCTACCTCTGTTGTCTATTTTCTCGAAGCATATCGAAGCTCGCTATGGCGACAAGATCATGAGAATGTCTCCATAAATGAAGAACTCCACTAATCTTGCCTTATCGTTTTTGTGTGGTCTTATTTTGCCTTCCTAATTAAAGGTCTTATTTCGCCACCCCTCGTTGCGACAAGATCGCAGGACGTCTTTACATTTTCATGTAATGACCCATTGACCTTGTCTTATCATTGAGTATTTTTGCCTCTGCAGGATATTTTATTCGCGACAATATGACAGGCTTAAACACTCTTGCGAGTGTAAAACCCCATGACATTATCGTCTCTGCGACGAAATCGCTGGACGTTTTTGCATTTCCATGCAATAACCCATTGATCTCGCCTTATCCTTGCGTCAGTATTATTGCCTCTACAGGATCATTGCACAAATATGACAAGCCTATATTTCCTTGCGAAAGTAAAGTCTCATGACATTTGCGTCTTTTGACACTTATCAGCTCCCTAATGGAGGGTGCCGCCCTTATCATCTCCCTGGTTGCCCCTTCAAGGAGGCGTACATCGGCCATACAAGACTAGCTCCTCCCATCCGGTCTTAACAACAACCAGTTGTTTTCGCAGCCTCTTATCCCTTATACCTATATGGTTTATGGTTACGAGATTGCACCCTAAGTGGAGTTTTCTTCGGGCCGAGTGCAGCATGTGCCAAGACTTGTCAAGAGTGGTAAGGAAGTTCCATGCTCCCCGCACTCTTGACTCAACCGTGTACCTCGGCGCCTTGGTCATACGCTGACTCCTTGGAAGAGATCCTCGGGCGTCCAACCAGGGTATAACCTTATATATATAGTTGGAAATCCAAGGTATCTCCACCGGATAGGCTTTCATGGGCCCCAAATCTCCATGACTCAGGTTCCAGGAGCGGTATAACCTTTCCCCTTAGCCATGTCAAGAGATACCCCCTTATATGACGCACTTTAGGTCTTACATTTGCCTCTTGCGAAATATCATTCGCGAACTAAGGTGTACGCCATAAAGGTTCGTCCCATTCACTCACTCATTCATATTTGTTAATTCATTCAAGCATTCATTCTGTTTGCGAAGCTATCGCACAATCAAAGTTGAAGATTCTGTTTACATTGTTTAATCATTTTCGTTTTTCAATTCTTCAATCAAAGTTGCATTTTTTTTTTTTTTTTTTTTACGAGATCTTCACATGTTTCTGCTTCTACTATTGTTTCTTCCTCTTACTTTGAATAATCTCTTGTTGTTGCTTTTTCGATGATTATTCACTTCTTACACTTTTCACTCTTACTACGTTTTGCCTTTTCACCATTCAAATCTCTTATCGTTTCCTTTCCATCGCAATTTTTCAACTGCCTTCATGCATTCACTTCGCAGAGCGCCTACAACTACCTTTTATTCTTTTTGTCCTTGACGTGCCTTCGCCACTTTATCTTTGTTATTTTTTCGCAATTATTCACTTCTTACACCTTTTATTCCTGCTTCCCTCTGCCTCTGTATCATTAAATCCTCTGAATAATTCTTTTCCAGCATGACTTTCAACTGCCGTCATATCTTCTCCTCGCAATGTGTCTTCCCTCCTTATGTTTATGCTATCTACCATCAATCTTTCTTTTCTTTGTTCCTCTTTAATATTCTTCTTCCATCCCTTCTTTTTTGCGGCTCTCTCTTCGCAGCTCTTCACATCGATCTCATAACATTTTTCCCCTTCTATCCAATCTCCCTTTATAATTCCAACACCACTAGGATGGGGAAATTTTATACACTGATGATACGTTGACGCCACACCCAGAATTTCATGCAACCATGGCCTTCCAATCAATGCATTATAAGGGGACTCCACCTCGACCACACAAAACAAAATATCAGTTGACAATCCTTGCAATGGTATTCTCATGTGTACTTCTCCTTTGGGCTTGTTCGCGGTACCATTGAAACCATATATTTTGTATGTTGAAGGGATCAACTCTTCATCCTTTCCTCCCATAGTCTTGTAAGTATGGTAAAAAAGGATGTTGACTGAACTCCCAGTATCGATTAATATTCTATTTATCGCCCAACAATTTTCTGCTTCATCATCTTCCCCATCAACAGGTTTTGGATTAATATCCAGTTTTACCACCAACGGGTTATCATGTATTTCTCTACCTTTGGGTATTTCTTCTGCCGAGAAAGAGATAATCTGTAATTGCCATTCTTTTAACTGCGATTTCCTCGCGATGTTCATTACCTCCTTATCATTAACATCCCTCGCAAAAACCCTACTGAGTACGTTATCATGAAAATCTTCAATGGTGCGATATGAATGAACAATGGAGTTGCAAAACAAATTTTTAGCTTTCGCCCCAACTTCTATCATGTACGTTTCTTTTCCCTTAAATGGTGGCGGCGGTAAATGTTGAACCTTCTCTTCGCTTTTTAAAAAGTGATTCAACTTCCCCTGATCAATCATTCTAAGGATAATTCTTTTGATGTTTCGGCAGTCATTTGTCAGATGTCCATGAAAACGATGGTAAGAGCAGAATTCGTGACTTCTATCACCTGGTGGCGGTTCACTCCCTATGTTCCATGGTGCAGGTATATTCTCCATCAGGATTATAGCCTCCCATATCTTCTCCACACTAGCATTTAATGGTGGCATTTTGATTTCTTCCCATACGACTCTATGACTTTTGTCCTCTATGATAATTCTGCCTCGGCCTCCATAAGTCTCTTGCGAATTATGCCTTTGACCTCCATAGGTTTCTTGCGGTTGATCAAGCCTTTGAATTTTATTATTTACGCCACGGTTGTAGAAATTTCTTTCTCTTTCAAATTCTTCCTGATCGCGACTTCCCATAGCTACCAATTTTGGCTGTTCATCATCTACCACTCTCTCTTGTTGCCCTTGTGAGGTGCTCGCCACTGTTTGTATTAATCTGGGTAACAAACTTGCATTCGCAGCACTTGAACTTGTATTCGCAACTGGGTACGATTCTACTTCATTTTGCCTTTCCTCCAAAGCAATATATTCCTCTTGCAATTCTCTCAATTCGGTCATCGTGATCGTATTCTTGACTCTGAAAACTTGAACATATAATAAGTTGGTTGCGAACATAGCATTTATGAATGATAGTATGAGATATCTTTCATCAACCCGTCCCGCCATTTCGCTACACATTGTCTTCCATCTTACTGTCAGATGTCTCAAGCTCTCGCCAACTCTTTGTTTTAGCCCAAATACATCTTCAATGCCAGGTCGCGAAGAGTTGTTGCTTATATACGCCCCCCAAAAATATAGCCTGTAAATGATTGAATGATGTGATTGTATTCCTTGGTAAACCCTCAAACCATTTCAACGCTTCTCCCGTTAAACTCGGCGCAAAGTATTTGCACAATATAGCATCATGGTTTTCCCACTGTAGCATACATCTCACGTAAGCCTTGATGTGTTGTACTGCACAA
This sequence comes from Papaver armeniacum, assembly GCA_023531295.1. Taxonomy (NCBI): domain Eukaryota; kingdom Viridiplantae; phylum Streptophyta; class Magnoliopsida; order Ranunculales; family Papaveraceae; genus Papaver; species Papaver armeniacum. The sequence continues at coordinate 246,376 of JAJJWW010013761.1, forward strand.
GTTGACCCATCAAAAATGCTAGTTAGCGCTGGTAAGTTGCATTTTGGGGTATTCCTCCTAATCGCACTTCTAATGTAAAAGGATTTTTCGCGAGCCTCCGCGATAGCTTCATCTAACTGTCTTCTCCCTCCTTCTCTTCTGTTGTTCAATATTCCTCTCATCTCTCGCCAATTCTCATGAGAATTTGTTCATTTGCCTCAGAATTTGAATTTATCGGTCTCTTTAATTCTGCTTCCCTCCTTCTTCGTTCGTGTCTACTTTTTTGTATTCTTTCATATTCTTCGTTAATATCTCCATTGTTACGATTTCGCTCGCGCCTTCTCTCTCGGTTGTCATGATTATTCTGCCGAATCGCCTCTTCCAATTCCCGATTTTCCATTTCTGCTCTCAATCTTTCTCTCTCGCGGGCTAGACGTGCTTGCTCGGTATAATGCTTTTCAATGTCATCTTCAATTTCCTTTTGTTTCCTTTGTGTTTCTCTCCCATGTAGTGTTCTCCTTCCTTCTTCCTGATTTTCTTCATTAACTGGGTTATTATGTCCTCGAGGCTGCCTATCTTCTTGATTTCCATCGTCGTGATTATTCACCAAAATATAACGATTTTCTATTACTTCTCTCTCTTCGCGACCTCCTTCACCAAGATTTAACTCTCTTTCCAAATTTTCTTCATTAACGTTTTCTGCAGGTAATGTTCTTCTCCCATTTTCTCTACTCGATCCTGATCTCGATCTGTTACTACTTCTTGATCTTCTATTTTGCAGCCTCCTATTTTCCATCCTTAATTCGTGGTTTTGCCTTGTTAGATTCGCGCGTTCTTCTGCTTCTAACCGCCTTTCTTCGTGTATTGTCTGTCTCAGCGCTTCTAATGCCGCAATTTCTTCATTTCCACGAATTGTTTCTCCCATCTCTTCTCGATTTCTCTCTTCCTGTCCACTATTCATCAATTGTTGCACTTCTTCTCTTTCTTCCATAGAATCTGATCTCCATGTATGCACGCTCACCCTATCATAATCGATTACTCTGTTTAGTCTTTGGTTGAATTGGTGGTTGAGTTGATGGTTGAATTGGTGGTTGAATTGGACCTTCTTCTCCATTTCTTGCATCTATCCTTGATGGTTCACCTACTTCATTTCTCCTTTCTCCCACTAATCTTCCACTTCTCCTTACGATCGTTGGTTGTTCTGATGCATTCTTTCTCCTAGCCATTTCTCAATTTTAGTAACTTGTTAAAAATTATTCAAGATTTCTTTCTTGTTACCCCTAATTCTTCCAATTCACAAGGTTGATCTTCTTCAATCCCCTGTTTCTAGCGCATATGTAGTTGCAGGAAATCCTACACTACACCCCTCACTCGAATTTGCTTAATCAATCCATTTGAAGATGAATAATAATGTGTTTTATTAATTGTTTTCTTGAAAGGTTTACAAAGAAATGTAGAACAGAGCTAAAGAAATTACAATCACTCTTAATTTTCTCTCTCCTAATGACTTGCTTAACAATTCAAAAGAATCCCCCATACAACAGATCAATTCAACCCTTTATATAGGGTAGTATACAGTGGATGACATCTAAGCTTTCCTTTATTTTGGGAACATCTCGCGAAGTGTCGCGAATGTTATAAACGTCTTTACTTGCGACACTCCTAAATATCGCCAAGTCTTCACACTTTTCTCATGTTCTGGCTGTCGTCATCTGATGCGTCATTTAAATTATTTCCTTGCGACACCTTCGCAATGTAGTTGTTTATTACTCTCGCGAAGTATTGTTGTCGCGATATTCTGGTCCTACAGGGTTTATCCTGAGAATATTATTTTAGAGTCTAACGATTTAAAAACAATAGTCTTAGACGAATAAAAATGAACTCGTAGAGCTTTTAAATATGAGTGAGGATGCATCACATGAGTATAATTTACATGCAGCAATTGACCATTTTCAGGATTTTGATGATCTAGAAATTAGGGAAATTGTAGCTAGTCTATCTAGAGACACCCAAAATTCTAAGTTTGGGGGTGATTATCATTCTCCTTGTGCCTTACCTTTAGCTCTTACAGAGATCCCTCACTTGGGACTTGATATACGTGCCTCAACCATTGCGCCAGATTACCTTCATGCTAGCTCTCCCGAACCTAATAATGTCCAGGAAGAAGTTCAGTTATTAGAAACCCATCCTCTGGTTGATGTGGTTAACCCAGGCTATGATACCAAAATTGATTTTGTTTTCCCACCAAAAACTTTTCTTTCAATTGTGGGAACATATGAGTTACAAATGTGTCAGTTATTAAGTTTTGAGACTAAACCTAATTACTTTAGGAGATTAGGGTCGACACATTTTTCTATGAATGACCACCACCGTGGTCAAATGTGTGAGTCAAATCGATTGACTTAGAGGATCCCCAGTTATTCGAGTTAATGTTATGTGCTTCTAAGTTCTTATTCGAGTTTTTCAGGACTCTAGGACCCGAACATTCGGATCTAACTTTTGAGGAAATGCAACCCATGAAAATATGTTATCTAGACCCAGTTATAGAACCTGAACCCGAACCACAGCTAATTGTAGTTGTCTTAAACAGGAAACTAGACAAGGGTGTGCTTTATTTGCTAATTTTCTTGGGATGTTGTAGATTCCTTTTACTTGTGATAGCCCTATTTGGTTTTGGTGATCCGCAGTTATTCTGGCTATTACTTTATGATTCTATGAGGTGACTAATTCCTTCTGATGTCTGGCTGAAGACTTTAAACTTAGCACTTCTTGGGAGGTAACCCAATATTCATGCGACACGGTAATATCTTTCCTTATCTCTTTTCTTCAAGTGGTAACAGTTTCTCCTTGTTCATGTTTTTAATTTCATCTTGAGAACATTGAGGACAATGTTAGATTTAAGTTTGGGGGTATGGGAGAAACTTTTTAGTTGCAGTAAATAAAACTCCAGAGCCTAGAAATTTATGTTTATTAAGGATGGCACTAACCAATCTAAGTGGATGGAAGCATCTTGGTTATAGGAGTTGAGGAACCAATATGATTAGATGGAAACATCTAGAAGAGTCTATTCATAAAAGCACAGAGCTCATGTGTTAGAAAAGAAAACATGGTAGTTTCGCCATATCCTCGTGATGGAAACATCGAAAGAATCCTGATCACTTCTTTTTATTTTTCTTTTTACCATTGTTAGGGTGAAATCGAGTGACTGAGATACCAAAAAAAAAAAAAAAAAAAAAAAAAAAAAAAAACGGACCACTAGACCAACCGTAATAAATACAAAAAAGTCGACCACTGGTACCCTTGTATATGCCAGCTGAGTTGACCTGGAGTTAGGATTATCGACCACTGGTTCCCTTGTATATGCCAGTGTGGGTATATTAGTCCAGACCAGTATCTCAGTCCATTAGGATAGGTTCACCTTAGTCAACATCATCTACGTTTTTCTCTACATCCATCTTCTTAATCTATCCATGTGATTGGTTGACTCCGGTTTATGATGTCCAGAAACTATCTGAGTAGAGCTCTGTCACTTTATATGAATTTTAGTATGCTTGAGTGCAAACTCGTGTACATCAATTGGAATTTCGCATCAGGGTACTTCCTCCTGTAGCCAATGAGAGTATGCCAACCAAGGAGATTCTTTAGTGCCCTCCAAGGTTCTGCGTATATAGCTAGGGTCTGGAGTAAAGGTTTTGTGGGTACACCTCTGGTAAACCCTCCGGAGACATCACTCTGCCGCCAGGGCCACCTAGCGGTTTAACGGCTTGCTGCACATGCTTAGTGTAGTCATTTTATTTTCTAGAATAAATTTGCTCGAGGACTAGCAAATAATAAGTTTGGGGGTATTTGATAGACACATTTTTGTGTCTAATTTGACCTCAATACTATATATTGTTGGCACTCGATTTTGTACTAATTTTGGTATTTTATGTGTTTGTAGGCATTTTTGGGAAACAAACATTTTTGGAAAATTCGGCTCGAAAAAGTTGATTTTGGCATCCGGAGGACACGTGTTATTCGGACTCCCAATTTTGGATAAGGGGTACCTCATTTGATAAGGGGTACACTAATTGCTATCGGCACCCCATCACAGGATAAGGGGCACTTCATCCTCTCCGTTTGAAAGCTGAAATTTGGCGGGAAAAGATAAAAAGGCTATGGCAGATTTTGGTTCGAGTTTTGGACGTGCTAGAGGGAGACTCAATGGCTGAGATTGGTTGGTATGACTTGACTGAGCCTAACAGGCTTGGTATGGGTCTTTGTTTCGATTGAATTTGGCTAGAAGACCCGTGTTGAAGTGAAGCAGCAAAGAGATGGAGGTGTGCTCGGGATTCTGTTGGATGTGTTTTGGAAGGTTGGAGCGAGTCTATTGCATTGTCGTATCTTTCTGGAACGTGTTTCAATCAAACTAGAGTGTGTCAGATGTACAAGAACGCATGAAGAATTAAATCAGGGAAGAAATTCCCGTATCTTGCATGGATATATTCTTGATTAACTGCCGGATATATGGGAGTTATGAGGGTTTATTCTCGGGCCAAATGAGTATATAAAGAGTGCTGGGGTCGAGTAGAAAAGGGATGGAGAGTTTGGGATAGTTTAGAGCATCACAGAGGCGCAAAATCAACACCCAGAAAAAATTGTTTCTGCTGGTGTAGTGAAGAACACGAAGAACATAAGACCCACAAGAGACCGTCGTTCTTCAACAGTGTTAACGACTCACATTTGTGGGTCGTAGTTCAGAGGCAGTCTTAAATCAACAGTAACAACGATAGGAAGGTTTTATCGTTCTTTGCAACAGCTCGGTTTGTAACACTTATAACTGTTACAAACCCGGTTTTTATTTGATATCTCTCCTTTTCATCATTTGTAAGCACCTTTGAGCAATAAAATCATATTTTGAGCGTGTTTCCAACATGATGAGCTAAACCCCATTCTATTGGGACGACGGAGGAAGACGAATTTCATACATGGGTAAAATTATTTAATTCTTTTTTTTTAGACTTTTGCATTAATTTTAATTGAAATATGATTTGAATTAATTGGTTGTCATTTAATTTGATGAGGTATGCTTAGCTTAAATGTTTTGATACATCATGCTTAGGATTTACAACCAATCTTTTAAGAATCTACCTTGGCAAAATCAGAGTCCATGTTAATTTTATTTATTGAGCTTTAATTGTTGAGAATAAATAAATTGAACCCTATGTTATGAATTCGACGAAATCCTAGTCCCAGTAACTCTCTTCATCCTGTGACAATATTTTGTATATATATATATTCTTTATCTTTAGTATTTTCTTTTATTAAAACTTAAAATCGATTTCAACAAGTCCGAGTGAACGACAACCCTTCTTACTACAACATCATTGAAAATAACCATCATCTACCTTAGGAGTCTACTTCAGGAGTATTATGACTCTATGTTTCCCAGTATGTTCTGATGAGGTGGCCTAGCATCTAGAGAAGGGATAAACTTATTCTATGGAAGATGTGAAGGTAAAGTAGATGAGATGTTACCTCTTCGGGATGATGTGAGTAGACGATCTTGTTATCAATACAAGTGTTGATCAGATCTTCTACAAGAATGAGATGACTGCATTCAATTTCTAAAACTAAAGAAGATTTCAGTTCCCAGGTGTAGCTACTTTGACCTGCTACTAGACAGAGATGATTTGATAGTATCACCATGAGTCCATGCCTTTAGGATTTAATCAGGCAAGGGAAACCAAGAAGGTTGAGGTATTTCCTTGTTGTTGTTGTCTCTGTCACAATAAGGCTGGAGCAAGATTTGAAGTCCTTGTTGGTGTCTGGGATGTTGAGCCACAACTGTGACATTTTCCGAACTCATGAGTATTGACTGAACGAAGTTGTGTCTTATCTTGACTTTTTGGATCATAAGCTTATTTCACCCTTCTGGATGTGATGATTGTATGCTTATAACATCATATGAACAAAGTCCTCTAGAGACGTTGAGAAACCCAATACACAATTACTAATTTTATGTCTTGATCGATCCAAGTCCCTAGTAGTTTTTGTTCCAAACAAGCCTGAGATTTGATTTGGAATTTTAAAAACAACACTTTCACTTGGAGAATTCCTGCCACCACAAAATCATCATCACAATTTTTTAGTCGTAGAAATGGATATTATACTAAATTAATAAAAAAAAAATATTGAAGGTGTTAAATTTGAGTTTTTCAAAAGATAATCCCATAAGATAGTGTTGATGGTGGATTTTTGACAAAGGCTAAAATCATACAATCATAGTCTTGCGTATTCCTGATCCAGCCATCAGACGAGTATTGAGATCCATGTATCTCTCTTAAGAATGAAAGCTCATGCCACGATGATCTCTGACTGAGTTGCCTCTTAGAACATCCATAAAAACCTCTGACTGAGTGTATTGCCTCTCAGAGCATCATAAAAACCTCTGACTGAGTGTATTGCCTCTCTGAGCATGCATGAATATGCAGTCTCTCAATTGAGACCACGACATATTTCATCAACTGAGCAATTTCAAAATTCACTTCTATATAGAATCGAAAACGATTGGACGGCTCCTAGACAGCTTGCCTGCTATTATAGAGCGATAACGTCTTCAGGATGTAACAATGTTTTCCCTGACTATATAGAATACATATGTATAACATCTTAATGATTGGACGGCTCCTAGAAAGTTTGCCTGCTAGTATAAAGCGATAACGTCTTCATGATGTAACAATGTTTTCCCTGACTATACAGAATTAATATTCAGAATAAATATGACACTTCAACTAGCTCATATCGCTCAATTCTCGAATAATCATAATGCTCCTAGACAGCTTGCCTGCTAGTACAGAGCCATCAATTAATCAATTAATTATTTCTAGTCGAAAGACTCATCAATTGAATTCCTAGAGAATATTATACGTTCATCATAATATTTCGTTACTTCAATTCGTGGCTTTTCCCGGCAGAATTCCTTGGGTTAGTAATAAATATTCAATGTACGGGCATCTGGGCCACCACCGAGTAAGCCCCGAGAAAATGGTACAAGTGTACTTAACAATAATGCATGAACGACCACCCAAATGCACGAACGAGCATTCAAAAATATGGACGAACGAGGAAACCTATGCAAAATAGGGAAGAAAAAATAATAATAAAATAATAGAGAGGTGCCTAGGGGACCGGGCCCACCGACCGGCTGGTCATGCTGCTGTGGACGGTCCCACGCCTCTCCCGTTTATTTTATCTTATTTTATTATTTTTCATAATCTCATGAAAACTCCTTCATTCGAGCAAACCCCCTCGTTCGAGCGAAACTTCTAATTTCTCCATATTTCCTCACACGATGAAAAATAATATAAAATAAGGAAAAGTGTCACGGGACCGAGCCTACTAGCCGGCCGGCCATGCCCTAGCCGTGGCCGGTCCCACACTTCTCTAATTCCTTATTTTATTATTATTTCTTCCTTCATCTCATGAAACTCCTTCGTTTGAGCAAAAACCTAATTTTTTCAATATATCACCAATATTGCTCAAACTAGCAAAAAGCCAAAAAGTCAAATGGTCACATGACCGACTAGGCTTCTCACGTAAATATTAAAATTTATTATTTTAATATTATTAAAATATCGATCTCACGAGCAATGCCTACTTGCTCATTCAAGCAAAATTGAGAGTTTCAGTCAAGATCGAACTCTTCTGAAAATTCAAGATATTGCTCGAACGCACGTCAGAAAATATCAAAATTCTCAAAATTGAGACACGAGCAACATGGTGACACGGGAATGCCACCTTGATCGACCAAGGTCGGCCCTTTGGATTGCAAGGATCCGGTCCCACACATCTTCATAATTTGACCTAATTTGTTCATATTGGGTTCAAACTCTTTCCAAATAATTTGGAATTTCATCAAACAACCGTCAGTCGGTCCTACGACCACCAACGGTCGGTTCCATGCCCATTTGGACGGTCCCTCATCTCTCCATAATTAGGTTTTATTACCTAGTGGTTAGACAAGCACTATTTTAATAAATGATTAAATTAGCATTTAATCATTCTTTCACCAACTGGTCCGCAAAGGACTTTGGTGCTTGCTCATTTGAGCATCTGGGCGCTACATGGTTGGACCATCATCCCATGTATCCGGTCCCTCTCTCACTCGTTGGTTGATTTTCAGTAAATCATCAATGGATCAGCAATCGATCAAAATTAGGGTTTCAGACCGAATGCTCTGCAAAGCATAATTTTGAACATGTTCAAACACCACTATTTTTATGTTGATCACAATCAACATTTTATGATATAATATCCGGTATAGCTACCAATATTTTAAATTAATATTTTATTTGGTCGTGTTACCAATAATCATCAAACGAGCAATATTTGCTCAGTTTATCAATATTGATTCAACTATCAATATTTAATAATTCCTCAAACGAGCAATATTTGCTCAAACGGGCAATATTTGCTCAAACTAATAATATTGATTCAACTATCAATATTCAACAATTCATCATACAAGCAATATTTTCTTAGCTTGTCAATATTCATCATGTTGATTCAACTATTAACATTAATTCAAGAACTGTACATCTGACCCAGCAGACATGCTCAATTCATGAGTCTTAGAGCATTCGTCTATTATGCTCGACTCAATAATACTAAGACTCATCGTCTAGTCAAGTCAACAACTGACTAACTCCACATTCATGAGACATCAATCACGTCACATGGGAGGATATTAACTAGGGTTTTGGTTTGGCGGCCTACGAAACGTGTGTTCATCCACGATGAGATATGTGAGTAAGTCGTGCAAGCGGTTGAGGAAGTTGGCAAAGTAATGGGTGGACGATCAACCCAGTCTCCGCACGACATGGAACTGGTTAAACCACGATCTCCCACTTTCCCACTCTTTCACTCAAACAACCGTCACACTTATGGAGAACAATGTGTCCATTTTCTAGCAATATAAAAAAGTTCTCTGAATTCATGATTGACAGAACAACAGATATACGGGAATTATAGCAAGAATTCTCATCTGAACAATCACTCTCAATTGAGCATAATTCAAACTTATTCGAACCCAGCAGTTCTGTTAGAACACTACTCGGTCGAACTCGCATGCGTTGCTATCTCAAGCATGTTTTTCAATGTTAGTGATCAAAACTATAAGTCTTGATTTCTAGTCTACTATAGCTAAGTCTCGGACTAGGATAGAAAGTGTAGTTGAGCTCAAGAACTCCATGGCGATCATCATACAAGACGAAGAACTACTCAAGGAACTGGTGGAACTTCATCGACTAAAAGGTATGTGGAGACTTGAACTTATCTATCACTCAAAAGTCTATCTACTCTATCTCCTATCTTGAGATAAAAGTCGTTTTGCTATATAGACTTTGATTATACACATTTGCTATTTCGAGCCGAGTTTATCTAGCCTATCTATTTCTCAAAATATGTGTTGGTAAGCTTTCTCTTTGGCCAAGTTCATCTTTACCTAGTGACGAAAGTCATGTTATGTTTCAATTACTTGAAAATGGCTTTGACGAAAAATGGTTTATGAATAACAACTATATAACGTCCTCTAAGAATGTTTCAATGATTGAAATGAGAGTTTAGATTATATAACCATTGTTGGATATAAGCATTGTGTGGTAACACATACATGTATAAGTCCTTATTCCTTGAACCAAAGTCTGCGTACTTTGCTGCTCAGGAAATCGGAACCCAGTCCGCGAACCCAGTCCGCGTATTTTCAGAGGTTCTCTTCCCGAGAAAATCTGCTGGAGTTTGTGAACTATTTACAAACTTATTCCGGGTACTTAAGTCCGCGTACCTAGTCCGCGTACTTAGGTTGGCTATTTTCTAAAAACGATTATTCGTGAACTTATACTTATATTAACTAAGGAATGAAAGTTTGCAAACCGTGGCTATAAAGTTCATGAATCGATTCAAGTGAATCAAATCGTTTTTGCTGTGATTGTGTCTTGTATACTTCTATAAGATCTAAGCAATTGAACAACTCTCTAACTGTTTCATTTGAACTAGTTATGGTAAAGAAGAATATGGTTAATATGGAAGTGCTCATATGGCTAACCATTTGGTTAACTACTGTTGAACCAACGGATGTACATGTTTGGGTACGGTTACACAAACCTAAAAAACGTGCATTTCATTTGTGTGTAACAAGCTAAGTTTTCGATGTAACGGTTGAAAGATATTAGCTTGAATCTAATCAGGTTTTCATCTAACGGTGAATATTGAATGCTATGTTACTAAGCTAACATTGATTACAAACCCTGATTTGAAAGACTATATAAAGGAGAACTCTAGCAATTGGGAAACCTAATCCCCACGCCTCCTGTGTGATACTAGTTGTATAAGCTAGAGTCGATTCTCCTTTAACCTTAGGTTTCTACCGAGACCCTGTAGGTTAACGACTTGAAGACTTCATTGGGATTGTGAAGCCAGACCCAGCTATTTTCTCTGTAGTTGCGTGATCTGATCTTGCTATTTCTATCGTATTTGAGTACAATCGTAAGATTGGATTGAGATTAACTTCTCCGATAGGCAAGATAGAAAAGTAGTCACAAACACCTTCGTCTCATCGTTTGTGATTCCACAATATCTTGTTTCGCTAGTCGATTAAGATTATTGTGAGGTGATTGATATTTCTAGGCAGTTCTTCGGGAATATAAGTCCGGTATATCAATTGGTTCATGTTCACCTTGATTTATCAAAAGACCGAAAAAAACTCGTAGGTATTTCTGTGGGAGACAGATTTATTTATTCCTATAAACTTTTCTTTGTGAGACAGATTTGTTTATTAAAGTCTTCAACTTTGGGTCGTAGCAACTCTTAGTTGTGGGTGAGATCAGCTAAGGGAATCAAGTGCGTAGTATCCTGCTAGGATCAGAGACGTAAGGAGCGCAACTGTACCTTGGATCGGTGTGAGATTGATTGGGGTTCAACTACAAGTATGGACCGAAGTTAGTTTGTAGTAGGCTAGTGTTTGTAGCGGCTTAATACAAAGTGTGTGTTCAATCGATCTAGGTCCGGGGTTTTTCTCGCATTTGCGGTTTCCTCGTTAACAAAACTTCTGGTGTCTGTGTTATTTCTTTTCCGCATTATATTTTGTTATATAATTAAAATATCACAGGTTGTGTGTTAGATCAATCAATTAGAATATCCAACCTTTGGTTGTTTATTTACATTGATTGACACTTGGATATTGGTCTTTGGTACCTTCCAAGTTATCTCTCTTGTATTTAATTAGACTCACATATTTTTATTTGCTTGAGCAAGAATTAAATCGAGGGATCAAGAGATAATAACTCATTGATATACTTTTAATAAGATTGAGTCTAGTTGATTCTCTTAAAAGTATATTGGAGTTAGTCCATACAGATTGCTAATCGAAATATTGGGTGTGGTTGTTGTACCCCCACTTTTTCAATTGGTATCAGAGCAGGCAAACACGTTTAAAGACCTTACAAGTTTATGTTTGTAGCGATCTTACTCTATGGACAGGAATTCTATCTCCATAAACGTACCACCAGTATTCAATGGCTCAAACTACCTATGGTGGAAAATTGCTATGCGTGCTTTTCTTCAAGCTCGTGATTTTCAAACATGGGTATGTGTTGTTAATGGCTATGATCCTCCGGTTAATACAGAAAGCGATGTATCTATACCGAAGGATATTGGTAGATATATCCCAGAAGAAGTTCTTGCTGCAAAGTAAAATTCTGACAGCTTAAATGTTATCATACATGCCATTACCCCAGACCTTCATCGCCATGTGACTGTGTGCACAATGTCTAAAGAAGCCTGGGATATCTTAGAAACCATATTTGAAGGAAATACCAATGAGAAAGAATCTAGGCTTCAAAACCTTAGTTCTGATTGGGAAAACCTTCGTATGGCAGATGAAGAAACGTTTGATGAGTTTAATCACAAAGTGTCTGAAATTGTTAATGCATATTTTGCATTGGGTAAGACTATTCCTGAAAAGTATATTGTGATGAAAATTCTCAGATCGCTACCATCTAGATACGACTCTAAGAAGCATGCCATCGTTAAAGGAAATAATCTCGCAACGCTTTCCAGAAATACTCTGGTTGGGAAGCTAAAGATCTTTGATCATGAGCATACGTCCAAGTATAGTAAGGATGTTGCTTTCAAAGCACTGAAGAACACTAAATTACTTGATAAAAGTAAAAGTGTTTATATCTCTGAAGATGATCTTTCTGAGGCTGATTCATCAGATGAAGATTTTGACAAGTCAGTCTCGTTGATCACAAGACAGTTTAAGGCTATTCTTTTGAATAGAAGTAAACGGTTTTCCAGAGATAAATCCAAGTCGTCAGATAAATCTCATAATCGTGTTCCTCCTAAAAATAGGGATATTGATGAAACTGATGACGAGGATATGCCTCAGTGCTTTAAGTGTAATGGTTTTGGTCATTTTGCAAATGAGTGTCCAAATCAAAAGAAAAACACTGGGAACAAAGGTCTTGCTGCAACTCTTGATGAAATGTCTAACAGCTATGATTCTAATGAAGACGATAAATCAAGCGTTGCACTTCTTTGTGAAAATATTGATTTTGATAATTGTAGCAATACACATATAAATCTTGATATTCTTTCAGAAGAAAACTCAACCAATCTGGAAGATAAAATTGACCCCTTCTTTGGAAACTCTGTGTATGATGTTTCAGGTTCCACAATGTGTCTAGCTGCTTGCACATCTCTGATGCTTGAATTATATTCAAGATTGACGTGCTCATATTGTTCACTCAATGGTCATGAACTATCAAAGTGTTACAAGTACAAACACAAATTGAGACATGTCAACAAACTTCAGCGAAGAGCAAATTGATTAGCAAACAAGCTTAAACTCTCTCAGAGGAACATGGTGGACAAATTATTGTTCACCTAAGAAGTTTATTGATATGTAAGATTTTATCTTCGTCTAAGAAGTTAGTTTCCAAGGACAAAACAAGACCATTAGAGAAGAAAATATGTTCAAATAGTTTTGATAGACAGAGGTCTGTGGATTCCTCTCAAGAGGAACATGGTGGACAAATTATTGTTCACCGCAACACAACTTGATTGTATTGATTTGCTGATCTTGTCTCATGTGCCTGATCAAAAGAGACAAGATTGTGTACCTCTCAGGCTTTGGGAAAAGTTTGTTTTCTTCTTTTCTTAGTTTTTTTTTTTTTTTTGGAATTCTCTGTCTAAATGAGGGTTATTCTCAACAATTCTACTCTCTCTAGGGTTCAGAGTTGTGCGTGCACGAACCTGTTAAAGGTTGTGTAACCCTACATTCCTTTTTCCTTCCATGAAACTTCTTTTATCTTAAGACTACTTGTTGAGATTGTGATTTCCTCTCACAAACCCATACGTTTATGAATACTCCAAGCATTATGTCTTCTGATGGAAAAGATGTTAATATGATTGTCAAGCCATCAATCATGAAGGAAAAAGAGATATCTCTGTTATCTCCGACATTGAAAAGAAAAAGAAGGAATGTGAGGAAGCCTAGAGCTGTTCCTTCAAATTCTCAGAATTTTTCTGATGTTCTTGAAGTGTTGAAGGAGACGCAAGAGGAGATTCAACAAATAAAGGCTTTTGTGTTTAAGACTCATGAGATTCAGAAGGCCCTGGTTCGACATCAGTCAAGAAGGTTTATTGATATTAACTCCTATGTTCATGAACCTTATGTCCCAATGGCTGTTGACGACAAGGAGTTCGGGCACGATAAAGAATTTTTCAAAGGTTTTAAAATCTAGTAAATCTTAGGATAAGAATTTTTAGTTTCTTGTTTTGTTTAGAAGAATAACTAGAGTTTGGAATAGTCATTATTGTGATTACACATAACTATGTCCAACGTTTTCATCTTCATGTTTTTAGGTTTATTTGTTTAAATTCTAAAATTATTTGGAAGATGATGTTTGCAGTATTAATCTTTTATATATTGCAATTTGTTATGGGATATGTGTGTTTGCGTCCGTGAACTATGATTGTCTCATACCTTGTCAAAAGTTAAGTCTTTCATATGTCGATATGCTTGTATTGATAAAAGAATGAATGAACTTTTGACATCACAAAAGTTAAAGCCTTTTATGTCATGTTTTGATAAAAAGAAAGGATAAAACTTTTGTTTACGAGGATTATGTCTATTGTATGTCATTGTGCAAATAGTGATGGAAAATAGAATGAATCCTTGTTTATTCCGCAGTATTGATCTTCCCTGATCCATATTTTATGTATATACTGTGAGGCTCCGTAAGTTCGATTAGATTAATCATGGGTTTTCTTGTGGTTAATTTAATTGAGTATTTTTGGAATCAAATTCATATTCGTATGTGATTTGTTATGTCCAAAGAAATCCTTATTTTCTTATGAAATTAAGGTCGCTCTTGTTGTTCTTTCGGGAATGACATTTTATGGGGGAGAGTTCTTAATTGAACTTGTGCTTAATTGCCAAATCTTTGTGGGGACTACGGCTGTGGAATATTATAGGAGTTATCTTGTATCTTTATAAAATCCTTGATGAAAGCATTTAGCCTCGCTATATGATTGCATCTAAATAAGTTGATATGTGCTTACTTTTGGTCATGAAATGTCTCTTTGGAAATTTCATTAGGATCCCGTTTTCGTACCTGTAGCGCCCCCTAAGCTAGCGGCTGACTAATCCAAGAGATTAACTAAATACAGAGGCACTAAGAATCTAAATCATATACTTAAGCATTCAATTAAGAAATCTGCTATAAAATTTAACCCAAAAACTAGCCCCGCTCAGAAATATATATACAAGAACTTCTCTCAGATGATACATATACAATAGTCATTTATTTTGCAAATATAAACAACATAATAGAAGATAACTAATTAACAGAGTCAACTCCCCGAAGCTTTCGCTGCGCAACTCTGATCTGTCTCTGAAACTGAAAGTGGGAATGGGTGAGCACATCATCCCTAAAAGGGGTTCCCAGTAGGAATAAAATTTAACTTTCATGTAATCATTGAAAATGATTTGAAAATATTTCATGTTTTCCCTAACATTAAACATAACCAATTCACAGAGGTAAACAATCATGTATATGGAACTAACTCCTTCTAAACAATGTATAATATGGTAACTCATCCCGCACCTAGATAATAATATGGTAAACTCGTCCCGCACCTAGATAATAATATGGTGACTCGTCCCGCACCAGTAAATGAAGGAGCATTACCCTATATACCACGAATGGAAATTATCATTTCCAGACAATCAAATGGAAATTTTTATTTCCCAAACAATTCATGAAGACAAACAGAGCATTGTAATTCCTTTCCAATCAATGGAAAGATTAAAAGAGATAATAGAACTTTCGGAATATAAAACTAAACAATGCAAGGAAAACACATTCAGACAATGCATGAATTTGTTAAAAATAAACTTTGGTAAAAAGAAAACAACAATAATCACAAAAGAGTTAAATATAAATTCCCACCTCTTTTGATGACTAGCCACGCCTACCTCGATATCCACGATCCATTGGTTCATCATTTGAATCGATCGTTGTTAATAAAGACTAACTGTTAATCACACAAGAACTCTAAGAATCTAGCCAAAGTGGCTTACACAAAAATCATACAAATCTAACTAATGGTTCTAAGCCCATTCGATAAGTCTAATGGATATCTACAACTTTGTAGAAGAAGCCAAAGGCTAATTCAGACCATAACTTGTCCAAAATATCTAACTAAGGATACATGTCACTAAGCCCAAGTCCACTAGACTCAGCCCATTACACAAGTGCTGACCCAGCTGGGTCAACAAACGGTCACTGATGGTCAAATGATTCAATTAACAATCAACGTAAAGTCAAAGTCCAGGGTCAACGGTCAAATAAGTCTAACAGGAATCGGTCAACGATCCAACTCAGGTCAAGATAAGGAACTTAGTGAGTTAACTCAGTCTACAAGACTGTTTCAGGTGAGTTAGTTTCATAATTGACTCAGTCAGATTGACTAAGTCAGCTAAACAAATTGAGTCAGCTATATAAACTGACTGGGATGACTAACAGGCTTACAAGAACACTTCCAACTTGATTCTATTCATTTGATTCACACACAAACTATCCATTCTATACAAATCTATAAATTCATTACAACTTCATAACTCATTTTCAAATACAAACTCAGCTTACCTTTAGGTAGCAGAAGCAAGCTTTCATCGAGACTATCATCAAGCTTCACGTCTACCATTATAAATATCCTAAGCTGTATCCACCCCTTGCAATATTTCCAGTTCATAGCACAACTCCATCAGCTACAAATGTCACACAACATAACTCTAATTCCAGTTCAACTTCA
Organism: Papaver armeniacum; assembly: GCA_023531295.1. Classification (NCBI taxonomy): domain Eukaryota; kingdom Viridiplantae; phylum Streptophyta; class Magnoliopsida; order Ranunculales; family Papaveraceae; genus Papaver; species Papaver armeniacum. Next base: position 262,714 of record JAJJWW010013761.1, read on the forward strand.
ATCTATTTATTGCATCAATTCATTCATTCCAATTTATAACTCTAAATTGATTTACAATAACAAGATCTGTTTACCTTAGTATGTAGTTGCAGGCTCCCATTAAGGTCATCGTCATAACAAGATTACAACCAACCTCAGCTTCTATATCATATTAATATCACATCTGTACATTCAAATTCTAAGAGTTGTAACCAAATCCTAAGTTGTTCCAATTTAGTTCACTTAAACACCATCACCATAAAAGCAATATCCATTACGTTCAACCAACTAATCCACCATCTGCACCTTCATATCTTCACTGCAGTTCTAGTCCTAATATACACACATTTATCTCAACTAACTCTGCACCTCAGTTCAATTACCCATTCTAAAACAAAACCCAATTCTTGCATCATCTTAATTCTCTTGCACCTGCAACATAAAAATTCCTATAGAATCATTCTTGCTCAGTTCATCTAGCATTTCAACTCAAGAATCATGTTCAACCAAACTGACCCCCTAGTAATTAAATTAACATCAACTACATCTCATTTCAACACCACAGAACCATCATGCTTGACTAAAATCCGCATCAATTCAGTCACTGCTTCGGATCAATCTCACAAAGAAAATATAACAAGACCTCATATCATTATCTAACTCAATCTCAACACAAAACCATGAAACAATCCACTATGCTAAGTTACTGAGAGAGAAATTACCTCAAATACAAACTCAGAAGTCCTCTTCTTCTTTTAATTATTCACCATCAGTCTCATCTCTTCCATCTATATCCCGGACTCATGAACCATAAATCCCAATTTCATTAAGAACCCTAATTTCTAATTCAATTTCTCAAATCATAACTTCTCTAATTCGAATCCGAATAGCAACCTAATTCTTCATTACCCATCTTTCAATTTCTTCTTAACCATCAGCAAATCGAATTCCAATATATATCAGCAGACACCCCAACTCCTTAATTACTTCTTCAATTTCTTTCTCAAACAGCTTCACAACATCAATCAACCGAACACCCTTTAGTTCTTCATCAATCTGCTATTCTAAACATCTATTAATTCTATATAAATCCAATATCAGAAGAAAACCTAATCGATTCTCCATAATTTCCCTTTTCGTGTAACTCTGAATCAACCACTTGAATTAACACTACCATATCATCACCTTTATCATCTACACAACATCATCAATTTATTTTCTCAATTGAATCTCACGGATAATCAACAGAAGAAGAAGTACCGAGAAGAGAAAGAGGAGAAGTAGAGAAGAAGAGAAAAGAAGAATAAAAGAGAAAGTGAAAGAAAGTCTTCTCTCGACACATTTTGGTGATAAGGCCGATAACCCATGATAAAGGCACCCACCCAAACGTTAAGGGCAGCCAGGTCGGTTAACTATTTTTCCCTTCTCACGATTCGAGTGATTTCTTCTTCGTCCGGTATCCGAATGTCACGTTCGAGCAGTCCATTGCGCATAACTTTTTGAAACCTGTTCAATGATACTAGTTTCGTATCTAGCTCGTTGTTAGATTAATTTCTATTAATTAACGTTCGTGTTAAACTAATCGAGCTATTATCGTCTAAAACGTCTCTTGACTAGTCTAATAGCGTTGACGAGCTTGAGGGTCTTTACATTCTCTCCACCTTATACATTTTCGTCCTCGAAAATCAAACCATCCTTCTGGTCTTCAAAAACTCCCCACCTTATAGAATAATCATCTATCTTGTCTAAGCACAAACAACATAAAACAAAGCACAAACTTAAATGGCTTTCTACAACTAAAGTTTGTGGCTCTAGGTTCAATAGACTAGTTTCTATTTCAATAAGTTATTGGTTCTAATTATGAAAATACTCTATAATAAAGTTTCTAAGTAAAATTTGGGATCTATCAGTACACTAATAAAAGCAAGTCTCCCTTCTATGCCTAGTGATACAAGAATGCAGTTGCCCTGTCTAGGTTCGCGACGCCTGACAATGCCTACCTACGTAACAAGTATCACCCGAATACATCAGAATTACCAACCTCACTATTGAGCACTGGGATTAACTAAGGATTAATTTATTAAGATTAATAAACCTCCAAATTCTATTGTAACTGATTTTAACTTAAAAATTTTACTTCAAAAATTATATATATATTCCACATTTTAAGAAATTTAGTTATCTAAATTATTTATTTTGTTTTATTTTTATTTATTTTTATTATTATTATTTATTCATTTTAATGAAATCGCATTTTAATTCCATGAAACTATATGATTATAACTAAATAATTTTTAAATTCATGTACAATTTAAGAATAACTGAATGTTATAACTATTATCCACATGTTATTATATAATGTTGTATCTATTTGTTTATTTCATAATGTGACTTGATATTAGTAAACAACCACTAACAAATTTTTATAGTCTGGTATTAATATTTTATTACTATTATTACATTTATTTCTTATTTCTTAGACCGATAAAAGTTAATCGTAATTAATCATAATGTCAGGTTTAATTTTATTATTCATACTAGATTCGTTTTGATCTAACTTCATTTCATAAAATTTTATTTATTGCTAAATAATCCTTAAGTTGTACTCTTAATAAAATTTGCATTTTGCTATTACTATCTTATAATTATTATCTAAATGACATTTACAATAACTCTTAATCTTATAATAATTAATATTATTACTTGCTTATTTTATCAAAAGTTATTGTCTTAATTATATTATCACTTTCATTATTCTTAAGTTAATAGTCCAGTTGGTACACTAATTCTTAATCTTTCAAATATAACTCTACTTTCACGTAAAGATTGATATAATAGATTTTATTTATTCATATTGAATCTGTATACTATATCTGGTTATATATTGGCGTTAGTAATTTAGTATAGCTTAATTTTTGAGTCTGCATAACATTTGAACTTGTCTTAGGTTTTGGTATTAATAATAAGTATTTTATTCATAAGCAAATTTATTCTCCTTTAAATCTAACTTTGTACTAACCATTCAAGTACTATAAGTATCACTTCATGTGCATAATTTAGTGATTTAGCGAATCATTTATTGGACTAAAGATAATTTGAGTATAAGATTGTTAACAAGTTAGTCTCTATATATTTGCAAAACTTAACCATAGATACACTAATAATTTTTCCATAGTTATTTAAGAACGCGTAATTGGGGGATGTGGAAACTAATTGGGGGATATGAATTACTTCCCCCAACCAAAGGTGGCTGTTAAGGGGTGTTTTTTGAGTGCGAAAATACCAAAACACCCTTTCCTTAATTAAAAATCATTATGAAAAGACTGTAATGCCCTTTCCTTAAAACATAAAAATCAAATAACCAAAATCATATATCCCCCATTCCAATTTGTACCGGCATAGGGTTATGTTTTGAATTTTTTTTTTTCTTCATCTTCTTCCTCATCGTTCATTCTTCATCGACGATTAATCGTTGAATCAAAAATTTCTTTGTTGATTAACCTAACATAACCATGCCTCCAAGAACCAAATCGAAAGCAAAACCGAGAACCAAATCGACTGCTCAACAAACACATGAACAAAGAATCGAGAACATTGCTCAACAACTAGAAGAGGGCGCGACAATGAACTCCAGATGATCAAACAATCATGGCTTCTCTGAGAAGGTAAGTGACTTTTGAACTCATTTATGATTGTTTTAATCCATTTGTAGCCATGGGTTTAGGTTAGAATCGCCAACAATAGCTGAAACTGTCGAGTTACAGAGAGTACCGGCATTGGATCTTGGTTTGAATACCAAGCCGGTTTAGGTACCGGCATAGAATTTGGGTCGAATACCATACCGGTTTGCATTCCTGAAACTGATTTTTTTTTGCCGGCATACAATTAGGGTTGAATACCATACCGGTAGTCAACTAAAAACACACATGAACTTTATTGTTTGTACCGGCATTCTATATAGGTTTCGTGAATGCTTAGGTATCCAAAAACCAAGCATCTGTTAGTTCAATTCGAAAATGTAGGTAGTACACTTAAAACATACAGAACATCACTGAAATGGTGCTCAATACCGGCACATAATTTAGTTTCTAAAAATGCCGGTACAACGATACCGGAATGCTCGATATTTAAGGTCTTATGCCGGTCCATGTTACCGGCATTGGTTTGTTTAGGAATTGGTATGCCGGTTCCTAAACTGCCATGACTTTTCTAATGTTTGTTTTGTTTGCTTATGTTATATGAAGAAAAATAAAGGTCATATTCTCACTAAGAGAAGGAGGAAGGACGGTCTTGATACTCCTCAGTCCCTGCCTCCACGGGGGAAAGACGCGGGTCGCAAGAAACGTTTGGGGTTTCAAACAAGAGGGTCAATTTGGGAGAGTGGTGGTGAACGTAGTGCACTTGCAATCCGTGAAGGTACTGGAACACTTGAGGACGATGAGCATGATGAAAGGGAAAGTGAGGAGGAAGATGATGAGGTTCCCCCAAGTCAATTAGCAAGCCAAAGCGAAGTTGGTGGGACTAGTCAACAACCAACACAAGGCAAGGACAAGGACAAGGGCAAGGGCAAACACAAAGTTAAAGGTTGTCACCTTCCTCACCTTGATGACATGATACCCGACCGCGATGATGGTAAAATTTGGGGTCAAGCTCCGGAACCGAAAGTACTCTTTGGATACAAGCACTCTTGGGCTCGTACTATCTTTCAAACTTATGTAAGCATTTTTTATATTGTGCATGTGCATTGTTTTATCTTTTACATCATCTCTTAATCGTATTATCTCATATTTGTAGGATCATACTAAGGCTGTGCGTGTTTGCCGAAACCAAGCCCGCTGGTGAGTGGAAATTGTCGTCGGAGCATGAAGATGTCCAAACATTAGTAAAGAACTCTGGTCTGTATTCTTTGGTTGAAAATTACGTGAATCCAGATACTGTGACCGTCAATTGCTTCGTCGAAAGGTATCATGGTGAAACTGATACAATGCACTTCCCGTTTGGAGAGATGACCTTGATTCCTGAAGATGTTCATGACATTCTAGGCTTGAATGTTATCGGCAAATCAATTTCAGAAGGAGTTGAGTCTCGGGACCTAGATTGGTTGAAGTTGCACGATTTGACCAAAAGGTTGTTTGGTTGGGACTTCAAAACTTCTTCGGATAGCTTTTATGTAGCATCGAACGGAAGTAAGACAAAGACATTCAAGCTGAAGATGATTAAGAAGATGTTTGAAAATACAAAGGCTAGAAGCTTGGTGGATGGATGGGACGCTGCATAGATTCGGTATACAGCCGCCGCGTACCTGTTATACATCTTGGGCACTAGGGCATTCCCTGACACTAATGGCAACAGGGTAAGTGCAAACTTTCTCCAGTACCTTGACCCGTTGGAAGGTGTCTATGGCTATTCTTGGGGCACCGCGGTCATGGCACATTTGATGGCGGAGATGAGAAGGGCTTCATTGGCTAAAACAAACCAATTTGTCGGGAATTTCACTCTACTCCAGGTACAAATTTCTTTAATCTATTGTTGACATGTATTTTTTTTACTTATGTTCACATGTATATTGTTCACATTGGATTAGGTGTGGTGTTATGAACACTTCCCAACCTTGTTCAAGGACTGCCAATTCTTGAAGATCAACGACCTTCCTGAACCCGATACCCCTAGAGCTCAGAGGTTTGAGTTTAACAAAGAATCCGAAGCCCGGTAACAAAGGTCGAGTCATCGATATGAGATTGGCTCTGGATGCTATGAGGAAGGAAGACGTTGTGTTCGACACTTATAAGGAGATTAGAGGATACCTTCAAATTCCAAGAGATGTTGCATTTTACCATGGGCCGTTGTACCACCCCAAAAGGATACATCATGGCCGATCCATGCCGTGTGATGCGCCAACATGGATTTAAGCAATTATCCCGTTTTTGGTCGACCTCTGATGATAATTATCTTCTTTACTTTTCTCGGTGCAATTCAACTCCCAACAAGTTGCATGTAGTGTATGATCCAGAACCGCAACCAACACATTGGAGGGAAAGAGAGCCACGTCGTTTGGTTGATATTAGTAAGTGGGAGATTGAGGAAAATGGTTATGAAGTTGATGACAGCTACATGAGGGATTACCTGGAATGGTCACATCCTTATGTCGTGCGCCCTCCCTCCGTCGAAGCTCCACGCCAAGAAAACCCTCCTGTTGAAATTCCTCCACCTCCACAACCTACGATGGCCCAACTTCTTACGACTTTAGGAATGGTGGTAAGTTTTCTTAATTGCTTATAGTCATTAAATGTAAACATAATCATATATTAACATATATACTGATTATGTGTTTGATGTATTAATCTAGCGACGTCGGCTTTGCAAGGTTACGAAGATGTTAGGTTGCAAGCATAAGGACGGAGTGGTGCTATCTATTCAAGAAATCAAGGAACTCGAGGAAAAGCTTCATAGAATTGAAGAAACCCACCCTACTTGTCGAGCTATGTATGGGGAAACAAGGAAGGCGCCGACCCAAAAGAAACAAAAGACTAATTTAGTGGAAGAGAATTGATGACAATTAGTGATGGTTAACTCTTTAGTTCTTTGGTTACGTCAAAAACAATTTCAAACTTGTTTTGGTTTGTACTTGTGGGTTAACTCTTTAGTTCTTTTGTTTATGTTGAACATGTTAAGATTTCTAGTTTGAAAGTTAAAATGTTAAAGGCATAGTAGAGGTCAATTTTAAAAATACATGTACACATACCAAAGCATATACGAGAATGCTCAAAACAACGGCGGAACCTAGTCCCGCAGATAGCAATTTTTATCTTAGGAACAATCAGGTTACATTATTTTGTTCTCAGTATAGAAACCGACATGTACCCGGCATTGTTGTGTTTGCTAAGGTAAATGCCGGTTTTGCAAATGTCCAAATACTCTTAAATATGTGTCAGAAAACCGGCATAGTAAAATTCATTTTGACAATGCCGGTATCTAAAGTTTCCAAATACTCTTACAGAGTTGACATAAAACCGGCATCGTTGTTTTGAATTCCGCAATGCCGGCACTTTGCTTAATTCATTTCAAATTCTCTTTTATTTGATCTCAAGTAATCGACTACATTGGATTAGAAACTTTAAATTAAAAAAATAGTGAATGGATTGCACTTAGTTAGAGATAATCTATTTCCATCCCTTTTCAACAATTTCGAAGCCTTTGAGCCTTTCCCGAACCTCTTCGAAGACATCGTCCGGGAGCGGGGTGTCAAGGATCAGCTTCATTGGTTTTTCTTCTCTTTCAACATATTCCTTTCCCTTCATATAACACCCATCACACCCATCGATTGGCTTCCATTGGCCTTTGTGGTTTTCTCTTGACTCTGCTAGTTCAACCGCTTTGTCAAACCATTGAAACTCATCGCACTTTGGGTGATTCAAACACCTTAGAAACATTCTTCCATTTTCAGCATCATCAGTTTTTGCAATCCAAAATCGGCGTGTCCCATCACAGCAACTACACTTTGAATAAATAAATGGACAGTCCATGGCTAGGTGATAAGGTGACTTGCAAATTTGACACTTGCAATGATGATTCTGTAAGAAAAAATTATATTAGTTTTCCGTCATAGTATTGAAGAGCATGTGGTTAGGAAATCTACTTACTTTGCAAATCGAGGTAGATGATGAATCCCCCATTCTTTGAACCGTGCTTGCTTTCTTGAGAGAATGATTTTTTTTATTTGGTGCTTAGTTTGTGTAGTTTTTGCCAAAGGAATGGGTGATGTTATATAGAAATGAAGCTCCAACGGTCATATTTTTCAAAAAACTAGCCGTTTTTTTTTTCGAATTTTACCCATTCCGGCATAGAGGTTATTAAACAAAGAATGCCGGTATTGTAGGCATATTTGGGTCGTTTCCTGTAAAAAAATTACGCATTACCGGCATCATCATTTTATACCATGCAGTGCCGGAACAAAATACCGGCATGGTTTTACTTCCTCCTACGTATGCCGGTTCCGAAAATTGAATGCCTAACGGCTAGTTTTTTAAAACATACACTAGAAAACATTATTTCCGGCGTGGGATCTAAGTTACTTAGAGTGCCGTCACTAAAGTGGAAAAGTGCCGTTATGTCCACATCTATTTAAAGGAATGGATACACCCATTGCACTTGATACCTCACAGATATATCTCCGATGGATTATCAATCACCAGCTGCCAAGTTCATCAATTCCATCGAGAAAGAAAAACATATGAGGAACATATTGTCCACTCCGACAGGAAATCAATAATCAACCACGACCAACTCCGTTGCCACAATACTAGAAAAACTAAGAAGGAAGGAAGAAACCACCAAGTCAATTGCCGCAATGGAAGAAGAGATAATTAAGAGGAAAAGAGAAGAAGAAGAGGAAGCAAAGCTTGAACGTTATCGTCAAAAATTAGATAAGATAAAAGCGGAAGCTGAGGAAGAGGTTAAACGTCAAAAAGAAGCTAAGATAGAAGCAGATGTTGAGGAGGAAACATAGTGGATTAGAAATTACTACATAGTATCGGATTTGCCGGAGGATCAACGCCCTTCGAGATGTTTTTGGGGCCTTGTAATGACTGGTTCTTACAAGCATAACAAGTTTGACGGTAAGAAACGCATAATTGAATACGCTAATCAAATAGTACGCATTCGAACAACTGCACTCATCAAATTATGTCTCAAATACAATGAATTTCTTGCAAGATACAGTGGTGATAGGTATGAAGCTCAGGATGCATATACGAAGTGGAGAAAAGAGCCTTTTAGGCATTTCGAAGCTGCTTTGCTTGTTCAAGCTCATTCCAATAAATGATGTTAGGTGTATTTGGCTTGAGATCTTTCATTCTAGGTGTAACGTTATTCCCTTAAATGTTGTTAGTTGGAATTTGCTTGAGATCTTATGTTTGTGCTTAATGAAGTTTCTTTCAAATACCGGCGACCCCGATGAGTTTAATTGAATGCCGGTATCCTAAAACCGGCATTATGGATATGTTTACAATCGACGCCGGTTTTCCAACACTAAGAAGTTACAAAAATCATGAACTTGTAATACCGGCATCGTTGGTATGTAATTGTGTATGCCGGATTTCTGACGGTTACAATTTCATTCAACTTGTTTGACGGTTACAATTTCATTCCACTCTTTAATGAGTAAAATTGTAATTGGTTTCTTTAATGGCTCGTCGGTTTCAAAATACTCATGCTATATAAGTGACGGTTTTGGGAAGAAAAATATTCGATCTATTCAATCTCTCCCTATTTTTTTCATCTTCTATACCAAAGCAATGGCTCGTCGCAAATCTCGTGATAAACCCAATCCAGAAATACATGTTGATGATGCGCAACAAAGTCCTGAAGAGTCTCCTGGTGAAGCGGACGTAACAGATTTGATTCGGTAAGTGATGTATAACACAAAGTCTCCTGTTGAATTGAAGTACTTTTAGGGTTTTATCCCATAATATGTAACACAAAGTCAAACATGCTAGGGTTCATGACGGATTGAAAATTCTGCTTAGGGTTTTGAAATTGCATTCTAGTCAATTGAATTCAATTTGAAAATCAAAAACAAATAATTGTTAAGAATTGTGTAAAAAATTCCCGAAAACCGGCATAGATTTTTAATTTACGTATGCCGGAAATCATACCGGCACTATCGAATTTTCTTTTTCTATGCCGGTTTTCGCTCCCTAAAACCGGCGTTCAACGTATTAATCTTTTATATGCCGGTATCTGTTCCGGCACTCAAGGTATGGTAACAAATTATACCGGTTTATGTTTCATACGGCTTAGAATTTTCTATATATAATTCAATATAACCGGCATAGATTTATTTATTGCCAAGAATGCCGGTATGCATTCCGGCATAGTTTATATGTCTATTTAGCATGCCGGTTTTCTGTGTGTTCCTTTTGTATGCCGGCATCCAGTATGTTACTCAGTTTAACGTGTTGGAACATAGGTCTCACGCACCAAGAAAGGACAAAGGAAAAGGAAAAGCTGTTGAAGAATCAAAACGTAAGTCTTCTCGACGTAAACGTCAAAATCCGGCTACTGCTAAGGTCACAATTCGGGATCATCCTATAAGCGACTCAACCAGCACTGATGATGATGATGAGTGGGAAACTCCACCAGAACCGGAAATAGCAGGTGGCTCATCCTCACAAGCAGGTGGCTTAGGACAAACTGATGATGAAAAGGCACCCCCACCTCACTTCCCCGATAAGTTAGACTTGATTCCTGACAGCAATGATGGCAAACATTGGGGTCAACCGATAAACCCGCAACTTTTATTTTCGTATAAAGACTCTTGGGCTCGTTGGATCTATCAAACTTATGTAAGACGTTTGTATCTTGTTATTATATTATTTACATGTGATCAATTTAATTAAGTTCGTTGTGTTTTTATAGGACCACAGGAAAGCTGGCGTGTTAGCCACCATCAACAATCGGATGTGTGGCTTTTGGAGGATGAGTGTCCGGTTGTTCAACAAATAGTCGAGCATCTGGGGTTGTATCATGCGATAGAAAATTATGTGGCACACGATACCGTCGACAAACTTCTTTTTGGAGAGGTTTTATGGTGAAACCGACACCATGCATTTTAATTTTGGCGAGATGACCATTATCCCTGAAGATGTCCAAAGGATAATAGGACTAGAGGTTCTTGGGAAACCGGTTAAGGTTGGAGACAAGTCGAAGGACCTAGGGTGGGAAAAGATCTATGATCTCAGTGGAAAGGTTAAATCTCGATAAATGCGATAAGTGTAAACACTTTGAAAAGTTGTTTGGATGGAACAAGGAAACCACGTTGGCAAATTTGTACAAGAAAAAACTGCTCGGACAAAGACTATAACATTTGTCCAACTCACGATTCTTACTATCAATGTCCTTACAATAAGTCCAAACGAATTTTAGAATAATCGGACACGAGGTGGAAAGCGGCTTTCTCTCGAGTATGCATAACAAATACACAAGATCGAGAGAAAATTTTATCGAACATTATTGACATTTTCAAGGTAATAAAGCATTCATGGAATAAATACATAAATTAAGATAGTCAAATAATTTGAGTAAGATGTTGAATTAAAACGAAATTATTCCCCAAAGCGGTCCATGACATCATCAAATGAATCTCCATGTAAGATCGCGTTTGTATCTTGTTATTATATTATTTACATGTGATCAATTTAATTAAGTTCGTTGTGTTTTTATAGGACCACTTAATGAGGGGAAAGCTTTAGACAAGTTATTTTATTTGAGGCGTGAAGATTATTAGCCACCATCAACAATCAAGGGTTTGGATGTGTGGCTTTTGGAGGATGAGTGTTTGATTTTTCAAGGTGGGTTATTGCACTTTGTTCAACAAATAGTCAAGAGCATCCGTCTTTTTGGTTGTATCATGCGATAGAAAATTATGTGGCCATCCAGGTTATAAGGAACTTGGTCTATGAGGAGTTGAGGTATAGAAATACCGTTGGTAGTATTCACGACAAACTTCTTTTTGGAGAGGTTTTATGGTGATAAAATAAAACCGACACCATGCATTTTTTCTAAAATAAGCAATGTGATGAAAAGTTGTTTGGATGGAACAAGGAAACCACGTTGGCAAATTTGTACAAGAAAAAATGCATTCAATCAATAAATACTCTTGATCATCTTTCCAATGGATTAATTAAGCAAAATCGAGTAAGGGGTGTAGTGTGGGAAATCCTGCTACTACAACAAGTCAAAGGAAAGACTTTGAAAAGTTGTTTGGATAACATTTGTCCAACTCTCATTCAATTGTTTGGGAATACGAAGAATAGGGAATTGACTCCCGCACAAGCTCAACAAACTGCTACTGCATATATGTTGTTCATTTTGGGAACCGCTATATCTCAAAACGAACATCTGAACGTTGGGTATTCCTCACTAAGACACACATGTTATTAAGAGCCGTCGCTTTTGCCCAAGCAATTGCTTCCTTTTCATATTTTATTCCCTACATAAGGACAACAATGGGAGATTACAAGCAAATCCCAACATAAAATTGTAAAAACTAGGTGAAAGTATTGTTTGGTAACATACCCGAGGCATTTTATAGTACTCCGACGTATCCCGATGGAGCGGTTTGGAGTTTGGTTGATCGTTGTATGTCACAATCTAAGGAATGAATGAAAAGAAAATTGGATTAGTTCAAAACCGGCATTGTCGATAAGTAAAGTAAACTATAGGGATTAAGAACCGGCATAAATGGTAATCGACTCTCCATGCCGGTATTAAAACACGAATTCAAGGAATTTGAGTTTTCATACCGGTATTAGGTTCCGGCATACGAAGTTAAAGAAACAAATGCCGGTATTTAAGTTCAAAATATCATTAGCTTCTGTATGTTTTTCATGTAAAACCGGCATCCTCGACATTTAAGTTGTTATGCCGGTATCGTAAACCGGCATTCTATGTCATATACTCACACTGCCGGTTTGAATATTCCATAGAATATTATTTGGTAGGTAAAAAGTATAAATGTGTACTGGCATACAATCTTGGTTTGAATACCACGCCCGGTATGTTCTTGAACAGTGTGGGGATATTTTGTCCCGGCATACGAATATCTATGAATACAATGCCGGTTAAATGATACCGGCGTAGAATTCATACAACGAGCATGCCGGTACTAAGCTTTTTTCAGACAGAAATGGCGGTTTCAAAAAAAAAAAAAAAAATTTCGACCTCTTTGAAGCATTACCTGTGTGTTGGGGTTGCTTGTATCTTTGAACATGTTTACTTTCTTGAGTTGGTTCTTCACAAAACATTTCATGGTCACGAAAATAATGATTCAAAGGTGTTGGTTCATCATACAACAATTGTGAGTTGTTATCATTAATCGAAGATTGAAGATATGATTGTTGTTGTAATTGAGCTAAAGATTCAACAGCTGCAAGTCTCTCATCACAATCATCTTCCATTTTCAAAAAAAAAAAAAAAAATCTACTCAAAATTTTTTTCCCTCATTCTACTCTCAACTAACCCACACAAATTCAAATAAACATAAATACACAAATTATATCCCCCAAATCATTAATATTTTACTAATCAGGATTAATAACTAATTATGATTAGGGAGGGTTAGATTAGGAATTAATATAAGGGGTAACCCAGCTAGGATATTTGGATCCCTATTTTGTCATTTAGCTATATCCCCCAATTACGCGTTCTTATTTAATCCCAATCATTATTTTATTGCTATATATTTGTTAACAAGATTTTAGTTTAAGTTATGCTCAATAAAATACTAATTTAAATTCTAACAGTTTAACTTCGTCATACTAATTTTCCATTTCAAAAGATGATTGAACCTATTTACGAAGAAGGATCCTATTAATATACAAATTTATTTTCTTTTAGTTCTAGAATTACACCAAGTATCTGAATGTTAGTTCATCTATTTACTAAGTATCTAATATTATTACACTAATTTATTTTTGTCATACTAATTCTACTTCATCTACATTTGTTTCATTTTAAATATTTACTGGACGATTTGTTAGATTAAAGATAATTTCAGTTCAAGATTACTAACAAGTTGAGTCTTTTAATTTTAAGCATTATATCTTCACTTTTTACATCTAACTTCTAATAAGTATTATTTTAACTGTAATTTAAACACAAAACTTATACTTCTAATTTTATCATTAGTTTAATTTACATAGATAAACGCTATTAATTTCCATACCTGTTTAATCATAATTATTATTTTTATCGTTATATATCCTTATTGAGATTTTAGTTAAATTAAGTTTAATATGATACTAATTGATAAATGCTAACATTACTTTATTAAATTTATTATTACTATTATTTTCATTTATAATTACTATTTTAGTATTTTTATTATTGGTTGAACTATTATTCTGACTATTCTTACAAATATTATTGAGTTCCAAAAGTATTATTTACATTTATTTAATTAGAGTTTGTTTACTCTTCATAAGTCAATGTGCTCAGTAAATTTCCAAGTGAATTTCCATGTGATTTACAAGTTGTATCAATAATACTAATCTCACTATTATTATAGTATTAGATTGTGTACGTGTTCATACTTTTTAGATTAATTATTCTCAAATCCTTATTAGCTAAAGTTATTGGTGTACCCTACAATTTTTACTTCATCAAATAGACAAACAACCAAACAAACAAATCAATCAAGTAAAACTTTTAATTTTTGATAGCTTTTAGTAATTAAGATTTATCTCACAAACCCAACCCAGTTCTAAACTAATCTATTTCACTAACTGGCACTGGCTATTCCTATATTTACCCATATAAGATCTAATAGTGAGCTCTGATACCAACTTGTAGCTCCCCCTAAGCTAGCAGCTGACTAATCCAAGAGATTAACTAAATACAGAGGCACTAAGAATCTAAATCATATACTTAAGCATTCAATTAAGAAATCTCCTACAAAATTTAACCCAAAAACTAGCCCCGCTCAGAAATATATATACAAGAACTTCTCTCAGGTGATACATATACAATAGTCATTTATTTTGCAAATATAAACAACATAATAAACATAATAGAAGATAACTAATTAACGGAGTCAACTCCCCGAAGCTTTCGATGCGCAACTTTGATCTGTCTCTGAAACTGAAAGTGGGAATGGGTGAGCACATCATCCCTAAAAGGGGTGCCCAGTAGGAATAAAATTTAACTTTCATGTAATCATTGAAAATGATTTGAAAACATTTCATGTTTTTCCTAACACTAAAAACAACCAATTCACAGAGGTAAATGATGAGTGCCAAATATTGCATATTTCTACATCTATTTATTGGCGTTTAACTCATCTTTTGTACTCAGAAATCAGATATTATCCCATATTCTGTATTTTCCTTGTTTTCAAGAATAAATATTTGTACTAATTAACTTTGTGTTTTTAGGCAGTAAATAAAGTTCGGAGAAATTGAGGAGCCAAAAGAGCAGAAAATTGGAGGCAAGCATCTATGGAGCAGAAAGCCAAAGCCCGCGCGCGCATCAGTTGCAACCCAACAAGTAGCAACCCATCTACAAGACATGGGCCCAAGCTACCCACGACCCCGGATCCGAGCCCGTTCCTCCCGAACCGTTGAGATCTCCATCTTATGCATCCTACGGTCGCTCCGCCCTTCGCATCATCTTCTAGCTGCTCTGCTCAACACCAAAAAAATGAGCCCAATTCTCCCGAGCCGTTCAGATCTCGCCCTTCCGCATCCTATGCTTGCTCCGTCCTTCTCATCAACATTCGATGTGCCTGCTTCACAACAAATCCCCCTATACCATCACCCTCTCGACCAACTTCACCATTTGTCTCCTTCACTTTCTCTTTCTATCAGAGAAAACCCTTCCTTCACCCATACCCCTGTGCAGAGCCATCATCACCATCCCCATCTCCTTACCACTGACATCAGCGCCAACAACTCTATCAGCACCTTCTCCTCCACCCTAGGTTCACCCATCTCCATCTATAGCTTCTCTCATACCCTAGAAGCTAGGGTTGAGATGATTGAAACTAGGGTTTTCTCGAGCAACCCCAGCATGGTCGATTCAGAGGCGAGACATGGGAGGAAAGAGATTTGGGTTTGCGTCTTTGGTGAGTCTGAGTGTTTGTGAGATATATATTGAGTTGTCCTTCATTTTTAAAGAACACAGCATGTTTTAGGGTTTAGATTTACAATTTTAATTTGAAGTATTTTTCATTCTGCATTATGTGCTAAACAACTTGACTAGGGTGTAGAGCAAACCCTTAAGCTTGTATTGAGTAATTCTTGATTCTAATTATGTTCTTGTTGTGTGTAATGTTTTAGGATTATTAGTCAATTGGTGAGCAAATTAGCCTGTGATAGAGTGTGCTGTAAGAAGACACTCTATACTAGGGGATGATTTGTGAAATCAATTGGCAAAATTTCCACTAGAGACCTTCAAGAGAAGGGTAAGAACACAAATAGAATTAGGGTACCTTAGTATAGGATTAAGTGGTGAGCTCAATCACCCTAGTACCACAAAAATCACAGTTACAACATCTTTGCTTGTCATTGCCTTAGTTTAGAGTCACTGTCACCATTCCAACTTAGTCGTTTCGACAACAAACCAAAATATCTTTGTCACTTGATAGAAATCAGTTAGAAGAAGCTCTTAGATCACTTAAGCATACACCATTTCTCTGTGGGATCGACCTGTGCTTGCCCTTGCCTCCAATAGGCCTGTGCACTTGCAGTAGACATAGTCGTAGGCTCTTTTAAAGACCTACCAAGTTTTTGGCGCCGCTGCCGGGGAATTGGTAGTGTGCCCTGCTGATTCTTTGTTTTCTTCACTGTTTTATAACTTAGCCTGTATATATGTGTAAGAATCATCATTGTTACTTTCTGTTGTTAGTATAACTTAGCTGAAAATCTTAACATCCCTGCATCCTTGCATCACTATTTCTCTGTGTAACTAGAATCATTCCATAATCATCTGCAAAACCCTGTGATCTCTTTTGTTATTATCATCTCTTAGCTGTCTTTTGTTTTCTTTCCCATTACATTTCATTTCTAGTTTAAGTGTCTGCACCCTGCATCTAGTTTGTTTGTAACTATAGTTTGTGAACTTCTTAGCTGTAAATTTTGTTTCAAAGTTTCATCTGCATATACTTTTATCTTGCTTTTTTTTTTCCCCTCAGTTCAATTTTCTTGCTGATTGTCTTCATAACTTGGCTAAACCATTTTCTATAATCTGCACTTCAGTGTCATTAGTTGTCACTTTCAATTTCAATCACCCCATTAGCATGAACTGCATCACTGCCAAACTTGCTTGAAGATAGTTGCATTTATATTCGTCAATATTCTGCAGCTGTCATCTGTTGGTTTTTAAGCCCCTTGCTTCATCTGTGCACCTCAGAGAACTGAAGCTTGTTGTTGAGTTACAGGTACCTGCAAACAGTGGAGCATAAGCCAAGGAGGAGCAGAAAAAGTGCAGGACAATAGTGGATTTGCCTAAACCTAGTGCTATACTGGTGGTATTGTGATCTCCAACCTCATTTCTGCCTTGAATGTTGTCTTAAGCTTGTAAATCTCACTGAGTAGCATTGAGTAGTTGAGCCTTCTGAAATGAACTCCATGTATGCTCAATGAACCATGACTGCATAATAACTTGAGCCTTGCTAGCCCCCTGAAGCTGCAAGTTTTGAGTCACAAATTGGAAAGCCAAGTTGGCTGTAGCTGCAAACCTGTATTGCCTTTGCTAGGTATTGCTCACACTTTAAATCCTTGCTCTGTGAGCTCTGTGCTCATCTTTCCATAACCCTTGTGTTTTACTCCAGCCCCTGAGCTGTTGAGCTTGAGATTGTGCATGCTCTATTCTGTTAGCAAGTGTGTTAAGACTTGATGCTATGCTGGTATAGCCATTTGAGTTGTGAAACTGTGCTGAGCATATCTGCCTGTGAATCTGTAAGCCAGAGCAAACATAGCATATTGCCCTGTCACATGTGATTTTGAGCAAACCCTGAGCTTACCCAAGTGTACTGCTCTACCCTGTTGACTTGCTAAGCCATCTGACCTGCAATCTCTGTGCATACATCTCTGAGCACTTGAGATCACTTGACTGTGTTGACCCTCTGAGCATGCTGTAAAGTGTTAACATTGATTCATTTGATAAATCTGTGTAGTCCATATCTGAAATGTGCTGAACCACTGACTTTATGCTGCTTTGAACTGTTATGCAAATATCTGTTAACTTACATGATGCTATGAATATCAAATGTGTTATAGATTGCTAAAATTGTTCATCAGCTGCATTGTGTGAATCTTTGGTATCTGAATGAGTTGTTGAGTAGCAGAGTGCATTAGCTTTTAGCCTGTTTTTCAAACACACAACCCTGCACATGCTTCACCATTGAGTGATCACAACCATTCCCCTGTGCACCTCACACATTTTTGTTGATTTTCTTATGCACCCGCCAACAATTTGTCTTTGTGTCAATTTTTCGTGAGTTTGTTGTGCTCTGTGCACATAACCAAGCTGTGCTGTGTACAAGATTTACTTGAGCTGCCAACCAGCACATCACCTGTCCTGTGCTGTGACAATTTTGAGAGTTTGTGCACACAACCTGTGCATAAACTGCTCAGTGCATCTTGCTTTCCTTGCTAAATTGTGTTTTCCTTCTTTGTGCCCAAGTTGAGCTTGCCAAGCTCGCACAAACCGAACCCCGCACAAGTTGCCTTTGGTCTGTGCGAGAGACCAAAGCCCACATACACTAGGTTTCCCATAAACCGAGCACTGGCTGAACCCTTAATGAGCTAAGCCCACATAAGGTGATCTGTTGGGGCTGTGAACAAAATCGAACCCAATCCGGGCTCGTCGCACCAAGCTAAGCCCACATCATCTGGGCTGGAATCCAGCTAATTAGCTGGGCTTTACAACATCAAAAAGCCATCTTTTGGGCCTGAGTCTTGTATTAGTGGGTCATTTTTGAGTTTTTGATTTTCTGTGTTGAAATTGATTGTATGCTAACATGCTAGATGCGCTAGCTAGGCTATGATTGTGTCTTTTAGAGACCAAACAAATCGACTAGTTAGTCACCGCCCGGACGAAATCGTAAGCATACCCAGTTCTTCAACAGAAAGCCCAAGCCCAGACCTATCTGAAATAGAAACCATGGGTGATGAACAAAATCAACCCCGTAGTCTCAAGGACTACATGTACCCAACTAGGGCAAGCCAGCCCTCTTGCATCATTCTCGCAATGCCCGATGCTTGTCAGTTTGAATTGAAAGCAAGCACCATTCACATGCTACCCGTGTTTAGAGGGGTCAATGCTGAAAACCCCTACCATCACGTGAGAGATTTTGAAGATATTTGTGGGACTCTGCGTTTTAACCAAATGACAGAGGAGTCCCTCAAACTGAGATTATTTCCTTTTTCTCTGAAAGACAAAGCCAAGTCTTGGCTTCATGCCCTACAACCACAGTCCATTAGAACATGGGATGACCTCACAAAAGAGTTTTTCAAAAAGTTTTCCCAAACCATAAGACGGCGACAATTCGCCAAAGTCTAAATGGTTTTGTGCAATTAGAAGACGAAACTCTAGCAAAGTACTTGGAGAGATTCAATGAATTATTGCTCCAATGTCCCCACCATGGTTTTGAAAAATGGAGACTCGTCCAAATCTTGTATGAGGGTCTAGATGTTAGAACCCGTACTACACGTCGAGTCAATGTGCAATGGTGCATTTATTGA
Organism: Papaver armeniacum; assembly: GCA_023531295.1. Lineage (NCBI taxonomy): Eukaryota > Viridiplantae > Streptophyta > Magnoliopsida > Ranunculales > Papaveraceae > Papaver > Papaver armeniacum. The sequence continues at coordinate 281,934 of JAJJWW010013761.1, forward strand.
CAAGAGTGCCGATGAGGCTTGGACTTTCTTAATCGAAGTCATTTGAAAAGACTCAACAGTGGGAGTCCATCCGTGAACCGAGAAGGACTACCCCCACAAACAATGTTCATAGAATAGAGTCTGACTTTGAGGGAAATGCAAAAATGGCATCTTTGGCCCGGAGAATAGAAATGCTTGAATTGCAGAAAAATGTAAAACCTAATGCCCCTACTCTCCGTGACCAAATTGAAATGGCCACTTGTGCCGCATGCCATAGTTCTGACCACTTAGTGGACAGCTGTCCAGACTTGCACGCATTTCAAGAGTCCAAAACTGAGCAAGCCAATGCATTATACCATAGGCAAGAGAACAACCCGTATTCTCAAACCTATAACCCATGGTGGAGGAATCACCCTAACTTCTCATGGTCCAAGGGACCTGTACAAGGGGGACCAACAAATAACAACCAAGGATACTCATATCCTAGAAACCCCCAAGTACAACCACACCCTTGTACAGGTCCCTTGGACCATGAGAGAAAAAGACTAGCTTTGAAGACTGTGTCGGACTGTTAACCCAAAATCTTACAGAACTTAGGAAAACCACCGACCAACGTTTCACAAGTCTAGAACTTAAAATGGGTCAAATCTGTGATGCATTGAATGAGAGAGAGAAAGGCAAATTTCCTAGTCAACCCCAACAAAATCCAAAGAATGTGTTTCAAGCAGGCTCCTCTACCTGCAATGAAACTTCACATAGTCAGGCGAATGCTATCACCACTCTCCGTAGTGGTAGAATTGTTGAGAACCATGTAGGTGTACCACAGTCAAGCGAGTCTCCATCAGACTCATCAGTACACACAACACCGCAGAAAATATCTAATGTAGAGAAATAATCTGAGCCTATTGATAAAACCAAAAGTCCTACTGATATAGATGTTTCTTTGCCAAGTCATGTACCGTTGCTCCATTCCCACAACGGTTGGTGCAACTTGAAGGGGGTAACCAATACAATGAGATTTTGGAAATGTTCAAAAGAGTTAACATAAACATTCCATTTCTCGAAGCAATCAGACAAATACCCACCTATGCTAAGTTTTTGAAGGACTTGTGCACACAAAAGCGAAAGCTTCATGTGCATGAGCGTGCCTTTCTCACTGAGCAAGTGAGCTCCATAATCCAAAACAAGATTCCAACTAAGTTTAGAGACCCAGGTAGTCCAACGATTACATGCACCATAGGCGACCATACGGTCGAAAAGGCGTTACTAGACTTGGGAGCCAGTGTGAATCTATTGCCATACTGTGTATGTGCAATTGGGCCTTGGGAGTCAAGCCCACACTGTTACACTACGGTTAGCGGACAGATCCGTGAGAATCCCCGTGGTATTGTTGAAGATGTGTTAATCAAGGTTGATAAATTTTTCTTTCTGTGGACTTCATCGTCTTAGATACTCAACCCGTGCAAAACCCAAGTAATCACATTCCCGTGATCTTAGGACGTCCTTTCCTGGCAACGTCCAATGCCATCATCAACTGTCGTAATGGTGTGTTGAAATTGTCTTTTGGTAACATGACCGTAGAACTGAATGTTTTTAACACTAGTCAACAACCCATTGATTGTGATGATACTTGATTTGCATGAGATTAACATGATCGAGAGTCCGATCCAAGACTCTTTGCCCGACATTTTGTCAGTGGACCCTTTGCAAGCATGTTTAGATAACTTTGACTTAGATCTCTTCGAGTCTAAGTACATTGGTGAAATTAACTCTTTTCTTGAATCTGTTCCACCCATGGATATTGCTAAATGGCAGAATGCAGTGGAACCCCTTCCACTCTCGATTCCAAATCGCCCCACCTCTTGACACACCACCTAAGCTTGATTTGAAACCATTACACGATACTTTGAAGTATGCTTTCTTAGGTCCTTCGATACTTTACCCGTGATTATTGCATCATGTTTAGACACGGAACAGGAAAGTCAACTTTTAGAAGTACTTAAAGAGCATAAAGGAGCCTTAGGTTGGACCATCTCCGATCTTAAGGGTATAAGTCCCACAATTTGCATGCATCACATAAACCTTGAGGAGAACACTAAACCATCTAGGGAAATGCAAAGGAGACTTAACCCCAACATGAGAGATGTTGTCAAGGGTGAGATTATGAAACTGCTTGATGCGGGTATCATTTACCCGGTCCCTGATAGCCAGTGGGTCAGTCCCATTCAGGTAGTACCCAAAAAGTCTGGCATTACTGTAGTTCAAAACGAGATGAATGAGCTTGTTCCCACCCGTGTGACCACAGGGTGGCGAGTCTGCATTGATTATAGAAAACTGAACACAGTAACCAAGAAAGACCACTTTCCCCTTCCCTTCATTGACCAAATCTTTGGAAAGGTTAGCAAAACATAGTCACTCTTGTTTCTTAGATGGCTATTAAAGCTACAACCAAATTCACATAGCACCCGAAGACCAACAAAAGACCACATTTACATGTCCTTATGGAACATTTGCTTATCGTCGTATGCCTTTTGGGCTGTGCAATGCACCCGCTACTTTTCAACGTTGCATGATGAGCATATTTTCCGACATGGTAGATAAGTTTCTTGAGATTTTTATGGATGATTTTTCGGTGTTTGGTTCTTCTTTTGATGAGTGTTTGCATCACCTCACTTGTGTCTTTGATTAGGTGTAAGGAAAAGAATTTGGTCTTGAATTGGGAAAAATGTCATTTCATGGTTAACTCAGGCATTGTTCTAGGGCATATCATCTCGGAAAAGGCATAGAAGTAGACAAAGCCAAGGTATATCTCATTCAACACTTGCCTCAACCTCGTTCTGTGAGGGACATCAGATCATTTCTAGGCCATGCGGGTTTTTACCGCCGATTCATCAAAGACTTTAGTAAAATTTCACGACCTTTGTGCAATCTTCTTGCAAAAGATGTTGCATTTGTCTTTGATGATGCTTGTAAGGAAGCATGGGAGAAATGAAGGCTCTCCTTACATCTCGCCCCTATAGTCGGACCACTGATTTGGTCATTACCATTTGAGATTATGTGTGATGCGTCGACTATCTTTGTAGGAGCTGTTTTTAGGCCAGCGAGTAGACAAACTCCCTTATGTGATCTACTATGCTAGTAAAACACTTAATGATGCTCAAATGAATTATTCCACTACTGAGAAAGAGTTTCTAGCTGTTGTGTTTGCATTAGATAAGTTTAGATCTTATTTGATAGGGTCTAAGGTCATCATTTATTCGATCATCTTTGCATTGAGATATCTTTTGTCTAAGAAAGATGCTAAGGCTCGTCTAATTCGATGGATACTCTTGTTACAAGAGTTTGACCTCGAAATTCGAGATAAGAAAGGGTAAGAAAATATTGTTGCGGATCACTTGTCTAGGTTGAATGTTGAATCTTTGATGAATCTGTGCTAATTAGGGAATCATTTCCGATGAGCAATTGATGCTTGTGTACGAAATGCCATGGTTTCTTTGATATTGTGAACTACCTTGCTACGGGTAGAATGCCCTTGCATTGGTCTAAACAAGACCGTTCTAAGTTCTTGGCTGAAGTTAAACACTTCCTTTGGGATGACCCATATTTGTTTAAGTCGCCAAGACCAAATCATTAGGAGATGTGTCCCCATTCGAACAAAGGGACGTCATTTTTTCTGTCATGACCATGCATGTGGAGGCCACTTTAGTGCCAAGAAAAGCTGCTTTGCAAAGATCTTGCAAAGCGGTTTCTATTGGCCAACACTTGTTAAAGGATTGCCATGCTTTTTGTGTTGCTTGTGACCGATGCCAGAAATTAGGAAGTATCTCTAGAAGAAACATGATGCCCTTACAACCTATTTTGATTGTTGAGCTGTTTGATGTTTGGGGTATTGATTTCATGGGTCCATTTCCTAACTCGAAGGTAAGTTATACATTCTTGTTTTTGTCGATTATGTCTCTAAGTGGGTAGAGGCCATTGCATCCAAAACCAACGACCATAAAGTTGTTCTTTCTTTTCTTAAGGAAAACATTTTCTCCTGTTTTGGAACCCCTAGGGCAATAATCAGTGATGGAGGTAGTCATTTCTGCAATAGACCCTTTGAATCACTAGTGCGCAAGTATGGAATCACTCATAAGGTCGCAACACCTTACCATCCTCAAACCAGTGGCCAAGTAGAAGTTTCTAATAGGGAATTAAGCATATCCTTGAAAAGACTGTCAATCCTTCTAGGAAAGATTGGTCTTTGCGCTTAAATGACGCTTTATGGGCCTATAGAACTGCATACAAGACTCCCATTGGGATGTCTCCTTACAGACTTGTGTACGGAAAAGCATGTCACCTACCTGTTGAGTTAGAACACCGTGCATATTGGGTTGTGAAGAAGTTGAATTTTGATCTTGATAAGGCTGGTACCCATAGGAAACTTCAACTCAATGAGTTAGAAGAATTGAGAAATGATGCATATGATAGTGCCAAAACGTACAAACATAGGATGAAAGTGTTTCACGACAAGCGCATTCTGCGCAAGTCTTTCACCCCAGGACAGAAAGTTTTATTGTACAACACTAGATTGCATTTGTTTCCAGGGAAGTTATGTTCTAGATGGTCAGGACCATTCTTGGTACGTACCGTCTTTCCCCATGGAGTGTAGAAGTTGAAAACCCAGCAACCAAGAACATTTTCAAGGTCAATGGTCGAGATCGAAACCATTTCGGAGCATCTTCCACCAGAAGTTGAGACCGTTGATTTGGAAGACCCCATCTATGTGGACTGATCTAGTTCACTTGTGTACATACATATGGACTGACAATCCATTCTTTTTCCCTTTTCTTTTTCTTTTTGCATAGTTCTTATTTGTGCTAACCAACCTTTTTGTCTTGCGCTCTGGTTGTTTGCTTTCAAAGCATTCATCCTCCCTTGGTTTAGCTACACTCTTGTACATCCGGTAATCTCTTCCCTTTTCTCTACTCAGCATAGTTCTCTTGGTTTGTGAATGTTTAAAATTTTATCATCTGTTGACACATTGAGGACAATGTTTGATTTAGGTTTGGGGGTGCATTTGCATTTAGAGTTTTTGCATATAAAGTTTTTAGTCTTTTACACCAAAAAAAAAAAAAAAAAAAAACTCTTTGTAAATATGTACATAAAAACCTCCAACTTTTAGAGATTTTAGAGTCACTAGCATGCTTCTAGCTATGTTTACATAGAGAGTCCGACCGAAATAACAGAAATTGGAAGTACTTGGAGAACACAATCGGGTTCCTTAGTTGATTAGAGCGTTAAAGTTGGATTTAACTATCTGGGAGGGCGAATTAGGTCTTGTTTAGATATTCGGTAGTAGAATTGTGATCAACCATAGTGGAGACTACCCATTTTACATCAAGCGAGGTACCGACCTTCACTCTTTGTGACTTTCTAGAAAAGCTTGTTAGAGTGTGTGTCACCGTACGTCAATTCCGGGTAGGAATGGTGAGCTACCCAACTTCGCACCACTTTCAGCACTACTTTTGATCTCTTGAGTGCTAATTTCGTCAATCATGAGGGTGACGTTTAAAGATGAAAACTTCTTCTAAATACCGATTTGAAGTTAGCATCACTCTCTCTCCCTCTCAACAACATCAACACTTTCATAGAAACACATCGTCGTCAAGCAAAGCGGAGCATCATCAGAATATTTGAAGAAAAGTTGATATAGTCCAAGGTTTACGTGCAACAAAGGAAAGAAAAGAAAAGAAGATGAGAATTAATGAAGTTTGTGAAAAGTTGAGTCTTATTGTTATTTTCATTTCATGTAATTCAAGTATTAAAAAAAAAAAAAAAAAAAAAAAAAAAAAAAAAAAATGTTTGTCAAGTTTTTTTGAAGTTCAGAAGTTCATCATCACAATTGAAGACCGAAGATTGAAGACGTTTCTATGAATGCTGAGAGAGTGATATTAATTGCCGATTGGGTGAGAAGGTAAGTGAGTACTCCCATCCTTGCTAATGGTTGATATCCTTTCTTAGAGATCATCAGAAAAAGATTCTTTTTGTCCACACTTCTGTGGAGTCTCCAGAAATTATTTCGGAAGGTTATCCTTCTCACCTACAACGTGTGCGGGATTTCTCTCTTTATTCCGCTGCACACATGAGAGACTAAAAAAGCGGTCTTTTTGAGTGCAATTATCATAAAACCCTATTAGTGAGGCGAAGTCGAGGCTTATGATCACAATCGAATCCGAATTCTTTCATATGGTATGGTTATTTCTCGCTCGGCACTTAAGGATGAGAATGCGTTCTTTGGTAGTTCTAACTTCGTGTTACTAGCATGCGAAACTCTATGTCCTCATAGCTCCTTGGATGCTTGAGACTCTTTTACACTTTGAAGTTGGAGAAGGTTTTGTGGGTACACCTCTGGTAAACCCTCACGAGACTACAACTCGTCCATTAGGGACACCTTGGGGTTTAAAGGCTTAGTGCATACGCTAAATGCATTCGAGAGACTGCGACAGGGGTATAGTTAGGATTTCTTAATTTCTGTTTCACTTGAGGACAAGTAAAATTCAGGTTTGGGGGTATTTGATGAGTGCCAAATATTGCATATTTCTACATCTATTTATTGGCGTTTAACTCATCTTTTGTACTCAGAAATCAGATATTATCCCATATTCTGTATTTTCCTTGTTTTCAAGAATAAATATTTGTACTAATTAACTTTGTGTTTTTAGGCAGTAAATAAAGTTCGGAGAAATTGAGGAGCCAAAAGAGCAGAAAATTGGAGGCAAGCATCTATGGAGCAGAAAGCCAAAGCCCGCGCGCGCATCAGTTGCAACCCAACAAGTAGCAACCCATCTACAAGACATGGGCCCAAGCTACCCACGACCCGGATCCGAGCCCGTTCCTCCTGAACCGTTGAGATCTCCATCCTATGCATCCTACGGTCGCTCCGCCCTTCGCATCATCTTCTAGCTGCTCCTGCTCAACACCAAAACAGCCCAATTCTCCTGAGCCGTTCAGATCTCGCCCTTCCGCATCCTATGCTTGCTCCGTCCTTCTCATCAACATTCGATGTGCCTGCTTCACAACAAATCCCCCTATACCATCACCCTCTAGACCAAATCCACCATTTCTCTCCTTCACTTTCTCTTTCTATCAGAGAAAACCCTTCCTTCACTCATACCCCGTGTGTGAGCCATCATCACCATCCCCATCTCCTTACCACTGACATCAGCGCCAACAACTCTATCGGCACCTTCTCCGCCACCCTAGGTTCACCCATCTCCATCTATAGCTTCTCTCATACCCTAGAAGCTAGGGTTGAGATGATTGAAACTAGGGTTTTCTCAGCAACCCCAAACATGGTCGATTCGGAGGAGAGACATGGGAGGAAAGAGATTTGGGTTTGCGTCTTTGGTGAGTCTTAGTGTTTGTGAGATATATATTGAGTTGTTCTTCATTTTTAAAGAACACAGCATGTTTTAGGGTTTAGATTTACAATTTTAATTTAAAGTATTTTTCATTCTGCATTATGTGCTAAACAACTTGACTAGGGTGTAGAGCAAACCCTTAAGCTTGTATTGAGTAATTCTTGATTCTAATTATGTTCTTATTGTGTGTAATGTTTTAGGATTATTAGTCAATTGGTGAGCAAATTAGCCTGTGATAGAGTGTGCTGTAAGAAGACACTCTATACTAGGGGATGATTTGTGAAATCAATTGGAAAAATTTCCACTAGAGACCTTCAAGAGAAGGGTAAGAACACAAATAGAATTAGGGTACCTTAGTATAGGATTAAGTGGTGAGCTCAATCACCCTAGTACCACAAAAATCACAGTTACAACATCTTTGCTTGTCATTGCCTTAGTTTAGAGTCACTGTCACCATTCCAACTTAGTCGTTTCGACAACAAACCAAAATATCTTTGTCACTTGATAGAAATCAGTTAGAAGAAGCTCTTAGATCACTTAAGCATACACCATTTCTCTGTGGGATCGACCTGTGCTTGCCCTTGCCTCCAATAGGCCTGTGCACTTGCAGTAGACATAGTCGTACGCTCTTTTACAGACCTACCGGTAAACAATCATGTATATGGAACTAACTCCTTCTAAACAATGTATAATATGGTGACTCATCCCACACCTAGATAATAATATGGTGAACTCGTCCCGCACCTAGATAATAATATGGTGACTCGTCCACTTTTGATAAATGAAGGAGCAGTACCCTATATACCACGGATGGAAATTCTCATTTCCAGACAATCAAATGGATATTCTTATTTCCCAAACAATTCATGAAGAGAAACAGAGCATTGCAATTCCTTTCCAATCAATGGAAAGATTAAAAGAGATAACATAACTTTCAGACTATAAAACTAAACAATGCAAGGAAAACACATTTAGACAATGCATGAATTTGTTAAAAATAAACTTTGGTAAAAAGAAAACAACAATAATCACAAAAGAGTTAAATATAAATTCCCACCTCTTTTGATGACTAGCCACGCCTACCTCGAGATCCACGATCCATTGGTTCATCATTTGAATCGATCGTTGTTTATAAAGACTAACTGTTAATCACACAAGAACCCTAAGAATCTAGCCAAAGTGGCTTACGCAAAAATCATACAAATCTAACTAATGGTTCTAAGCCCATTTGATAAGTCTAATGGATATCTACAACTTTGTAGAAGAAGCCAAAGGCTAATTCAGACCATAACTGGTCCAAAATATCTAACTAAGGATACATGGCACTAAGCCCAAGTCCACTAGACTCAACCCATTAAACAAGTGCTGACCCAGCTGGGTCAACAAATGGTCACTGATGGTCAAATGATTCAACTAATAGTCAACGTAAAGTCAAAGTCCAGGGTCAACGGTCAAATAAGTCCAACAGGAATCGGTCAACGATCCAACTCAGGTCAAGATAAGGAACTTAGTGAGTTAACTCAGTCTACAAGACTGTTTCAGGTGAGTCAGTTTCACAATTGACTCAGTCAGATTGACTAAGTCAGTTAAACAAATTGAGTCGACTATATAAACTGGATCGGGATGACTAATGAGCTTACAAGAACACATCCAACCTGATTCTATTCATTTGATTCACACACAAACTATCCATTCTATACAAATCTATAAATTCATTACAACTTCATAACTAATTTTCAAATACAAACTCAGCTTACCTTTAGGTAGCAGAAGCAAGCTTTCATCGAGACTATCATCAAGCTTCACGTCTACCATTATAAATATCCTAAGCTGTATCCACCCCTTGCAATATTTCCAGTTCATAGCACAACTCCACCAGCTACAAATGTCACACAACATAACTCTAATTCCAGTTCAACTTCAATCTATTTATTGCATCAATTCATTCATTCCAATTTATAACTCTAAATTGATTTACAATAACAAGATCTGTTTACCTTAGTATGTAGTTGCAGGCTCCCATTAAGGTCATCGTCATAACAAGATTACAACCAACCTCAACTTCTATATCATATTAATATCACATTTGTACATTCAAATTCTAAGAGTTGTAACCAAATCCTAAGTTGTTCCAATTCAGTTCACTTAAACACCATCACCATAAAAGCAATATCTGTTACATTCAACCAACTAATCCACCATCTGCACCTTCATATCTTCACTGCAGTTCTAGTCCTAATATACACACATTTAGCTCAACTAACTCTGTACCTCAGTTCAATTACCCATTCTAAAACAAAACCCAATTCTTGCATCATCTTAATTCTCTTGCACCTACAACATAAAAATTCCTATAAAATCATTCTTGCTCAGTTCATCTAGCATTTCAACTCAAGAATCATGTTCAACCAAACTGACCCCCTAGTAATTAAATTAACATCAACTACATCTCATTTCAACACCACAGATCCATCATGCTTGACTAATATCCTCATCAATTCAGTCACTTCTTCGGCTCAATCTCACAAAAAAAAATATAACAAGACCTCATATCATTATCTAACTCAATCTCAACACAAACCCATGAAACAATCCATCAACTTCTACATTACATGCATATCATCCTCCCAAACCAACATCAGTTCACAACACAAATCTCTTGTTCAGTTACCCATAAATCCATACAACTCTATGTATATCAACAATCTCAACTTCAACATCTTTATCAATATTCATAACTATAAACTCTATAATTGAAATAAATCACTATGCTAAGTTACTGAGAGAGAAATTACCTCAAATACAAACTCAGAAGTTCTCTTCTTCTTTTAATTATTCACCATCAGTCTCATCTCTTCCATTTGTATCCCGGACTCATGAACCATAAATCCCAATTTCATTAAGAACCCTAATTTCTAATTCAATTTCCCAAATCAGAACTTCTCTAATTCGAATCCGAATAGCAACCAAATTCTTCATAACCCATCTTTCAATTTCTTCTTAACCATCAGCAAATCGAATTCCAATATATATCAGCAGACACCCTAACTCATCAATTACTTTTTCAATTTCTTTCTCAAACATCTTCACAACATCAATCAACCGAACACTCTTTAGTTCTTCATCAATCTGCTATTCTAAACATCTATTAATTCTATATAAATCCAATATCAGAAGAAAACCTAATCGATTCTCCATAATTTCCCTTTTCGTGTAACTTTGAATCAACCACTTGAATTAACACTACCACATCATCACCTTTATCATCTACACAACATCATCAATTTATTTTCTCAATTGAATCTCACGGATAATAAACAGAAGAAGAAGTACCGAGAAGAGAAAGAGAAGAAGCAGAGAAGAAGAGAAAAGAAGAATAAAAGATAAAGTGAAAGAAAGTCTTCTCTCGACACGTTTTGGTGGTAAGGCTGATGACCCATGATAAAGGCACCCACCCAAACATTAAGGGAAGCCAGGTCGGTTAACTATTTTGCCCTTCTCACGATTCGAGTGATTTCTTCTTCGTCTGGTATCCGAATGTCACGTTCGAGCAGTCCATTGCGCATAACTTTTCGAAACCTGTTCAATGATACTAGTTTCGTATCTAGCTCGTTGTTAGATTAATTTCTATTAATTAACGTTCGTGTTAAACTAATCGAGTTATTATCGTCTAAAACGTCTCTTGACTAGTCTAATAGCGTTGACGAGCTTGAGTGTCTTTACAGTACCTTTGCCAATTTTATTGATAAAAAGGGGGAGAATTAATCTGTAGTTCACACTACAAATACATATGGTTTTCGGATCATTATGTAAGGGGGAGTGGTTTCCATGTGAGATGGAGTATTGACTAAGGGGGAGTGATACATATCACCATAGTATTGTTGTCGAAGTTGTGATACAATTGAACTTTGATGTTGTGTAATAATACTATGACACTATATAACAATGATTGAGAATTCTTGTTTTCTCATTGTTATAGCTACGGATTATCAACAACGATGATGCTAAACTTGCAACCTTTGGAATCATTGGAGTACTTGGAAGTGACGAAGATTTCGAGTCATGTTGAAGATTAGGCATGTGGAAGAAGAGCTACAAAAGTTTATTTATTTATTTTTGTATTCCATATGTATTGATAGTTTTGTCACTAAAATTGACGAAGGGGGAGAATGTTAGAGCACTGCTCGATCGAACTCGCATGCGTTGCTATCTCAAGCATGTTTGTCAATGTTAGTGATCAAAACTATAAGTCTTGATTTCTAGTCTACTATAGATAACTCTCGGACTAGGATAGAAAGTGTAGTTGAGCTCAAGAACTCCATGGCGATCATCATACAAGACGAAGAACTACTCAAGGAACTGGTGGAACTTCATCGACTAAAAGGTATGTGGAGACTTGAACTTATCTATCACTCAAAAGTCTATCTACTCTATCTCCTATCTTGAGACAAAAGTCGTTTTGCTATATAGACTTTGATTATACACATTTTCTATTTGGAGCCGAGTTTATCTCGCCTATCTATTTCTCAAAATATGTGTTGGTAAGCTTTCGCTTTGGCCAAGTTCATCTTTACCTAGTGACGAAAGTCATGTTATATTTCAATCACTTGAAAATGGCTTTGACGAAAAATGGTTTGTGAATAACAACTATATAACGTCCTCTAAGAATGTTTCAATGATTGAAATGAGAGTTTAGATTATATAACCATTGTTGGATATAAGCATTGTGTGGTAACACATACATGTATAAGTCCTTGTTCCTTGAACCAAAATCTGCGTGCTTTGCTACTCAGGAAACCGGAACAGAGTCCGCGAACCCAGTCCGCGTACTATCGGAGGTTCTCTTCCCGGGAAAATCTGCTAGAGTTTGTGAACTATTTACAAACTTATTCCATGTACTTAAGTCCGCGTACTTAGGTTGGTTATTTTCTAAAAACGATTATTCGTGAACTTATACTTATATTAACTAAAGAATGCAAGTTTGCAAACCGTGGCTATAAAGTTCATGAATCGATTCGAGTGAATCAAATCATTTTGCTTCGATTGTGTCTTGTATACTTCAATAAGATCTAAGCAATTGAACAACTCTCTAACTAGTTCATTTGAGTCATTTGAACTAGTTATGGTAAAGAAGAAATTTGGTTAATATGGAAGTGCTCATATGGCTAACCATTTGGTTAAATAATGTTGAAATAATGAATGTACATGTTTGGGTACGGTTACACAAACCTAAAAACGTGCATTTCATTTGTGTGTAATAAGCTAAGTTTTCGATCTAACGGTTGATAGATATTAGCTTGAATCTAATCTGGTTTTCATCTAACGGTGAATATTGAATGCTTTGTTACTAAGCTAACATTGATTGCAAACCCTGATTTGAAAGAATATATCAAGGAGAACTCTAGCAACTGGGAAACCTAATCCCCACACCTCCTGTGTGATACTAGTTATATAAGCTTGAGTCGATTCTCCTTTAACCTTAGGTTTCTACCGAGACCCTGTAGGTTAACGACTTGAAGACTTCATTGGGATTGTGAAGCCAGACCGATACTACTTTCTTGTAGTTGTGTGATATGATCTTGCTGTTTCTATCGCATTGAGTAAAATCGTAACGATTGGCTTGAGATTGATATCTCCGATAGGCAAGATATAAAAGTAATCACAAACATCTTCGTCTCATCGTTTGTGATTCCACAATATCTTCTTTCGCCGCGTCGATTAAGATTATTGTGAGGTGATTGATAATACTAGGCTGTTCTTCGGGAATATAAGTCCGGGTTATCAATTGGTCCCTGTTCACCTTAATTTATCAAAAGAAGGAACAAAACTCGTAGGTATTTCTGTGGGAGACAGATTTATCTATTACCGTAGACTTTTCTGTGTGATACAAATTTGTTTATTAAAGTCTTCGACTTTGGGTCGTAGTAACTCTTAGTTGTGGGTGAGATCAACTAAGGGAATCAAGTACGTAGTATCCTTTTGGGATCGAGAGACGTAAGGAGCGCAAGCTGTACCTTGGATCAGTGTGAGATTGATTGGGGTTCAACTACAGTCCAGACCGAAGTTAGTTTGTAGTAGGCTAGTGTCTATAGCCGCTTAATACAGTGTGTGTTCAATCTGGACTAGTTCCCGGGGTTTTTCTGCATTTGCGGTTTCCTGGTGTCTGTGTTATTTCTTTTCCGCATTATATTTTGTTATATAATTGAAATATCATAGGTTGTGCATTAGATCAATCAATTAGAATATCCAACCTTTGGTTATTGATTTACATTGATTGATACTTGAATATTGGTCTTTGGTACCATCCAAGTTATCTCTCTTGTTTTTAATTAGACTCGCAGATTTCTATTTGCTTGAGTAAGAATTAAATCGAGGGATCGAGAGATTATAACTCCTTGATATACTTTTAATAAGATTGAGTCTAGTTGATTCTCTTAAAAGTATATTGGAGTTAGTCCATACAGATTGCTAATCGAAATATTGGGTGTGGTTGTTGTACCCCCGCTTTTCAAGTTCAATTGCAGAAACCTACAACACATTTGTAATCCTTGATCACCATTGATCTCACACACTTCTCAACTTCCCTCCTACAGATTGACCCTCTTCCCTCTTTATGACCGAATTGAATCTGGAATAGACATTGTCTTGGTTTAGGCCGGAGTCCTACAAATTGATCGTTCGAACTTAAAGCATTCCCGTGGAGTGCACCTGTTTGCAAAATGTTTAAAGCAATTTGCTCGGTCGAGGATTTTCCGTCCCCACGGTCTTCTCTTCACTTTCCTAAAAAAACCAGCAAATCATTTTCTCCCATCAACAGATTGGCGACCACAGTAGAAGATTAAACTCTCGGTTGCAATCCCAACTTTCACAAAGATGGTCGGTCTTAGATCTGGTTCAGTTACCAACCCAGATTCAACACCCAATCCTAACATTGCAAGTTCTAGTGGTACTGCCACTACCGGTACTACTCCTATCAACGTTGCAGGCTCTAGTGGTACTGCCAACACCACTCCTCCGGCCAGCAATGTCACGCAAGAAGTAACTACTACTCCTCCCAGTACTGGTTCTCCAGTGATCACCCCCGTTAATGTTAATGCTGCAAGCAATGATAATGGAACTATCAACAATCCTCCACTTGGTCGATCTCCTGAAGAAACCATAGGAAATATGCCTACCATAGTTGACCTCATGAAGGTTCAGACTGACATGGCTGCAACACAGAAATATTTATGTACTTATCTCAAAACTCTTACAGACAAGATGTCGTCTGAGCAAATTCAGGGACCAATGCCGATCGGAGAAAGGAAAAGCTAAGGAAACATCTTCGACTCCTGATTCTGAAATCTCTCCAATCCAAGATGATGATGAAGTCCGCAAGGCTGCAGATAACCCACCAGCAAAGGAACCTGCAAGTTTCATCACTCATGAAGACCTTGAGCGCTTTTTGGAGGATCGAGGAAAAGACGAGACATCATCTGTCCACCATCACCAACCTCCATATCCTGCTGCTACATAGAGAATTCGTCTTCCGAAAGGCTACACTTCTCCAACATTCACACTTTACAATGGAACAGGCAATTCTCGAGAGCATGTTTCTCAATTTTTGGAGTCATTGGGCGATCGTGAGGACAACCATGTCGTTCGTTTGAAGGAATTTTTAAAGTGTCTAACAGGCAGAGCATACACCTGGTGCAATAACATCGCACCATGAAGCATTGCCAGTTGGGGATAGATGATTAATGCTTTCTACAGAAAGTACTTATTTGTTTCAGAGCAAGTCACTCTCTATGATCTGGGAAGGATGTTTCAAAGGAGCAATGAACATCCTAATGATTATGTGAAAATTTTCAGAGTTCAGGCACTGGACTGTCATGATCCAAATGTCACAGAGCAGCAACTTGTAGACTTATGCATAAACAGAATAATCCCGGTCTACAGAGCTTTACTAGAAAATCTCTGATTCCAGACTTTCTCAGAGCTTCATGAAGCGGCCAAGCGATCAACAACTATGGCACCTGCTTTACTGGAAAGAGAAAAAACTACAAAAGCTGAGGAACCACGAGAAATTCGAGGTAACAGACGCTTGATCAATAATCAATATAATTTTTAACCTTCCACGAGCGTTGTTGCAAAAGGGAGCAAAAGGAAAGCTGAGACACAACAACACAAGCATACTTCTCCAATGTCATACGCTCCTCCAAATGCATAAAGGAAAGATGATCAACCTCTAAATGCACAAGTTCCGACCCAGTGTCCACAAACAGGGAACGATGCAGACTCAAAATTTCTTCTTAAGAAGTGATCAAATTACTGTAAGTCTAGAGCCCAGATGGTACGATCAAATTGTCATTCATCAGGAAATAGCCAACTGAAGAAGAAATGGAGAATATCAGATACTGTCGCCTTCATAGGTTTATCAATCATCCAACAAGTGACTGCAATGTTTTGAAGCGCATCTTCAAAGAGAAGGTTCACTCAGGAGGGATTAACCTGGAGACTGAAGGAGTGCACATGATCCCAAAACAATTCAATCCATACTTGCACTCCCTTTGAACAGCTTGTCAACAAAACAATTCAATCTTTGGTTGAACATATATGTGATTTTGCTCTATTGTCTTCTTGTTGTTATAGCTATGGATTTTCAACAACGATGATGCTAAACTTACAACCTTTGGGATCATTGGAGTACTTGGAAGTGACGAAGATTTCGAGTAATGTTGAAGATTAGGCATGTGGAATAGGAGCTACAAAAGTTAATTTATTAATTTTTTGTATTCCATATGTATTAATAGTTTTGTCACTAAAATTGACAAAGGGGGAGATTGTTAGAGCATTGCTCGATCGAACTCGCATGCGTTGCTATCTCAAGCATGTTTGTCAATGTCAGTGATCAAAACTATAAATCTTGATTTCAAGCCTACTATAGCTAAAGGTCTCACACTAGGATAGAAAGTGTATTTGAGCTCAAGAAGTCCATGGCAATCATCATACAAGACGAAGGACTACTCAAGGAACTAGTGGAACTTCATCGACTAAAAGGTATGTAGAGACTTGAACTTATCTGTCACTCAAAAGTATATTTACTCTATCTCCTATTCTTGAGACAAAAGTCGTTTTGATAAATAGACTTTCATTATACACATTTGCTATTTCGAGCCGAGTTTATCTCGCCTGTCTATTTCTCGAAATATGTGTTGGTAAGCTTTCTCTTTAGCCAAATTCATCTTTACCTAGTGACGAATGTCATGTTAATCACTTTGAAAATTGCTCTGACGAAAAATGGTCTGTGAATAACGGCTATATAACGTTCTCTGAGAATGTTTCAATGATTGAAATGAGAGTTTAGATTACATAACCATTGGTAGGATATAAGCATTGTTGTGGAAACACATATATGTATAAGTCCTTATTCCTTGAACCAAAGTTTGCGAACTTTGTTGATCAAGAGAAACGGAATGTGGCGTGAGCAAAGTCCGCGAACTGGCGGAAATTCTCAACCCGAGAATTGTCGCTGGAGTTTGTGAACTCCTTCCGTGAGCTTAAGTCCGCGAACTTGAGTAGGTTATATCTAAAACTGGTTGTTCTTGAACTCATGTTTATAAAAACTAAGGAATGCTTTTGCAAACCGTGGCTATAAAGTTCATGAACCTATTCGAGTGAATCAAACCGTTTTTGCTTCGATTGTGTCTTGTATAGTTACATAAGATCTAAGCAATTGAACAACTCTCTAACTAGTTCATTTGAACTAGTTATGGTGAAGAAGAATATGGTTGATATGAAAGTGCTCATATGGCTAACCATTTGGTTAACTATTGTTGAACCAACAAATGTTAATGTTTGGGAACGGTTACATAAACCCAAAATTGGACATTTCATTTGTGTGTAACAAGCTAAGGTTTCGATCCAACGGTTGAGAAATATTAGCTTGAATCTAATCAAGTTTTCATCTAACGGTGAATATTGAATGCTTTGTTACCAAGCTAACATTGATTGCAAACCCTGATTTGAAAGACTATATAAGGGAGAACTCTAGCAACTAGGAAACCTAATCCCCACATATTACGTGTGATACTAGTTGCACAAGCTAGAGTCGTTTCTCCTTTAACCTTGGGTTTTCTTCTCTAAACCAGGTTAACGACTTAAAGACTTCATTGGGATTGTGAAGCCAGGCCGATACTACTTTTCTTGTAGTTGTGTGATCTCGATCTTGTTGTTTCTATCGCATGCAGTACAATTGGAATAATTGGCTTGAGATTTATATCTCTGATAGGCAAGATAGAAAAGAAATCACAAACACTTCGTCTCATCGTTTGTGATTCCGCAATATCTTTATTCGCTGCGTCGATTAAGATTATTGTGAGGTGATTGATAATACTAGGTTGTTCTCCGATAGGCAAGATAGAAAAGAAATCACAAACACTTCGTCTCATCGTTTGTGAATCCGCAATATCTTTATTCGCTGCGTCGATTAAGATTATTGTGAGGTGATTGATCATACTAGGTTGTTCTTCGGGAATATAAGTCCGGGTTATCAATTGGTTCCTGTTTACCTTGATTTATCAAAAGACGGAACAAAAACTCGTAGGTGTATTCGTGGGAGACGAATTTATCTATTACCGTAGACTTTTCTGTATGATACAGATTTGTTTATTAAAGTCTTCGACTTTGGGTCGTAGCAACTCTTAGTTGTGGGTGAGATTAGCTAAGGGAATCAAGGACGTAGCATCCTGCTGGGATCAGAGGCGTAGGAGCATAACTGTACCTTGGATCAGTGTGAGATTGATTGGGGTTCAACTATAGTCCAGACCGAAGTTAATTTGGAGTAGGCTAGTGTCTGTAGCGGCTTAATATAGTGTGTTCAATATGTACTAGGTCCCAGGGTTTTTCTTGCATTTGCGGTTTCCTCGTTAACAAAATTCTGGTGTCTGTGTTATTTCTATTCCGCATTATATTTGTTTATATAATTGAAATATCACAAGTTGTGCGTTGTTCAATCAATTAGAATATCCGACCTTTTGATTGTTGATTTAAATTGATTGACACTTGGATATTGGTCTTTGGTACCATCCAAGTTATCTCTCTTTGATAAAGACTCGCAGATTTATATTTGCTTGAGTAAAGATCAAATCGAGAGATTGAGATATAAACTCTTTGATATACTTTTTATCTTGATTGAGTCTGACTGTCTAGTTGATTCTCTAGAAAGTATATTGGAGTTTGTCCATACAGATTGCTAAGCGAAATATTGGGTGCGGTTGTTGTACCCACGCTTTTTCACCGGGACCTTGTCCAGAATTGAATACTCTCAGGATTAAGCCGCGTACAATGATGTGATAAGTTGTAATAAGTCACATACTTGAAACAATTCCTTTGGTTCGTATTCCAAACAGTAAAGGAACAACAAATCTGTTTGGTATCAACTCTTTTCAACCAAGTGATGTGAGTTCGACAAAAGGCTCTTCCGTTTATCTCAATAAACTCCTTTGTCAGGTCCTTAGATCTATCTAACAACAACTACCAAAGTAATTTCTTATATTTTGCAATCAATACTTTGAATCACAAAGAAATGTATTGATGCCGATCTACTCAACTAATCAATCCAATCTACCACAAGGATAAACTGATTATAGTTGGATCCTCTTTAACCGAAACAAGTATTGTGCACACCAAAGATTATGAACCCAAATAAGAAATCTTCAAAGTGTTCTTTGTCTTCAAATCTTCTTAGATCTTCAATAAACACCTGCACACAATCAACTTGAATCTCTTGTGATCAATCACGCATGTAACGGAGTCTCATTAACAATGGATTATCACAAGACATCTTAAGATCTACAAACAGTCTAAAGATCCCCGTTGAAACTTCGATCTAGTTTGAGTGAATCTTATATCAGAAGAGAATATTCTCAAGTATAAACAAACTAGGTGCAATCAAAGTTCAACAACCGTTAGTCAATCAAATCAATCGAAAACTAATAATAAACGACATTTATCTAGTTTCCCACCAACGATACTAATAGAGCTTCTCAATCCCAAAGAAGTCTTTAAACCGAGCGGCCGTAAGAGATTTCACCTAATTAGGTTACTTTCCTCTCCGAATAGGCGACTCTACTAGTAACAACACAACTAGGTAGTTTTGGTGCTCTGAGGATTAAGTTGCTAGAAATGCAAACTTTGATATTTATAGACCAAGGAAGTTTGGACACCAAGGAATTTCCAAAACCGAAAATATTCTCAAGATATGCAATATATTCCAGATTCGGTTTCCATAATTCCTGAAAATGTTTTGTCCAAACATTGACCGAAAATCTCTTAGAAAATCTCCAATTAGTAAATGCACATTACCAATTTTTATTTTCCAAAAATAAAATTCAAAACCTTAATTAAAAGTATTATAGTTATAAATTACATAGCGGGCAATCGAGCAACAAGCTGCGCCGCAAGCCCTTTTTTAAAAGATTCTCAACTTATTTTTCGATCCAGGATTTTCCTTTAGCTATTAAGGAATATCTTTGAACAATAAAAGACAAGCATTACTGCACGTGTTCAAAGTATGTCGACATCTTTACTTTGTAAGTCCTCTTCATACTTACAATCTTGAAACCGATTTTCCACACTCCTAAACGAGTTTAGAATTGGTTCATCTGACTTTCAAGAACTATGTGATTGATTAAGAACACTCAATCACAAATCATGGGTTTCACGGTTCTACCTCTATGTGAGTACTGTGCATAGTCACACTAGCTTTCCAAAAATTCGGTTGACTAGGTACTAGGATCGGTTCGCCTTTCACTAAAAAATTGTTGCACATGTTCATAGGATCGGTTCCCCCATCTACTAAAAACGTGTTGCACACCTCTTACAAGGATCGATTCCCCTTTTCTGATCGGTGGCACCTCTTCATAGGATCGGTTCCCCTTTGCCTAGAGTTGGTCATACCAATAACACTAAATCGATCATACCATCTCAGGTGATTACTTAAGATCGGTTTCACTAATAAAAGTCATACCAATACAAAAGTCAGGCCTTGTGAATAGTTTTACAGAGAAAATAAACAAGTCATGAGAGGTTATACTAATCACACATATTGGTAGTTCAAAAGATATGCAATGAATCATAATACCAATAAGCCTAGCGATTTCCCTTTCGATTCACGAAACAAGTTCATTAATTTACTTCCTTTAAACTAATGTAAAACATTGTTTCCTAGGATGAAATCTTCACCTCATACCCATACATAGTCATAATAGCATTCAAACGATTATGTCGATGTCTTATATACGAAGTTCAAAAGATAAACGTTATACTTCGTATTGTATTCCTTAATACTACGTCTAACTAGAGTGTAATCATTCATGCTTTGCAGTTATGTTTTCAATATGCACGACTTGAAAGATACGTTAGGGAATGAAACAGTTCAAGTCAAATATCACTAACCTCAAGTGGAAGGATGATGTTGTCGTTGTAGCTCCTTACTTCTTCACTTCTTTAAGTCTTCGCAATACTTGTAATGTCTCATATCCTAATACTTCAAGCTAACCTATACGAAATTGACTCTAGTATATAATCAAGCGACTCTTTAAATGAGTTTTGGTTCACTAAAATATGACAACCAAACTTGACATACCAACGCTTGGTGGGTTCAATCGAGCTACGCGCTAACAATCTCCCCTTTTGTCAATTTTAGTGACAAACTCTTACATCATATGGATAAACAAATTACAAGAATTCATTAAATAACGTTGGATTCCCAAATTCAACAGCACAATAACCTGTATACATTCAATCCATAAATACCATTGTTGACATTATAATAACAAAGCTAATACTCGCCCTAAAGGTAAGATAGGTAGATTTTATCAATCCGCACGTCTTTGTTATTCCTTTGTAGTCCATATAACTACAAGTATCATATGATATGCTACTCCCCCTTAGTCTATGATTTACTCTTTCATTAGATAAACGTTTAAGCACCAATGTCCTTTCCCTTAGTGATACCAATCAATATAATACCAATATCACTTGTTTACTCTATATATTTCTCCCCCTTTTTGTCACAAAATGACAAAGGTACGAGCAAATAAATGACAAACCGAAAGGATCTTACAAATCTCAAAATAGACTTGCAAACCTATAAGAGTTAAGCACGAGGGTTCCACACACCATTTTTGATAACCAATATCAAAACCGAAACTACAAAGTAATTTTGTTTTGATATGTTACCAAGGAAACAATTCCCCAAAGCAATTTTCCCTAATAGTTTAGCAAACGAAAAATCGACTTAGCACCTTAGTTCCTTTGCTAAACCGATTGTACAAATACAATCGCTTGTTCGATAAGACCAAAATAAAGATAACTCTATTTTTCTCATCAGGTTCTGATTATCCATATAACTTAGACCATTAAATTTTAAACAAGAAAAGTACTAGGTTAGTTAACTAGCATTTCTTGTTAAGGCATTCGATTAGACTTGAATAACCGAAACCTCCACTTTGATAAGTCTAACTAAGATCAGAATTAACTTAGTTTCTCTTATCCGGAATCGAATTGGACTAAACAATTCATCCCGTAAACCTTTTCTTTCATTAAGCCATAAACAATTCATACAAACCAAATAAATCAACTTGCATAATTATTCACCTCAACCGGAAGCAATTGAAACAACATAGACATTAAAGCACCGCAACTGCACCGAAATTTTGTAAGCCTAAACGATTGATACCAAACAATAAAGCAAGATAACAATAGTTTTTCTTAACCGGAAACAATTGGATCACACACACATCCATACAAAAATAATGGAATAAAACATCAATTATACCGAAATTTTGTTAAGCAAAATCAATAAATATACGCAATAAACTCAGGATTTTCTTAAACAGGAAAACAATTAACTAACAAAGTCGTTACCTCAAATTTCGCATCCTCTTCTCCAATATGTTTGCATCTTCTTTCCAGGGAGAATTGATATTGAAATATCATTATGTTGTCATCCTTATGCAAAACAAAAGAATAACAACAACCAACCTTTACCAGAGAAAGGTTGAAAACCGGTTTTTAACTATTGCAAGCAAAAGTTGAAAACCCCGAGGCACATATGCTTTTATGCTAAACCAAAAGATTCAACATATTGTGACTTTTTCACATATTGTTTCAATCAGAACCCCTCATGATCCTTTGATAAAGCCTACCAACATGGGCTAGAACTTAATCCTGCTAAACCAAAAAGTCACCCAAACCATAAGGGTTCACAACATATGAGATCGAATATCAAGGTTAGAAAACCGAAATAAAACATCCCATACACATACATAGCAATAAGATAAAGCATTCAAGCACAGGCTATGTAAACATAAACTATCACAAGAAAAATTATAAACCAAATAATTTGATTCATAATAAGATAGTTTTATTCATAATAGAATTTATTGAAAAATCAAAACTAATGTCTATTTTTTTTTTCCATTTTGAAAATCTAATTTCAGCTTTTTAGAGTTTCCTTCAAAATTGAAGCCGGATCAGCAGATTTTACCGGATTCCAATCATCTTCTATAATCACTAGTCTTGATTCAAGACTGACAACATTGTCATTGACTTCCTTAACTTCCTTTCGCAAATCCTTTTCCATGTTCCTTACTTCACATAAAATTAGATCTAATTTTAGTGAAAGATTCTTGAGAAGATTATCATTGAGAGAAGAGATGTCTTCATTAGGAACATCCTGTTGAAGTTATGGAGATGAATCAGAATTGCCATCAGAAGACTCGAGATGAAGTTTCTTGTTAGGAAACAATATAGTCCAGACTGCTTTTTCGGTTTTGCGAGAGTTACAACTAGAGGTAGACATTCTATCAAATCTCTATGAACACGAAGTAAGAGGTCTTCCATCTTATAAGTTCTAGAACTTTTTCTCAAAAATCTTTGAGAATATTATTTCAATTAAATTTTTAACCGAAAAATCAATTTTTAGAAATATTTTTATCCAAATATTTACATCTATATCCTTATTGTATACTTTTAAGGGTAACAAGTAAGGATCCATGATAACCAGTTAGGTTCTCACCTTTTGGTTGTTGAATTTTCTTCCCTTGAAGATTTCAACATTCTTACATAGTTGAGGAGACATTACGTTTGAACTTTTAGGTTCAATTTTTAATCTTGATGTAAGATCATGATGTTCGAAGAACTTATTCTCCTTTTTAGAAGAGATCTTTGATCTACACTTAGATCTTGATTTTCCGGTTTTTTACACTATCTCTCTGTTTAGAATCAGGACATTGCCTTTGATAATGCCCTCTTTGCTTGCACAAGAAGCAAACACCAGAAGTATTACGTTTTCTGGATTTAGATTCACAAATTTATTTAGCCTTACTTCCTTGTCTCTTGATACATTCATACCAGGTAATGACTTTTCAAAGCAATTGAGTCTATCTCTCAGTTTCTGATTTTCTGCTTTTAACTTTTGTATCTCATCTTGACAATATTTAATATCGAGAATGAGTTTAGATACTTGTACCATTTCGGAGCATTGAGTAACCTCGATTTTCTTCAGTTGCTTGTTAAATTTTTCTTTATCATTCAGAAAACTCTGTTTGAGTTGATCAAGCGACGATTTTATTTCAATGATGTCAGATTCAAGAAGGTGAGTTCTTTTATCTTTACATGGAAATATTTCTTTGAAAATCGAAGGGGTAAACTCTTCTTGAGTATTTAGAGTTGGAAGAATTTCAGAGTCATAGAATTCTGCAATGGTTGCAACATGATCTATCTCATCAACTTGATCATACTCATTAGGACAATAATCAAGTGTGGCAGTGTAAGCATTTCTTTTCCACTGTGTGTCCTTAGTTGGACAATCTAGAGAAACATGACCGAACCCTCTACACTTGTAGCATTGAGGAATAATATCATCATCATCATCATCCCAGGTGTCTTCACGTTTATGTAAAGGAACATGTTTTCCTTTTGACACAGGTGATTATCTTTTTCGATGTCTCAACAGTTTCTTGAATCGTTGAGTAATAAGAGACAAATGATGATTTAGTTCATCTTCATCTTCAGCAGTTCGATCTTCCTAATCTTCAGAATTTTCCGAATCAGAACCCTTTTTATGGCTTTGTAGGCCAGATTGTCTTTTTGTTTAGACAAATTTTCCTGATTAAATATCTTCAGTTTTCCAACTAGGGAACTTCTAGATAGAGACGAAGGATCATTAACTTCAATGATTGCATGCTTTTTGGAATCATATCTAGATGGAAAAGATCTGAGAATTTTGCATATTATATCCTTTTCAGAAATAGTCTTTCTAAGAGAGAAAGAAGCATTGATTATCTCAGAGAGTCTAATATGAAACTCTTCAAAAGTATCGTTGTCATCCATTCGAATATTTTCCCAATCGGGCATAAGAGTTTGAAGTATAGCTTCTTTCTCTGATGTGTTTCCTTCGAATACGATCTGAAGATTATCCCAAGCTTCTTTCGAAGTTTGACAAGTTGATACATGATGTGGTGAATCACGACAAACAACATGTATAATAACATTCAAACCATCTGAATTCTGTTTAGCAAAAGCCTTTTCTTCGTTTGAAAAATCCACTAAGCGTTTAAACTCAGTTTCCGAATTTTCTACCATTGGGTAATTATAACCATCAACGACTAATAGCCATGTATTAAAGTATCGTGATTGAAGAAAAGATCTCATAGCAGATTTCCACCATAGATAATTTGTTCCGTCAAATCTTGGCGGTACGTTAATTGAAGTCGATTCATGAGAACTCGAGTTCATTCTTATAGGTTGGATCGTACCAAACACAGATTGTTAGATCTTTTCGTGTTTGCCTGCTCTGATACCAATTGAAAAGAAGAGGGTACCCTCAATCTAAAACTTATCCACCTATAAGTCCTTTCTGCGAAAGTGATTGTCTATGGACTGAGTCGAGACAATACAACTAATAAGTTCACACTTCGTGTGATCGTCTATGGATACGAGATCGAGACAATGCAACAACGAAGTATGTTTACTTGATAAGAGGTTCGGACTTATCCAAACACAACAGGATTACTATCAAGTAAATAGGAATTAACGTTTGTGTATTTTACTTCTAATTATAATAAAACGATTATAATTACGGAAATATAAAAGTAAAAGACACAACAAGATTTTGTTAACGGGAAAACCGCAAATGCAGAAAAATCCCGGGACCTTGTCCAGAATTGAATACTCTCAGGATTAAGCCGCTATACAAAATCAAACCAACTTCGTATAGTTGAGACCAAACAACTAAACCTATAGTTCACCTAGTTCCGTATGTATTCCCACGCCTCCAACTTGTAATAAGTCACGTACTTGGAACAATTCCTTTGGTTCGTATTCCAAACAATAAAGGAACAACAAATCTGTTTGGTATCAACTCTTTTCAACCAAGTGATGTGAGTTCGACAAAAGGCTCTTCCGTTTATCTCAATAAACTCCTTTGTCAGGTCCTTAGATCTATCTACTAATAACTACCAAAGTAATCGTCTAGATTTTGCAATCAATACTTTGAATCACAAAGAAACGTATTGATGCCGATCTACTCAACTAATCAATCCAATCTACCACAAGGATAAACTGATTATAGTTGGATCCTCTTTAACCGAAACAAGTATTGTGCACACCAAAGATTATGAACTCAAATCAGAAATCTTCAAAGTCTTCTTAGATCTTCAATAAACACCTGCACACAATCAACTTGAATCTCTTGTGATCAATCACGCACAGAACGAAGTCTGTTAACAATGGATTATCACAAGACGTTTTTAGATCTACAAACAGTTTAAAGATACCTCTCGAAACTTCGATCTAGTTTGAGTGAATCTTATATCAGAAGAGAAGATTCTCAAGCATAAAAAAACTAGGTGCAATCAAAGTTCAACAACCGTTAGTCAATCAAATCAATCGAAAACTGATAATAAACCGCAATAATCTAGTTTCCCACCAACGGTACTAATAGAGCTTCTCAATCCCAAAGAAGTCTTTAAACCGAGCGGCCGTAAGAGATTTCGCCTAATGAGGTTACTTTCCTCTCCGAATAGGCGGCTCCACCAAGTAACAACACAACTAGGTAGTTTTTTGGCTCGAGGATTAGTTTGCTAGAAATGCAAACTTTGATATTTATAGACCAAGGAAGTTTGGACACCAAGGAATTTCCAAAACCGAAAATATTCTCAAGATATGTAATATATTCCAGATTCAGTTTCCATAATTCCTGGAAATGTTTTGTCCAAACACTGACCGAAAATCTCTTAGAAAATCTCCAATTAGTAAATGCACATTACCAATTTTCATTTTCCAAAAATAAAATTAAAAACCTTAATTAAAAGATTCTCAACTTATTTTTCGATCCGGGATTTTCCTTTAGATATTAAGGAATATCTTTGAACAATAAGATAAACATTACTGCACGTGTTCAAAGTATGTCGACATCTTTACTTTGTAAGTCCTCTTTCATACTTACAATCTTGAAACCGATTTGCCACACTTCCAAACGAGTTTAGAATTGGTTCATCTTACTTTCAATAACCATGTGGTTGATTAAGAACACTCAATCACAAATCATGGGTTTCAAGGTTCTACCAAAACAAGTTTTGGTTCTACCTCCATGTGAGTATTGTGTATAGTCACACTAGCTTTCCAAAAATTCATTTGACTAGGTACTAGGATCAGTTCCCCACATACTGATAGACACATTTTTGTGTCTAATTTGATCTCAATACTATATATTGTTGGCACTCGATTTTGTACTTATTATGGTGTTTTTATGTTTGTGTAGGTGTTTTTGGATAAATACACTTGTGTGGAAAAAGTTGCTCAAAAAGTGTTAGTTGGACCCCCGGGAGAAAAGTGATAAAGGCACCCTCATTTTTGATAAGGGCACCCCAGGCACCCCAGATGATAAAGGCGCCCCTGTTTTGGATTGGGGCACTTCATCCTCTCCATTTCAAATTTCAATTTTGGCGGGAAAAATCTGTTCTTCACTGGCAGCTTCGTTCTTAGATTTTTGGGCGTGCTAGAAGGCAACTCAATGGCTCAAACTTCTTGGGATGATTATATTTGGGTCAACAGACTTGGTGTATGTCTTTGGGTCGATTGAATTTGGCTATATAATCCAAACGAAGAGAACAGGGAAGCATATTCCCGTAAGGAGATATCCACGGGATTTCTGTGGATTGCGTGTGTTCTGAAGCTGCTGGGATGTGCATTCGCCTGTATTAGCATGTTGGGATCGTGTTTGTGTCAATTCAATGCGAGAAATAGATAAAAAGGGAAATTATTCCCGTAGCTTGCATGGAAAATAAATGAAAATATTTTGGAGTTATGGAAGATATTTCTTGTGCATGAGAGGATATATAAGGTCATGGATAGATGGAGGAGAGTTTACGGAGAGTTTGGGGGCCAAAAGATAGAGTGGAGAGTGAAGAAAAATCCGAGTTGCAGAGCTCGTCTCTGCTGCTGCCATTGAAGACGAAGAACGAGAACGATCGCCAAGGACAGTCGTTCTTAAATAGTGTCAACGACAGAGAGCTGTGGGTCGTAGTTAAGAAGGCAGTCGTTTTTGAACAGTGCCAGCAACACATTTTATGTATCGTTCTCTGTAACAGTTTGGTTCGTAACAAATATAATTGTTACAAACCCGTTTTCAATATTCATTCCATTTTCACCTCTTGTAAACACTTTTTGAGCAATGGAAAATTATTCTGAGTGTGTTTCCAATATGCGGAGCTAGAACCCATCACTGGGACGACGGAGGAAGCAACTTTTCATGATTGTGGTAAATTAATTAATTCTTTATATGACTTTTTGCATAGATTTAATTGTTTTATGATTTCTGTTAATTATTTGTTATTTTGTCTGATGTCGCATGCTTAGTTTAAATTACTTTTGATGCGTCATGCTTACGATTTCTGAGATAATGTTTTATGAAATCTATTTTTGGCAAGGAATTAGAGTCACAACTTCTTTTGTTTGAGATATATTGTCTCGAGTTAATGACTGAACCACAAGAATATGAAAAGTAGTGAAATCCTGCGTCCTAGTAACTCTTCATCCTGTGACAATATTTGTATATATATTTTCTTTATCTTTAGTATTTTCTTTTATTAAAACTTAAAATCAATCCAACAAGTCCGAGTGAACGACAACCCTTATTACTACAACATCATTGAAAATAACCATCACATACTTATGGTAACTACTTGTATTTGCTGCACATGTCCATAGATCGGTTCCCCTTTCACTAAAAACTTGTTGCACATGTTCATAGGATCGGTTCCCCCATCTACTAAAAACGTGTTGCACCTCTTACAAGGATCGATTCTCCTTTTGTGATCGGTTGCACCTCTTCCTAGGATCGGTTCCCCTTTGCCTAGAGTTGGTCATACCAATAACACTAAATCGATCATACCATCTCAGGTGATTACTTAAGATCGGTTTCACTAATAAAAGTCATACCAATACAAAAAGTCAGGTCTTGTGAATAGTTTTACCAAGAACATAAACAAGTCATGAGCGGTTATACTAATCACACATATTGGTAGTTCAAAAGATATGCAATGAATCACAATGCCAATAAGCCTAGCGATTTCCCTTTCAATTCACGAAACAAGTTCATGAATTGACTTCCTTTAAACTAATGTAAAACATTGTTTTCTAGGATGAAATCTTCACCTCATACCCATACATAATCACAATAGCTTTCAAACGATTATGTCGATGTCTTATATACGAAGTTCTAAAGATAAGCTTTATACTTCGTATTGTATTCCTTAATACTACGTTTAACTAGAGTGTAATCATTCATGCTTCACAATTATGTTTTCAATATGCACGAATTGAAAGATACGTTAGGGAATGAAACAGTTCAAGTCAAATATCACTAACCTCAAGTGGAAGGATGATGTTGTCGTTGTAGCTCCTTACTTCTTCACTTCTTCAAGTCTTCGCAATACTTGTAATGTCTCATATCCTAATACTTTCAAGCTAACCTATACGAAGTTGACTCTAGTATATAATCAAGCGACTCTTTAAATGAGTTTTGGTTCACTAAAATATGGCAACCAAACTTGACATACCAAAGCTTGGTGGGTTCAACCGAGCTATGCTCTAACAGGAAAGAAAGAGAAAGAAAGCTTCTAGACAACATAAGTTGTGCACAAGCTGAAAATGAACAACTTATTTTTGATCTTGCCTTTTTGAAAGCTGAACTAGTCTCTCTCAAGAATACATCTTCCTTGAAGATTCAATCTTTTGAAGAGAAACTTAGTAAAATTATTGATCAAGAAAAGAGGACCGATCAATAAAGATCTATTAGATGACCAATTCCAACCTAAGGTGGGATTTCTGGTAGAACCGATCTTAACTTATGTTGATAGTTGTAGATGGTGGATTTTCGACAAGGGCTAAAATCGTAAACCCATAATTATACGTGCTCCTAATCCAGCAATCAGATGAGTATTGAGGCTCATGTCTCTTATCGAAAGCATGAAAGCTCATGCCACAAGAATCTCTGACTGAGAATACTGTCTCTCAGAGTGTAGATGTGTAGTCTCTTAGCTGAGACAACGGCATATCTCATGAATACTGAGCAAATTCAGTAATTACTTCTATATAGAATCGAAAGATTGGACGGCTCCTAGACAACTTGCCTGCTATTATAGAGCAATACCGTCTTCAGGATGTAACAATGTTTTCCCTGACTATATAAAAGAAATATGACGCTTCAACAAGCTCATATCACTCAATCGCTGAATAATTAATGCTCCTAGACGATCGTACTAGTATAGAGCCATCAATTAATTATTTCTAAATCATTATATTCATTAACTGAATCCCTGGAAAATATTCTATGTTTTCATAATATTTCGTTACTTCAATTCATGGTTCTTCCCAGCAGAATTCCATGGGTTAGTAATAAATATTTAACGCACGGGCATCTGAACGACTATCGGGTAAGCCCCGACTAAAATGGTGCAAGCGTACTCAACAATAATGCACTAACGAGCACCTGAATGCACGAACGAGCATTCCAAAATACGAAGGAACGATGAACCTATGCAAAATAGGAAGAAAATAATAAATAATAAAATATTAATCAAGGCACTGGGGGACTGGGCCCACCGGCCAGCCGGTCGTGCCGTGGCCAGTCCCACGCCCAATTTTATATTTTATCATATTTTTATTATTTTCCTTGATCTCATGAAAATTCCCTCATTTGAGCAAAATTCCTCCGTTTCAAGGAAACTCCTCAGTTTCATGGTGTTTCCTTCACATCAAGGAAATAATAAATAATTAGGAAAGGTGTCGTGGGACCAAGCCTACTAGACGGCCAGTCATGCCCTAGTTGTGGACGGTCCCACACCTTGCATTCCTTATTATTTTATTATTATTTCCTTCATCCCATGAAATTCCTTGATTTCATGATATTTCCTTCAAATTATGAAAATTCCTTCGAATCATGAAAATAATACATAAAATTAGGGAAAGCTCACGGGACCGGGCCCTAGCCGACCGACCATGCCCAAGTCGGTCCCCCACGCCCTTATTTTATTATTATTAATATTATTTGTTTCCTTCATCTCATGGAAACTCCTTCACTTCAAGGAAAACTCCTTTATTTCAACAAACTCCTTGATTTCATGGCATTTCCCTAAAATCATGAAAAATAATATAAAATTAGGAAAAAGTGCCGTGGGACGGGCTTATTGGCCGGCCGGCCATGCCTTGGCCATAGCCGGTCCCACACTTAATGATTCCTTCATTTTATTATTATTATTTCCTTCATCTCATGAAGTTTCCTCAATTTGAGCAAAAACCTTGATTTCTTCATATTTTCTCAAATGATTGCTCAAATGCACACCAGAAAATATCAAAATTATTAGGACTGAGACGTGGACATTTTGGAGACACGAGCATATTACCTTGACCGACCAAGGTTGTCTCTTTGGCTTGCAAGAGGCCGGTCCCACATACTTTCATCATTTAACCTAATTTCTTCACATTAGGTTCGAACTCTTCAAAACAATTTGGAATTTCATGAAACGATTGTCATCCGATCATTCGATCCCGTGACCAACCAGGGTCGGTTTTCATGACCCCTTGGTCGGTCCTTCATCTCTTCATAATTAATTAGGTTTTATCACCTGACGCTCAGACGAGAATTATTTTAATAAATGATTAAACCAGCATTTAATCATTCTTTCAGCAAGTCTTCAAGAGACTTTGGAATTTGCTCACTTGAGCATCTGGGCACTACATGGTCGATCCATCATCCCATGTAGCCGGTCCCTCCTTCACTCCGTGGTTGATTTTTAATAAATCATCAATTGATCGAATTAGGGTTTCGAGTCCAAGGTTCATAATTCCAGATTCAAACGGTAATAATTTTACGTTTATCCCATGATCAACATTTTTATTAATTATACTCGGTTCAGTTGCCAGCATTTTAAATTAATATTTTATTTGGTCCTGATACCAATAATTCATCAAACGAGCAACATTTGCTCAGATGAGCAATATTTTCTCAGATTAAGGAATATTGGTTCAACTATCAATATTCAACAATCCAACGAATGAGCAATATTTGCTCACCTTAACTATCAACCTTTACTTGAGAATCTTACCTCTGTCTCAACAGACACGTTCAATTCATGAGTCTCGAAACATTTGCAAATCACGTTTGACTCAGCAATACAAGGACTCATTGTCCCATGAAGTCAGCAACTGACTAACTAAATACACGTCTGCCTTGCAGACTCCACAATCATGAGACATCAATCGTGTTACATGGGGGGATATTAACTAGGGTTTTGGTTCTGGCGGTCTACGGCACGTGTGTTCATACACACGATGAGAATGTGAGCAAGTCGTGCAATCAGTTGGAGGAGTTAGCAAAGTAGTGTATAGAAAATCAACCAAGTCTCCGCACGATGAGCAACTGTTTTTAACACGATTTCCACTTCCCCACTCTTTGACTCCAGCAACTGTCACACTTCATGGGATCAAGGTGTTTCACAATTCTAGCAATATAAATAAGTCTATGAATCATGATTGAAAACAAGACGATCTTTCGTAAAACAGACAACACGAGATTAACATCTCAATGTCTGAGCAATTACTCTCAACAGAGCAAATTCAATCAATCAGAGCTTATCTTATTTCTTCACGCAGAATACACAACACACCTACAATCTTCGATCACCATTGATCTCACACATTCCTCAGCTTCCCTCCTACAGATCGACCCATCCTCTCTTGTGACCGAATTGACTCTGGAACGGCCATTGTCTTGGTTTAGGAAGGAAACCTACAAATTGATCTCTCGAATTCAAAGCACTCCCTTCTTACAGTGCATCTGTGTGAGGTTAGACAGTTCGCTCGGTTCAAGGATTTTCCCCCGCACGGTCGTCTCCCCAATCCCGTGAAAACCAGCAACTTGTTTTTCCCTATCTACAGATTGGCGACCACAGTGGGAGATTATTCTCTCGGTTGCAATCTCAATTCTCACAAAGATGGTCGGTCTTTGGTCTGGTTCATTTACCAATCCGGGTTCAATACCCGACCCTAATATCACAAGATCTAGTGGTACCGCCAACACCACTCCTCCGACGCAACCTGCCACTACTACTCCTCCGGCGCAACCTGCCACTATTACTCCTCTGGCGCAACCTGCCACTACTACTCCTCCAAGCACTAGTTCTCCGATGATCACCCCTGCAAGTGATGATACTGGCAACATCAACAATCCACTCTTCGGTCGGTCTCCTGAAGAAATCAGAGAAAATCCGCCTACCATATGTGATCTCATGAAGGTGCAAGAGACTCTTGCCAAAAATCAGACTGACATGGCTGCCACTCAGAAGGAACTATGCAATTATCTCAAGACTCTTACAGACAAGATGTCAGAGAAAACTCAGGAGAAAGGAAAAGCTAAATAAACATCTTCATACGCTGATCCCGAAGTCACTCCGATCCATGTAGTAGACGATGAGGAAGTTCCTAAGGCCGCAGATAATCCACATGCGAAAGAGCCATCCAGCTTCATCACTCGTGAAAACCTGGAACGCATTTTGAAGGATCATGGAGAAGACAAAACGCCTTTTGTCCACAGTCACCAACCTCCATACCCTGCTGCTACGCAAAGGATTCCTCTGCCAAAAGGTTACACCTCTCCAACCTTCACACT
The DNA here is from genome assembly GCA_023531295.1 of Papaver armeniacum. Classification (NCBI taxonomy): domain Eukaryota; kingdom Viridiplantae; phylum Streptophyta; class Magnoliopsida; order Ranunculales; family Papaveraceae; genus Papaver; species Papaver armeniacum. The sequence goes on from JAJJWW010013761.1 coordinate 315,534, forward strand.
TTATGATGGAACGGGAAATGCTTTAGAACATGTTTCTCGATTTCTGGAAGTACTGGGTGAACATGAGCACAACCATATTGTCCGTCTGAAGGAATTTTCAAAGTCTCTGAAAGGCAGGGCATATACCTGGTACAACAACATCATACTAGGAAGTATCAAGAGTTGGGGAGAAATGGTTAATGCTTTCTACAGAAAGTATTTCTTCGTTTCAGAGCAAATCACCCTCTCTGATCTCGGAAGGATGTTTCAAAGGAGCAACGAACATCCTAACGATTAAGGTTGAGAGTTCAAGCTTTGGAATGCCATGATCCAAATGTCATAGAGCAACAACTCGTGTACTTGTGCATCAATGGAATGATTCCAGTCTACAGAGCTTTATTGGAAAATCTCAGGTTCCATACTTTCTCAGAACTTCATGAAGCGGCCAAGAGATCAGCAACTACTGCACCTGCTTTATGGAGAGAACTAAGACTACAAAAGCTGGAGAACCACAAAAAACTCGAGGTAGCAGACGTTTAATCAACAAACAGTACAACCTCCAACCTTCCACAAATGTTGTTGCAGAAGGGAGAAAACGAAAAGCCTAGCCGCAGCGTAAACATGCTTCCTCAACTCCTTCAAAGATGCAAAGGAAGGATAATATGCAAGTTCCTGCTCAACACACAGAAGCTGATCCAGAGGCACCTGATTTCCCCTACTCTATTGAATAAGTTATTGAACTTCTAGATGCCTGGGTTTAAGACGGTGCAATCAAATTGCCATATGTCAAGAAAGAACCAACTGAAGAGGCCATGAAAAATCCTAGTTACTGTCGCTTTCATAGGTTCGTCAACCATCCCACAAGTAGAGGATCATAATATCACACTGGCGACACTTCGCGAGACATTCGAAAATAAAGGATAGCTTAGCTGTCATCCACTATGTATTACCCTATATAAAGGGTCGAGTGAGTCTGTTGTGAGGGGGAGATCTTTTGAGAATTGTTAGGCAAGTCATTAGGAGAGAGAAAGTTTAAGAGCGCTTTAACTTCTAAGTGTAATTCTATTTTCCTGTGTAAACACTTTATGAATTCAATCAATAAATGTTCTTGATCTTACATCTTCTAATGGATTAATTAAGCAAAATCGAGTAAGGGGTGTAGTGTGGGAAATCCTGCTACTACATATGCGCTAGAAACAGGGACGAGCAGTGATTGACGAAGAAATTGGAAAGAATTTGGATTAATAGAGAAGAGGTTCGGAAAAGATACTCAAGAATTCATTGAAAAGAAAGATGGTTAGAAGAAGAAATGTACAAGAGCAACCAACGGTTGTGAGAAGAAGTGGGAGACTTGCCGGAGAAAGGAGGAATGAAACAGGAGAATCGTCAAGGATGAATATGAGAAATGACGGAGAAGATCAAAATCAACCACCGATCTCCCCAGTAGCAAACGCGGCTGTGGATTATGATAGAGTGAGTGTACATACTTGGAGATCTGATTCGAAGACGAGAGAGAAGAGGAGCAAAGAAGCTGGTGAACAATGGACAAGGAGAACAAGGGATGAATGGAGAAATGAATCCGGGGAAACGAAGAAAATGGCAGAAATGGCAGCGTTAGAAAGATTGAGACAAACAATACACGAGGAGAGACGGCTAGAAGCAGAGGAACGAGCGAACTTGACAAGACAGAACCATGAATTGAGGATGGAGAACATGAGGTTGCAAAGTAGGAGATCTAGAAGTAGCGTGAGATCAAGTTCTAGATCGAACAGAGAAGAAAGAAGAAGAGTTTTACCAACAGAGAATACCGAGGAAGAGACACAAGATCCAGACTACAGCGAGCATGGCGAGAGAAGAGGAGAAATAGAAGATCGTTATATTCCTCACCAGAAAATCTTCAAAATGAGCGAAATGGGGAAAATCAAGAAAACATGCAACTCCAAGGGCCGAATGACCAAATTGGCCAAGGAAGAATAATCTGCGCGGGAGAGAAGAATTGAGAAGAAACCGAGAGATCGAGGATGACATTGAGAGACACTACATTGAACAAGCGCGACTAGCTCGCGAGAGAGAAAGGCTAAGAGAAGAAATGGAAAATCAAGAGATGGAGGAGGCAATCCGGCAAAATAACCATGATAACCGCGAAAGAAGAAGGGAACGAATCGTACTAATAGAAATATTAATGAAGAATATGAGAGGGTGCAGATGATGAGAGCCGAGAGGCAACCAAGAAGAGAGAACAACCGATATAATGGCGTGCGAATTGACGAAAGAAACGAAGAAGAGCGTCGCGAGGAAAGAAGAGGAGAAAATAATGAGCGGGAAGGTCAAAATAGGCACGAGCGAAGAAGGAGAGAAGCAGAGCTAAAAAGACCGAGAGAATCAAATTACGAGGCAAATGAACAAATCTTAAGAGAGCTAGCGAAATGAGAGGATTAATCGAACAATAGGAGGGAAGGAGGAAGGAGACAACCGGACGAAGCCATCGTGAGCCGCGAAGAACCCTTTCACGCTAGAAGGCTGGATGGGAGGAATACCTCCTAAGTGCAATCTACCTGCATTAACCAACATCTTTGATGGAACAACCCAAGTGCGATACAACATATTAAGGCTTACATGAGATGTATGTTACAATGGGAGAACCATGATGCCATATTGTGCAAATATTTGCGTCAAGCTTAATAGGAGAAGCATTAAAGTGGTTTGAAAGTCTACCAAGGAATACAATTACATCATTTCACCATTTACAAGCCACATTCCTGGGAGCATACATAAGTAACAACTCTTCACGACCAGGCATTGAAGATGTATTCGGGTTGAAACAAAGGGTTGGCGAGAGCTTAAGGCAGTTGACAATAAGATGGAGAACCATGTGTAGCGAAATGGCAGGACGGCAATGTCATAGGACTTTATATTCGCAAGGATATCTAGGCCTGTCATATTGTTGCAACCAAAACATCCTGCAGAGGCAAAAATACTTGAAAAAATGATAAGGCAAGATCAATGGGTCTTTACATACAAGTGTAAAGACGTCTGCGATTTTGTCGCAATGAAAGGTGGCAGGGAGGACCTCTAGCTAGGGAGGTCTGACTTGGAAGACCACACAAAATGATAAGGCAAGGTCAATGGGCCTTTGCATGAAAGTGTAGAGGCGGCCTGCGACCTTGTCGCAGCAAAAAGAGATAGCATTCTCAATTCATAAAGATATCTGCGACCTCGTTGCAGCCATACATTTCAACAACATTAAAATTATTATCCAACAAAATACATGAGGATAACTAACTTCTTCCATCAGAAGATCAATATCAGAGGCAAGTATGGGAATGGAAAAGATGGAATATTGTTATTCATCTTCTGATGAAAGAGTTATACATTAATAATGTTAGCCAATTATATTACAAGGAAGAACTACCAAAAAAGGGGAGTGAAGATTACATGAAAAAAGAGTTCACTATAACAAAGATACAGCAATGTACAGATATTACATGCAGCAAAAGAAAACAAAAAGAATTATATCTTGGTGATTCTTCTTCTTCATCTCGATTCTTCGATTTCATTATTCTCATCGCCGTAACTTTCTTCTTCGCCGACTTCACTATCGAAACATCGAGAGACGGGTAGATTCTCGGGAACCTTTTCAAGAAGCCGAGGATATGTATGCAAAGGGATGTTCTGGTGTTTACAAACGTACTCCATGGCTCCATTGCGAAAACGAACGGCATCATTATTAAAGTTCTCCACTGTCGTTTCAAATTGTTTCTTCAACTTGGAATACTTGTTATTACGGAGGGAGAGACTCTTCGCGAGCTGTTCTTTCTCAGATTCAAGTTCTTCAATTCTCATTTGGAAAATTCTGGCGAGTTGTTCTTTCTCGATTCAAGCTCTCTAATTCTAACTGAAGCCTCTTCTCGCATTCTCGCAAATAAGTAACAACAAGTTAGTAATTTACAAGCAATACTATAGAAGTAAGAAGTAGTAAGGTGTAATAAATAACCTTCTCTATCAGATATCATATCTTTAATCAAGGAAGTATGCTCGGCGTGAAGACTAACATCAACACCTAGGTTATTCCTGGCATTATCTAAAACTTTCGCAGCCCGAAAGCGAATTCATCGTCACTATTTATAACGAGGAGGAGCGAATTTGATCTTTCGCTCACTAAGCAAGGAGTTCGTGAAGCAATTCATCCCGTTCAATTTGTAATTCAAGGAGAGATTTTTGAAATGTTGCTAATGCCTGTGCACCATTGTTAGTAATGCGATCTTTATCATCTATAAGGTCACTAATTTTCTTCCTCAAAATTTTGATTTCTTTATTGGACTCGAGAAACATTCGTTTAAATTGGTTGGCAAGCACTTAAACCAGATCTATGTTCAATTTCTAAAAAGACGATATTTGGTCTGAAGTTCATTTAATGAAAGGAGTTAATTTTGTTTGATGAACTACTTAAAGAGTCGTTGAGGTGAGCGAGAAGAAGGTTATTATCCATAGGATCGGGAAATGTATGGAGAAGGATAGCCTCATCGGAGAGATTATATACATCTGCGAAAGTAATAAGTTAGGTAGCAATATGCGACCGATAAAATAAAAATAGTGAAAGGAGGAAAAATTTTATACCATAAAGTTGCTGATTGGCGTTTTGAAGAGTGGACACCTTATTCTTTTGAGAGTTAAGTTCGGTGTTTAATTTTTGAATTCTCTCGTCTTTATCGCGAGATGACGCAGCTTCGGTCTCTAATTCTTGAATCTTCTTGCTCAATTGCAAATTCTTCTTTTCAAGATTGTTGCGTCTTCTCTCAAGGTCTGAGGCAACTACAAAGGAAGATCTTCCAACCTATAAAAGAAGATAGAAAAAATCATTTAAGCATATATATATACTAAACAATTTAAAGTTAGCAGGGAAGTATGCCTGTACACATACCAGAGACCCAAGTGCATTCAAAAGGTCAGGAGACACAACTCTAGAGACTCCATTGAATGAATTATTGCCTTCCAGTAAAGCAGCATTACACACGTTTGCGAGAGCCCCACAAAGAGAAGCTAGGGGAGCATCTCCCATTCCTTGGAACACCCAAAGAAAAGATCTTTGGATAATTGATCCATGGAAGAACTGGTCGATGGAATCTTCTTGGCAAGAAAAGGATTCGATTCATGGTTATCCTCGTCAGAAGCTTCAGAGCTTGAGCTAAGGCGAGAAGAGGATTGGACCTTTCGCTTCTTAGTTAAGGGGGCAGAGGATTTACCCTTGCGAGCGACAGTTTTACCCTTACTTTTAGTCTTCGCAGCAATAGTTTCTTCAACTCCAACCTTCGCATACGCGTAAAGATAAGAAACAGAGGCAACAGTATTGTTTAAAATAAGAAGAAAGGAAGTGATTCTTACTTCACCCGTAAGCGATCGAAGCAATGTCAGAGTATCCTCCGACGGATCCTTTTTGTAGCTTCTTTTCAACTTGGTTATCTGAAAGATTTCACAAACTCAGCAATTATAGAAAGAAAATTACGAAAACCAAATTTGAAGTCGGAAACATACCTCTTTCTTCTTCTCAGGCCATTTGAATTCCCAAGGATGATATCCTGCGAGATTCGCAGGAAGAATATGCGAGCCCGCGATGTAAGGACCATTTAAGATCAAGGGTACGACCCACCACTTCTCATCTTTGGAATGACGAGGAGAGGAATTATTACAGGTGCCAATCAATGTCTTGCATGAGTAATTTATCCTCGAGACATTATCATTTTTTTCAGATTTAACGCGGCGAGATCTCGCATTCACCATAGTTATCGAGTAATTTTCAAAAAGTTTTCCACAAAGTGTATTTCTCATCAGCCTATTTCCAAATCTCGAATTTGGGATTTACTGCAGAATTAGGGTATAAAGATCCTTTGCCTCGCACCGCGGTTCGCGAACTCAAGCATCGAGCGAATACAATCGCCACTTAGTTGATAAATTGTCAGAGAGAATTTTTCATGGGCCAAAATTTCATAAAATAAAGGCAACTCGGGATTGTACAAGGGAATAGGAAGTCTGCGAGAAGTCGACCGAGCGAGACTATAATCTTTTGATCATCACATTGATGATCGGAGAAAAGATTTCTGAAAGAATGGATGAGGGTTCTTGATCAGGAATGGTTGACAGAGTAAAACCCTTCTCGTGCAACTTCTGTTGAACTTCTTCAAAAGAAGTTTTGTATCCACGACTGATGGAAGCCATTTATCAGTATGGGAATGGATGAAAGATTGGAGATTAAAAACAGCGCTAGAAAGGATGAAGAAAAGCTTTGCAGTAGCAGGAGCGCAAATTGCGGAAGGAGAGAATCAAAGAAAAGTTGCAGAGACAAACTAAAAGATGAAAAGAAGGGGAAAAGAGAACTATATATAGGAGAAAAGAGCCTCGAGAAAAACGAGGTCATTTAATGCGAAGAGACATGAACGGTCAAGAAAAAGTGGTTGAAAGAAACGTGTCAAGAGAAGACATTAATAATCAAAATCCGTGTAAAAGTACAAAACTGAAGATAACCAGTCGCGGCAACAACATTGTAAAAATCCCATGGTACTCTTCCCCTCGCAGGAGAGATAAGAGACGATACTTCATATATATCTCAAAGAAGCTCCGGAACTTCGCAAAAGAATAGAGGCAAGTACGTACTTTTTCAAGTGCAGTATTCTTCTGCTTGTTCCTTCATCAACAAAAACCAAGGATCACTACAACAACAAATTTTTCCTTAAAAATCGCTCTTCAAGCAATATTCAAGAAAAAAGAGGCAAGATGTAGGATCATAATATCGCAATACATAGGGCTCGCGGGATCAATAAACGACGGTACCGCGAGGGAGTCGCAGAGGAAACTAAAATAAACGACCCACAAGTGAGAACTTTGAAGCGCATATTTAAAGAAAAGATCAAATCGGGAGAACTTAACTTGGGGACTGAAGGAATACACAGAGATCCTCTCCCAGTCAGAACCTTTACTCTTTCTAAACCGCCTGTCAAGGAAACAGTTCAATCCTTAATCGAGCATGTCTGCGAATTGCTATACTTATCAAAGGATCAAAAGGGAGACATGTTTGCTGCACTGAATCACATCGTGTTAGGGAAACATTTGTTGATTTAAGAGACATTTCTGAACCGCCTTCAACAACAGACGAAGAAATGTACGACTGGGGACTTCTCACCACAATCCATCTCAAGAGAAACGAGTTCAAACGAGCATTGATTGATGTTGGCACTGCTGTCAATGCTATCCCTCTAAAAACTCTCAGAGCTGTTGGTATCACACGACAAGAAGCCAATCATGCTCCAGTAACAATCACACATCATGAAGGAACAGCCAGAGATGCTTATGGCGACATTACTCTCAAGGTGAACATAAACTCAGCCTGGACAGAAACAAAATTTTACATAATCCGAGAAGATCCAGGATATGATATGATTCTTGGATGTACATGGATTCATGCTGGAAAGGTAACCCCAACAACTTCAATTGCACATTTATTTGTTGAAGAAGCCTCTGATTCGGAAGAAGAAAAGAAGATATTTCACCATTCGAGTATCTGAAGGAGGTCAAAGCCCTGACAGAGCTAACACAAAAGCCTAAGGAAAATGCAAACACTTTCATCAAAAGATTTCATACTCAGGCAAGTCATGTGTCCATATCATCAGTTTTCAAATATGCTTATTTGGTCTGAGGGCTTCACTCCACCAACAACTTAGCTATTTCAAAATACTATGAGTGTATAATCTCATCTCAGTAATATTTCACCAAGTGGCTGGACGCAGAACCTCTCCGAATCGAACACCTCACTAATACAATTATTGATGAAATAATGGCTGAGTTCGACAAACAGTATCCCAAATATTCTATTTTGCACGAATGTCCACATGTGCCGCAAGGTTGGAAGCCTTCAACAACATGGAATTCCACTGCACAAAGAATTCCAAACCAACAGAAGATATTCAGGGCACGGATGATCAAGTCTAACAAATTCCAGGAAGGAGATTTAGTTCTCAAATCAACTAAATGTAACTTTCATTCTGCAAAGAACTCCAACTGGGAAGGACCTTTTATGATCTCTAAGTCTGTTGCTGGCAGATACTACAAATTAATCAACATGGACAGCAAGGAGATTGTGGCCGTGATACATGAGAATTGGCTCAAGGCCTTTGACATTTAAGGTTTTGGATATTTGAGGTATTGGATGTTCAAGGCACGAACACCCCAAATAGTTGGCATTCAGAATTTTCTTTCATTATATTTTAATTCCTCCAAAATGTTTGCAATACTTGCATTCAGTAATTTAAATTCAGCAATTTATCAAAATTCAATTTACTTAAAGAAAATCTCTATCAAACCCAAAGAAAATCCTCAATCATATACTTATCCAAAACCAATTAAAACCAAAAATAAAACCTCACATCTCTCATAAGTTCAGAAGTTCAGAAGATTATGAAAAGAAATCAAAGAAAATCAACAAAGAAAGACTTTTGCTCCTCTGCATCCTTTAGGACTTGTAAGGCCGCCTTATCCATGTTCAGCTCTTCAGTCAATCTGGAAATCTTGTCCTCCTTCTCCATCACAGCGTCATTGGGAAAGGGTATGTTATTCTCACATGAGTCCTTAATAGCATTTATTTTCTTACGAAGCCACTTCACGTTGAAGCCAAGTCTCCCAGAATTCTCCAAGTTGAACTCCCAATCAAAGAGTACATCTGGAGTCACAGTATTTATGGCCCTAGCGCATATATCACTTACAACATGCAAGATAACACTTACTTGCATTGTTAAAGAATAAGCACGCTTGGGGTCTCTAGTAACGATGATATGACCAAATTTCTTCCATATTTTCTCGTACAAGTCGGCATATCCAATAGGAACACTAAATCCACCTACTAGTTCATGATATGGGAGTGATGCATCAAACGGAGGGTCAAAAGCAATCCCTGCACTCGGGTATTCATGCACTACTATACGATTCTCAATTACTGGAGCAACTTCTACAATCATGGCAACAGTTTTTTTCAGTTTCTTCTATGCGCGGTTCAGCTTCTTCCGCCACTGAAACAACAACAATTGAAGTCTCGGTCTCTTCAACAACACCAACAACAACTCCTCATGACTTTGAAGTGCAGAGATTGTTTCTTCATCAATAACCTTAGTGTTGCTCAAGCCGTCATTATTAGCTCATTCATTCTCAACTTCCGTATTTGACACCTAATACGAAGATTACATGAGATTAGGATCATCCAAGCATGAAACCGAAAGGAATCATGAACTCCAGCATACAAGTGATTTAACATCATCAAATTTCTTCATTTTACATGCTAGACATCAGCAAATAACGTGAAAGTCACAAAAACACGTTTTACAACAAGCTCATCTGAGGAGATTTTACACTGCCCTGTACAAAACGACGAACTGGGAGAAATTGGTAGATAATATAAGGTCTATCCATATACCATTCTCTTTGTATTGATATTTTCTACAACATATCAAAATTTCATAGAAATTGGATGAACAAGTAAAAATATGTGGTCAAAACATTGGACTACATGCCAGCTGAAAATTTCCTGAAAATCTCCTGGATGTTTACTGTTTCGTCGGTTTCGAACCCTAAATGTGCTCAAAACTTAAAAAGCTTCTTACCCAAAGCTTGGAAATTTCCTGGTCATAAGGATACATATGTGGATCACGAAAATCTGACACCGGATGAAGATTTTATGGCGTTTTTGCTAAAAAGCTGAGTTCTGAATTTTCTGGTGACGTATTTTCGGCAAAGCTTTTCATATATTCACATGCATTCTCATTCATTCACTCATAAATCAACAAGTTTATGATTTTATGGTTAAAATTCAAGGGAAATACTTACTTGGGTGACCTCTAAGCGTTCAAAGAACCAGAATTGCTCGTATCAACATCAAGAGCACCATTGCTTTCGTTCGGTTTTGAGCTCTGGGAATTTTCTTTATCACCATTTTCCGAGAATAAACGAACATCACCAGTACTTTCCACTGCCATGGAGACATCCTCCTGGATATATTCTCAACAATTAGCATTTTATCCACAAAGCATTATAATTGATTATACGGAGAAATACTTACGGCCTCTCCTTCACTCAAACCAGAAACTGTCTGCCCAGCAGCAGAGAACTGAAAACCGTCAATACTTAATGGAGTAAAATTCCGTAACAAAGTAACAAACATTGGTTTTTCGATCCTAATTACACGGATGTGAAGAAGTCATGGTAAAAGAAATATCGACAACTCACCAAAGAAATCACTGGGGACTTTATGGTGTTAGGTAACATCTTATAATTCTTATTCCTGCCTTCTCCACCATGAATAGTCGCTTCAGTTTCTGAGAGGTCTACATCGATTCGAGGTCTTACGTTACGACCGTCCTGTGGAAAATTTTGATGCAATAATCAAAACGCAATTATCATAATATTATGAGACTTTGTAAAGAATACTTACTTGTTAACATCCTGGAGATGTTTTCCGTTTATCACCACCGGGGAAATGCTTCAATCTTGGTCGAGTAGCAATCATCTCGGCAGAAGGAGGCTCCTTCACCAAAGGTTGATTAACTCTCACGAAATCAAGTAAACGCCTGAGTTGTTGATCCCAAAAGTTTATGTAACCCGGAGTTACATATGTGATTCTCTCAGAGCTAGGGGAACCAGTATTCACTTCCTTCCACATGTGTGCGGTCCAGACGGGTCATGAGCTGTTCAACTGAGGGTTTCCTTCTTCGAAAAGTCAGAACACACTGATCCATACCCATTTGCCGAGCTTCCCTATCAATATTGTATTCTTCCACCAATAATTCGCTATGTATTATTGATATCAGATGACCAGGAGTGCAACTCAACATAAAAGACCTCTCGCCGTCGCTCAAATCAACACCAGATTTCAAAGTCATACTCTCTTCAGCATTAAAAGTTGTAAACTGATAAATATAAGGAGGAACTGACACCCATGGGCGGAAGTTGAATTCAGATTCACGGTCTAAGACATCAACGAAGCGAGTCTTGAGTCGAGGTTGCTTTGTGGACCAGCGCATGATCCTGACATTGGCCTTCTCATAGAAAACATGGCGAGCATCAGAATTCAATCCTTGCAAGATGGTACGTGGAATGGGTGCATAATTCTTGAAACGCTCCCACATCAAAGCTTGAAGAAACATTGTATTGGCATAGCATTCAATCTTCATAAAACCATTCGAGATGCTGGAGTCTATAATCAAGGAGTCCATGTTAGAGTACAAAGAACCCAAGAACAAACTACCTATTGGGAGTTGCTCACCCTGAGCCATCTTAATTGCAAAGGGAATCACGAACGGCTTCAAAAAATTTCCAGCATCTTCAAATACATCTCTGGACAGCCATAAACACAAGAAAGAAGCAATAGATAACGTACCGTCAATAGGCCACTCTAGAGGAGTATCTCTCGGCCACCAATGTATTAACCAATGAGCATAACAACCTTTACTGCCGGATGCCTTATTAATCTCCTCCATTGAGGTTGTCAAGATGTTAGAGATTGCAATTTCCTCTGATGAAGAAAGACCTTCAGGAAGGTTACCCGTGATTGGAAGATGCAACAAAGCAACTACATCTTCTAAAGTAATGGTAAACTCTCCCCATCTGCATATGAAAGAGTGAGTTGGAATACACCAACGATCAAGTAGAGTTACCATACCCCGCGCATCATGAAAAATAAACAAGTCTCCAGAAGCTTGGATAGCCCATATTACTTGTGCATCATGCAACTTGGCTCGAACACGAGGAAAACCTAGCATATACCTCGCCCATCCAGAAAACTTTTCTAAAGGCCGTCGAGAAAGCTTGAATTCAATGATTGATGCAGAAAATTATCCTTGTTCAAGACAGAACCGAATGGCTGCCTGAGGAGTCACCAATTTTTTCTGAGTAACCTCTCTAGGATTTATCAGAAGACGAAATGTTGGAGTTCTGAGACGCTTTTCAGGCCCTTGATCCACAAAGAATGCATCCTCTATGTTTGGAACATTCTTAATTCCAGGCGTTTCATCTTCGCCAATGGAAGTCTCATCCATGCATGAATCATCCTTGGGGGCATCATTATCTATGTATGAATCCTCCCTGGAGGCATCATTATCCACGCATGTATCATCTCTGGGGGCATCATTAGCTTGGGAATCAGACATCCTTGCGAAGTAGCTGTAAGATTCACATAACATTCTACTTCAGTATATCATCCGGATGCAAACTTCGACAAGATGATGGAGTCATGCAAATAGCAAAATGCTAAACTAGCATCTACGAAAATGGTAATTCTTACCTCTTACCTTTTTACGATTCCACTAAAAGTAATGATTGTAATGCAAGAGTTAACACTTCAAAACCTGCTCGTTTCTCCGAAATCTACAAAAGACGAACAAAACTCAGATTTTCATAAAATCATGAACAATTCTACTGTGTGAATGCTCACCATAGAATTACGAAAACTAAACAATATTTCATCATAAATAATTGTTTACTTTTAAACATTATTCAAAGTTAGGCTTTGATTTTCAAAAAAAATATATGTTTATATATATATAAAAAGAAGAAAAGACGTGAATTACTCACGAAATTTTTTTTAAAAAAAATTTCGCGTGAATTGAACTCACGTAAATAAAATTCGTGAACATGTCATGGTTTTATAAAAATTGTGGATATTCCACGGTTTTATCAAAGGTATAAATCTTTTTCCTTCGTACAGTCGTCTGTCTTTGAAATGAGGGTTTATTTCAATTTTGTGAAAGCTCACACCTTTTCAAGATAAAGTTTTGGTTTCCATGAAAGCTTGTAAACAAAATTTTATCACTAGATACAGGTCTACATATATAAAAAAAATCTCTCCTAAGTCAGGGATTTTACTAGTTTCTTAAACTAACGATCGAATGAACATACGTTTTCAAAACAAGGGTTTTCTACAAAACTCACACTCATATATGCACATGTATATAATTTTAGCATGATAAAGACATGAACAACTCATGAACTTCACCAAACAAATTTTTTTTTTGTCACGTACCTGGTCGGCGCCGGCCGGACGGTGATCGGACGGTGGCGGCGACGGTTAGCGGCGCTGAAAACTCTGGCGAAAATTCTTCTCCTCCCTGATGGCGTGAGAGTGATGAAGAGATGAAGGTGGTGGTCGTGTAAGTGAAATAAAAAAAAAGGATTAATCCCTTTTATATCAAATTTTATTTCCAAAACCTAAATTCACAAGGATTTCCTTTTGAGCCCGGACCCGCGAATCCTAAACCGACAAAGGTTCCATCACCAAATCAGCGGTGCTACACCATTTTATGCTTGTTAGATGACGCTCTATCATGCCACTGGGATCTTCGTTCAAGCCGTGGTTTGCTCAAACTATCGAAAATCCGGTAACGTCTTATCTTACGACTAAGTTCAATTATTTATATTGTTTGTAACTGGAAAATCACCATTCAGTGCTGACTGAGGAACATGACTGTCCCTCACTAAGCAGGGGACTTAATGTAGATGGTGGATTTTCGACAAGGGCTAAAATCGTAAACCCATAATTATACGTGCTCCTGATCCAGCAATCAGATGAGTATTGAGGCTCATGTCTCTTATCGAAAGCATGAAAGCTCATGCCACAAGAATCTCTGACTGAGAATACTGTCTCTCAGATTATATGTAGATGTGTAGTCTCTCAGCCGAGACAACGGCATATCTCATGAATATTGAGCAATTTCAGTAATTACTTCTATATAGAATCGAAAGATTGGACGGCTCCTAGACAGCTTGCCTGCTAGTATAGAGCAATAACGTCTTCAGTATGTAACAATGTTTTCCCTGACTATATAAAAGAAATATGACGCTTCAACAAGCTCATATCACTCAATCCCTGAATAATTAATGCTCCTAGACGATTGTACTAGTATAGAGCCATCAATTAATTATTTCTAAATCATTAGATTCATTAACTGAATCCCTGGAAAATATTCTATGTTTTCATAATATTTCGTTACTTCAATTCATGGTTCTTCCCAGTAGAATTCCATGGGTTAGTAATAAATATTTAACGCACGGGCATCTGAGCGACTATCGAGTAAGCCCCGACTAAAATGGTGCAAGTGTACTCAGCAATAATGCACTAACGAGCACCTGAATGCACGAACGAGCATTCCAAAATACGAAGGAACGATGAACCTATGCAAAATAGGAAGAAAATAATAAATAATAAAATATTAATCAAGGCACTGGGGGACTGGGCCCACCGGCCGACCGGTCGTGCCGTGGCCAGTCCCACACCCAATTTTATATTTTATCATAGTTTTATTAATTTCCTTGATCTCATGAAAATTCTCTCATTTGAGCAAAATTCCTTCGTTTCAAGGAAACTCCTCAGTTTCATGGTGTTTCCTTCACATCAAGGAAATAATAAATAATTAGGAAAGGTGTCGTGGGACCAAGCCTACTAGCCGGACGGTCATGCCCTAGTTGTGTCCGGTCCCACACATTGCATTCCTTATTATTTTATTATTATTTCCTTCATCCCATGAAATTCCTTGATTTCATGATATTTCCTTTAAATTATGAAAATTCCTTCGAATTATGAAAATAATACATTAAATTAGGGAAAGCTCACGGGACTAGGCCCTAGCCGGCCGACCATGCCCAAGCCGGCCCCACACGCCCTTATTTTATTATTATTAATATTATTTGTTTCCTTCATCTCATGGAAACTCCTTCACTTCAAGGAAAACTCCTTTATTTCAACAAACTCCTTGATTTCATGGTATTTCCCTAAAATCATGAAAAATAATATAAAATTAGGAAAAGTGCCATGGGACGGGATTATTGGCCGGCCGGCCATGCCTTGGCCATAGTCGGTCCCACACTTCATGATTCCTTCATTTTATTATTATTATTTCCTTAATCTCATGAAGTTTCCTCAGTTTGAGCAAAAACCTTGATTTCTTCATATTTTCTCAAATGATTGCTCAAATGCACACCAGAAAATATCAAAAATCTCAGGATTAAAACTTGGGCATTTTGGCGACACGAACATATTACCTTGACCGACCAAGGTTGGCTCTTTGGCTTGCAAGAGGCCGGTCCCACATACTTTCATCATTTAACCTAATTTCTTCACATTAGGTTCGAACTCTTCAAAACAATTTGGAATTTCATGAAACGATCGTCAGTTGATCATTCGATCCCGTGACCAACCAGGGCCGGTTTTCGTGACCCCTTGGTCGGTCCCTCATCTCTTCATAATTAATCAGGTTTTAACACCTAACGCCCAGACGAGCATTATTTTAATAAATGATTAAACAAGCATTTATTCATCCTTTCAGCAAGTCTTCAAGAGACTTTGGAATTTGCTCACTTGAGCATATGGGCGCTACATGGTCGATCCATCATCCCATGTAGCCGGTCCCTCCTTCACTCCGTGGTTGATTTTCAATAAATCATCAATTGATCGAATTAGGGTTTCGAGTCCAAGGTTCATAATTCCAGATTCAAACGCTAATAATTTTACGTTGATCCCATGATCAACATTTTTATTAATTATACTCGGTTCAGTTGCCAGTATTTTAAATTAATATTTTATTTGGTCCTGCTACCAATAATTCATCAAACGAGCAACATTTGCTCAGATGAGCAATATTTGCTCAGACTAAGGAATATTGGTTCAACTATCAATATTCAACAATCCATCGAATGAGCAATATTTGCTCACCTTAACTATCAACCTTTACTTGAGAATCGTACCTCTGTCTCAACAGACACGTTCAATTCATGAGTCTCGAACATTTTCAAATCACGTTCGACTCAGCAATACAAGGACTCATAGTCCCATGAAGTCAGCAACTGACTAACTAAATACACGTCTGCCTTGCAGACTCCACAATCACGAGACATCTATCGTGTTACATGGGGGGATATTAACTAGGGTTTTGATCTGGGGGTCTACATCACGTGTGTTCATACACACGATGAGAATGTGAGCAAGTCGTGCAATCAGTTGGAGGAGTTAGAAAAGTAGTGGATGGAAAATCAACCAAGTCTTTGCATGATGAGCAACTGGTTTTAACACGATTTCCACTTCCCCACTCTTTGACTCCAGCAACTGTCACACTTCATGGGATCAAGGTGTTTCACAATTCTAGAAATATAAATAAGTCTCTGAATCATGATTGAAAACAAGGCAATCTTTCGTAAAACAGACAACACGAGATTAACATCTCAACGTCTGAGCAATTACTCTCAACAGAGCAAATTCAATCAATCAAAGCTTATCTTATTTCTTCACGCAGAATACACAACTCACCTAAAATCTTCGATCACCATTGATCTCACACATTTCTCAGCTTCCCTCCTACAGATCGACCCATCCTCTCTTGTGACCAAATTGACTCTAGAACGGCCATTGTCTTGGTTTAGGCCGGAGTCCTACAGATTGATCTCTCGAATTCAAAGCACTCCCTTCTTGCAGTGCATCTGTGTGAGGTTAGACAGTTCGCTCGGTTCAAGGAGTCTCCTCCGCACGGTCGTCTCCTCAATCCCGTGAAAACCAACAACTTGTTTTGCCCCATATACAATAGTAAAGGTAGAACCGATCCCTACCTACTTTGGGATACATGGTAGAACCGATCCTAGATATTGTTGGGAGTCTTGGTAGAACAGATCCTTACCTATATTGGAAATCTTAGTAGAACTGATCCTAGCTATTATTGGGAGTCATGGTAGAACCAATCCCTACCTATATTGGAAAACTTGTTAAAACCGATCCATACCTATGTTGGAAGTCATGGTAGAACCTGTCTTGAGAGCAAAACCGATTTTCAACATTCACATTTTACTTTACTTTTTTGTGTGTTTTTGGAATTAGGGGTTGCTAAATGGGAAAGTCCTAGATGTCGACATAATTCTTATCTCGAATTGTTCAAAGATATTCCTTGATACTCAAGGTGATCCCAAACCGAAATATTGAGAATCTTGTAATTAAGATCTTCGAATTATATGTTTTTAATTTTCCAGCAATCAAAACATATCTCTTGAAAAGATATATTAGTTAAGTGCTAAACTAATATTAAATATTTTCTAAAAAGAGATTTGAAAAAGCGGGGGTACAACAACCACACCCAATATTTCGCTTAGCAATCTGTATGGACTAAATCCAATATACTTTTAAGAGAATCAACTAGACAGTCAGACTCAATCTTAATAAAAGTATATCAAAGAGTTATATCTCACTTTCTCGATTCAATACTTACTCAAGCAGATAGAAATCTGCGAGTCTAATTGAATACAAGAGAAAACACTTGAAAGGTACCAAAGACCAATGTTCAAGGATCAAAATATAATACGGACATGAAATAACACAGACACCAGAAATTTTGTTAACGAGGAAACCGCAAATGCAGAAAAACCCCGGGACCTGGTCCAGATTGAACACAAACTGTATGAAGCCGCTAAAGACACTAGCATACTACAAACTAACTTCGGTCTGGACTGTAGTTGAACCCAAATCAATCTCACACTAATCTAAGGTACAATTGCGCTCCTTACGTCTCTGATCCCAGCAGGATACTATGCACTTGATTCCCTTAGCTGATCTCACCCACTACTAAGAGTTACTACGACCCAAAGTCGAAGACTTTAATAAACAAATCTGTATCACACAGAAAAGTCTATGGTAATTGATTAATCTGTCTGCCACAGAAATACCTACGAGTTTTTGTTCCATATTTTGATAAATCAAGGTGAACAGGAACCAATTGATAACCCGGACTTATATTCCCGAAGAACAGCCTAGTATCATCAATCACCTCACAATAATCTTAATCGATTAACGAAACGAGATATTATGGAATCACAAACGATGATACGAAGATGTTTGTGACTACTTTTCAATCTTGCCTATGGGAGAATAAATCTCGAGCCAATCTTATGATTGTACTTAGTACGATAGAAACAACAAGATCATATCACGCAACTACAAAGAAAATAGTTGGGTTTGGCTTCACAATCCCAATGAAGTCTTCAAGTCGTTAACCTACAGGGTCTCGGTAGAAACCTAAGGTTAAAGGAGAATCGACTCTAGCTTATACAACTAGTATCACACAGGAGGTGTGGGGATTAAGTTTCCCAGTTGCTAGATTCTCCTTTATATAGTCTTTCAATTTCAAATTAGGGTTTGTAATCTAAGTTACCTTGGTAACAAAGCATTCAATATTCACCGTTAGATGAAAACCTGGTTAGATTCAAGCTAATATCTTTCAACCGTTAGATCGAAACTTATCTTGTTACACACAAATGAAATGCACGTTTATTTAGGTTTGTCTAACCATACCCAAACATGTACACTTAGTTGGTTCAACAGTAGTTAACCAAATGGTTAGCCATATGAGGACTTTCATATCAACCATATTCTTCTTTACCATAACTAGTTCAAATGACTCAAATGAACTAGTTAGAGAGTTGTTCAATTTCTTAGATCTTATAGAAGTATACAAGACACAATCGAAGCAAAAACGATTTGATTCACTCGAATAGATTCATGAACTTTATAGCCACGGTTTGCAAATATGTATTCCTTAGTTTAAATAAGTTTAAGTTCACGAATAATCGTTTTTAGAAAATAACCAACTTAAGTACGCATACTGGTACGCGGACTTAAGTACCCGGAATAAGTTTGTTTTCAGTTCACAAACTCCAGCAGATTTTCACGGGACGTGAACTTTCGATGGTGCGCGTACTGGTACACGGACTTTAGTTCCGGTTTTCCTGAGAAGCAAAGTACGCATACTTTGGTTCAAGGAATAATGACTAACACACGTATGAGTTATCACACAATGTTTATATCCAACAATGGTTATATATTCTAAACTCTTATTTCAATCATTGAAACATTATTAGAGGACGTTATATAGTTGTTATTCACAAACCATTTTTCGTTAAAACCATTTTCAAGTAATTGAAACTTAATATGACTTTCGTCACTAGTAAAGATGAACTTGGCCAAAGCGAAGGCTTACCGACAAATATTTCGAGAAATAGATAAGCGAGATAAACTCGACTCGAAATAGCAAATGTGTATAATCAAAGTCTATATAGAAATACGACTTTTGTCTCAAGATAGGAGATAGAGTAGATAAACTTTTGAGTGATAGATAAGTTCAAGTCTCCACATACCTTTTAGTCGATGAAGTTCCACCAGTTCCTTGAGTAGTTCTTCGTCTTTGTATGATGATCGCCATGGAGTCTAGAGCTCAACGACACTTTCTATCCTAGTCCGAGACTTAGCTATAAGTAGACTAGAAATCAAGACTTATAGTTTTGATCACTAACATTGACAAACATGCTTGAGATAGAAATGCATGCGAGTTCGACCGAGCGGTGCTCTAAGAATCTCCTCCTTTGTCAAATTTAGTGACAAAACTATCAATACATATGGAATACAAAAATAAATATAGACTTATGTAGCTTCTCTTCCACATGCCTGATCTTCTTGGTTCTTCAACATTACTCGAAATCTTCGTCACTTCCAAGTACTCCAATGATTCCAAAGGTTGTAAGTTTAGTATCATCGTTGTTGAAAATCAGTAGCCATAACAATGAGAAAACAAAAATTCTCAATCATTGTTACACAGTGTCATAGTATTATTACACAACATCTAATTTCAATTGTATCACAACTTCGACAACAATACTATGGTGATATGTATCACTCCCCCTTAGTCAATACTCCATCTCACATGGAAACCACTCCCCCTTACATAATGATCCGAAAACCATATGTATTTGTAGTGTGAACTACACCTTAATTCTCCCCCTTTTTGTCAATAAAATTGGCAAAGGTACGAAAACTAGTGGGATCCTAATGAAATTTCCATAGAGACATTTCATGACCAAAAGCAATCACATATCAACTTTTTTGATGCAATCATATAGCCGAAGCTAAATGCTTTCATCAAGGAGTTTATAAAGATACAAGATAACTCCTATAATATTCCACAGCCGCACTCCCCACAAAGATTTGGCAATTAAGCACAAGTTCAATTAAGAACTCTCCCCCATAAAATGTCATTCCCGAAAGAACAACAAGAACGACCTTACCTTCACAAGAAAAGAAGGATTTATTTGGACATAACAAATCACATACGAATATGAATTTGAATCCAAAAATACTCAACCAAATTAACCACAAGAAAACCCATGATTAATTTAATCGGAAATGCTCAACATAATAGAACTTACGAAGCCGCACAATATATACATAAAAATATGAATCAGGGAAGATCAATACTGCGGAATAGACAAGGATGCATTCTATTTTCCATCACTATTTTCACAATGACATACAATAGACATAATCCTCGTACACAAAAGTTTTATCCTTTGTTCCATCAAATAATGACATAAAAGGTTTTAACTTTTGTAATGTCAAAAGTTCATTCATTATTTTATCAATACATGCATATCGACATATGAAAGACTTAACTTTTGACAAGGTATGTTTGTACTTCTTATGAACTTAGCACAATTTAGCAATTTAATTGAAAAAAGAATCATTTAAAGCTAAGGTGCCATAAAAGTTATTACATCACCATAACATTAAGTTCAAGAAGTTTAAACAAATAACATAACCAGTTTGACAAACCCAGGAAAAGCTAGTAAGAGATTAACTAGAGAAGAGATCACTCACTTATATAATAATCTCTAGCAATTTCATAAATATTCTCGATTAGATTTGGATTTTCTGCTTCAGAATACTCCAACTGCTCTTTCATGCAATTAACTTTATCTTGAAGACGAACCAGTTCAGCGTTAACAGCTGCAGAAGAACTTGCTGGCGCACTTGATGAGGATTGCTTCATTGCATTGATACTTACCATGCTCATAATCTTTGGACCACCACTCTCGGATCCAAAAGGAGTGATCTTAAAATTACCACAAATTCTTGAGATGAGGCAGGGGAAAACTGGAGTTTTCTTCGGGATCTGTTTCACACTAATCATCTGATTGACAATAAGTCCACAGAAATCAATGTTTATTCCTTGAACAATATAGCAGATCAATTCTGCAAGAGATCTGGTCCATAAATTGTTGTCGATGGTGCTTGGCATCATGTTGGCTACAATGAGTTTTGCTGCAACTTTTAGATTCAAATCAGCACCACGAACATTGATTTTTCCATCTCTCCGAGAAACATCTCTATCAAAGAGGAGATTAGACATCACTTGTGGAGTTAATCTTTCATTCTCAGGAGGAGGAAAACAATTACCCCTAATAGGTACATCCATCAGATAAGCAATAATATGGCGATCCACAACAAATGTAATACCTCCTACTATAGTTTTGAACATACAATTTGTAGGATCCATTTCATGCATATTCGCATAAAACTGCGCAACCATTTCAACACGAGCAGTTCCTAAAGGTTTATGAATGATTCCCCAAGAGTTTCTTTTGAAGAAATCAGCTAAACCTTTTACCTCAATCTCTGATTCATCATAGTATCTTTCAAAGATAGGCTGTTTGTTCATATACTCCAAATAGAGCACACGAGCAGTAGGGTTGACAAACCTAGCACGTATACTAGGATCATAGAATGAATCATCCCTAGTATGACCACTTGGGCTACTAGCATAACAAGTTCTTCTTTGTGCCATTGAAAACTTCCAAGGAAGAGATGAGACACTTACCTGGTTCGAGAACTGTTGCTAATGGTGGAGTACCAAAAAGAGAGTGAGAGCAAAAACCGTTTTCGACCCAACGTGCTGTAGTGAACATCACTACAATTGGATATACAGATACAGATCGGATTAATAGGGATAGAGATTTTTGAAGAAGGGTAGAAGGAATTAGAGGGTTAGAACGAGAAATAGACGAACTAGAGGATTAAGAAGACATAGAGTGTCATAGACAGAGAGATAGAATAACTAGGGATATTAATTCATTTCCTTCCTTACAACAAACACAACCTATATAACTGTAGAAATGACCCACGGTCCAAGTACCCGGACTATCCTTATAATAATAATAAACTACCACAATTCACCTTTCTATCCTAACCCAGGTACAGTACATGACAAATACCCACCTCTCCAAATCATCCTTGTCCTCAAGGATGGAGGATGATAATTGAGCTCGGCTAGATAAGAGGCACCATGTGAGGCCCAAAAGCTTCATATACCAAGCCCATTGTCCACCGCCCTTCTGGTAGACTACATGTGAGGCACACAGTGATAAGTA
Organism: Papaver armeniacum; assembly: GCA_023531295.1. NCBI lineage: Eukaryota > Viridiplantae > Streptophyta > Magnoliopsida > Ranunculales > Papaveraceae > Papaver > Papaver armeniacum. The sequence continues at coordinate 337,773 of JAJJWW010013761.1, forward strand.
TTCTCTTAAAATAGACCATTGGCATTTCTCCAAAGTAAACCGATCCCTTGTCTTCATAACATCCTGTAGAGTGAGCATCCATAGAAGTACCACTTGTAATGATAGTCTTGACCTTGTTTACCATGGGATGATGTAGCTGTCCGACCCCCTTGGTAGCTTCAAAAAATTGACAAGGAACAACACACATGGCAGCAAACCAAGAGTTAACCTAGGTACTTGAAAACTTCAGTGTGGAATGAACTTGGGACCCTCCCATTAAAAATCCAAATCTGGCCAAGAATTCTCATCAGTGCACAGTCGAGATTAGTATCAGAATGTGCTTCAAGTGTCCATCTCGAGGAGACTCCCAACTGTAATGCAATTTGAAGTTCTATTATCCCATTTAGGTAGTTGGTTTTGCTCAGAATAGTTCGGCTATATATGCCCATCAAGTATGTGGAGGTGTTTGAAGCTAAGAACAGCAATTCCATCCCAGCAACCCCAACCACAGTGCTCGAGTTCCAACTCAGATGACACCCTTCGACTGCACCCCATAGACCTGTCGAGAATGATTTCCCCTTCAAGAAGTGAACCATTTCCAACACATTTCGAGTGTATAGCACGGTGAGTAAGGCCTGAGTGTCCACCACTCTTCCGTAAAACACTAGTTTGAATAACCATATCAGTGGTTGATAAGATCGACTCAAGAATCGATAACAGCCATATAAATCATGTAGGGCATAGTGCAGGTAGCAGAGAACAACACCTATGATAGGGTTCAGAAATGCCTGGGTACACTTTTCCGGAATGCAGAACTCATAAATAGGCCACGGATAATGCAAGGAGAACCTTACTCTTAAGAGTTTTAAGCAACTTCCTGGAAGTATGAGCATCAACATAGAAGTATGTTCTTGGAAGCAAGAAAATTCGCCTATTATAATCGAAAAGAAGAAAACTGATCCAATGTTGCCAACTAAGCTCCGCACAAGAATCTTCGATACGTCTCTTTTCTCTCCCGATTTAATATTAGTCTTCACTAAACTTACATGGAGGAGATGAATAGCAGTATGTAATCCATTTGAATGCCCCATTAGTAAAAAATCTGTACCTTTACTCAAATTCCATACTAGACTCCCCACTAATTTATTAAACAGTTATCCTCCACAAAAATAACCTGCAGTAAAACACTTGGCAGTAAACCTAAAATTAACCATTAGCAGCTCAAACACTTCAGTGTACATCTTCATGGAAATTGTGGGCAGTATAAGGGAAATGGAAGCATAAAACTTCTTGGGATACGATATAGGTGCAGACCCATCCATAATTTCAAGTTGATTAAGTCGCCCCACCGATAAAAAATTGAGCTTGGCAATACAACGCGCAACAATTTGACTATGGACCACCTCTTCACAGAACATGTTACTCCACAAACTAGTTAACAGCCCTACACATAGGAGTTGAATCACCCTGGTCATGATCTGAGTTTCCATAATCCACAAGAGAAATGAAATGGTTAAACTCGCATTTGCAGCATTCCCTAGACCTGTAGAGTACAATTTGTATTTCCATCGCAAAAAATCTACTAGCATCCACAGATATCGTAAATGAAACACCATGAACAAGACCTGAGTTCCCAAATAATTCGAATACCTCCCATTAGCTTCCAGCTCTTTGCCACGATCAAATAATGTGCGAGCAAAGTTAAGGCTACAACCAACACACTTTACACTTGACAATTTTTTGTTGGTGACAGTGAACACCTTTGAGTTGTTAAGCTGCTCATGAACAAAATTCCCAGTATACTCATTCATCCGGGCTGACCCCATAAGGAAAAACACACCAGAAGTAAGAGTATTCAAGCAGAATTTAGAATCACTTATAATCGATCATGTCCCTCGTCCTCGATCAAATACCCTTCCAGAAAAATTCTGGCCACCATAGATACATTTTCCACTACTTAAACTGCACATTATACTAACAAACATTTTGAGAAAACCATATCTCATCTTCTCAGTAACCATTGAGTGTGATATGCCAGCAATCAATGTGTTACCGTCTTCACTATCTCCTTGAGATGCTTTCACAAGCACGACAGCCGCACCAAAGCAACTACTTGCATTCAATTGAACCAGCTCATAATTATTGCTTCCCATGTAGTTAAGTAATTTCTGAAATAATTCTGAACTTGCTGCAACTAGCACCTCTAAATAAGAATTTCATAAATCGGTCTGATGCATTATATATCGATCAAACAACAAACGACCACAAGCATAACTGGTGATGCATTCTCTTTCTGACATTCTTGCAAACAGATTCGCACCATTACAACTATCACTATCTTCTACCAATACAAATACAACTGAATTCACAAATCTGGAATCCAATTGGTACCCATGTTGAAGAATAAGCTCATAAAAAGATTTCACATCATACTTCTCCATGGGAATAATCAAACAAGAAGCAAGTATCTCAAGATAGAATTTAAAATTTATCCTAGCGCAATAAGAACACATCTCACAGACCACAAATTCTTTACCACGATCAAAAAGCATACAGACCGAATCAGAACCACATTTAACAACACATACAAAAGTGATTTGCGGTACCTGTAGACCGGACAATACCTTGAGAAATTGGAATATGTAAGAATTAAATTGATTAAGGTTATCATCCGTAATTAACTTTCGATCTTCAAACTGCTGACATTAGTACCGAAATTCTGAGTTAACCCATTGAAATCCTTTACTTCAGTATTTGTAACCTTTCTAACTTGAGGATTCAAAACAACATTAAGAGAGTCATGTTCAGAAACGAAGGGTTTACCCTCTTGATAATCCAGAAACATCGAATTTCCCTTGTATTTCTGAACTTCATTAGTATCACTAGATCCATAGGTTACAGAGAGAACAGATTTGAAACTAGAGTGAAAATTACCTTCATCCGTTGCACCAGGAGAAGATTTTTGAAAGAAATTTCTTTCTGAACTTGAATCAATTGGAGTTCCTTCAAGTTTTTCATCAATTACTTTATCAATCAGCGTCGCTTTCCTAAGCATCGATCCAACTAATTCGAAGCTTTCTATCGAACTAGATTTCCAGTCTTCGCCAACCGATTCTCCCACATATATCTCATGTTCCAACAGTAAAAGATTTCTTGTTTCTGTTGCTAAAAATTCCTTCCATCACGCTAAAAAATCCGGAGATGGTGTACTATTGCAATTACCCAACACTCTATATATCTCAGTTAAAGCTAGTTCTAATAATTCAACTCTGATTGATAGTTCTTCACTTTCTGTTAGGGTTTTCATGTTTGCAGCCGCAGAATCGACTGCTCTGATACCACTTGTAGTGAACATCACTACAATTGGATATACAGATACATATCGGATTGATAGGGATAGAGATTATTGAAGAAGGGTAGAAGGAATTAGAGGGTTAGAACGAGAAATAGCCGAACTACAGGATGAAGAAGACATAGAGTGTCATAGACAAAGAGATAGAATAACTAGGGAGATTAATTCATTTCATAATTCACTATCCTTCCTTACAACAAACACAACTTATATAGCTATAGAAATGACCCACGGTACAAGTACCCGGACTATCCTTACAATAATAATAAACTACCATAATTACCCTTTCTATCCTAACCCAGGTACATGACACGTGCACAACCTTCGTCTGAATCTAATGGTGTAAACACCACCCAAAAAGATTCAGAAACAGGAAGAGGAGAAGGTATTAGTAAGTGAACAGTTGGTTTTTCTTCTTGAGTTCTCGAACTTAAGAAGAAGGGTGAAACGAACAAGGAGAAAAGCATTCTCTTTTAAGAGACACGCGGTGGTACACGAACATGACGTGTTCGAACTGGAACAAGATCCATTCCCACATCCTCAAGGTATTCGAATAGCACGTGTGACATAAGGGCATGTTTGTTTAGTGCAAAAAGTACACGGCACAAAGAAGTTGAAGCAAAGATCACTAACATAATACCCTTTGATTTATCTCAACGTGCATACCATGGCACCAAGAGAGAGTTTCTTTCCAACAACTCTCACATTTTCTAGTAGTGAGATACACCCAAGGAACTGTTTTTATAAAATTATTACAGAACTTCAAGAGAACCCAAAGGAAATTGTGTTTCTGATTTCTTGTTTTCCATCTTATAAAGACAATTTTTGCAAATAGTTTTTAATACTATGAAGGGAAACTCTTTTGATAAAAAGAGACGTCCTAGCTTCTTCATAAAAGAAGACAATATTATTCTGTTGATAGGAAGTATTAGGAATTGAGCATTGAATCGATTCATGCTTTGAAGTGATATACTCATATGATTGAGATTTAAACTCCTCTTATAATTCGTTTAGTTTGTTACAATTAATTGAATTACGCAGGGGAGGAGCATTGCTCTCACTGATTAGAAATGTCGACTTCAACATGAATATTATTCCTCATAACTTGATTTAGCATGTCAAGAGATTCTTGTTCTTTCTGGAGGTATAATTCAACATCAAGAGATAAGCTTTCAAGTTTCTTTTCAAGACCTGAAAATACTTCAAGGGATTTTAAACTTGGAGGAAGTTTAGGTAGAATTTCTTCTACAGATTTTATTAAATCAGTCATAGAAGAAAATTCTGCAATCCCTGAATCTGGTGGTGCATTTATTGAGATATCACTACTGTCCATAGAGTCAGATCGCTATAAACACAGACTTGTAAGGTCTTTAAACGTGTTTGCCCGCTCTAATACCAATTAAAAAAGCGGGGGTACAATAACCACACCCAATATTTCGCTTAGGAATCTGTATGGACTAACTCCAATATACTTTTAAGAGAATCAACTAGACAGTCTGACTCAATCTTAATAAAAGTATATCAAAGAGTTATATCTCACTTTATCGATTCAATACTTACTCAAGCAAATAGAAATCTGCGAGTCTAATTGAATACAAGAGAAAACACTTGAAAGGTACCAAAGACCAATGTTCAAGGATCAACCAACAACCAAAGGTTGGATTTCCCAATTGATCGATTCAACGCACAACCTGTGATATTTCAATTATATAACAAAATATAATGCGGAAAAGAAATAACACAGACACCAGAAGTTTTGTTAACGAGGAAACCGCAAATGCAGAAAAACCCGGAACCTAGTCCATATTGAACACACATTGTATTAAACCGCTTCTGAGACACTAGCCTACTACAAACTAACCCGGTCGGACTGTAGTTGAACCCCAATCAATCTCACACTGTTCCAAGGTACAGTTGCGCTCTTTACATCTCTGATCCCATCAGGATACTACGCACTTGATTCCTTTAGCTGATCTCACCCACAACTAAGAGTTGCTACGACCCAAAGTTGAAAACTTTAATAAACAAATCTGTATCACACAGAAAAGTCTACGGTAATAGATAAATCTGTCTCCCACAGAAATACCTACGAGTTTTTGTTCCGTCTTTTGATAAATCAAGGTGAACAGGAACCAATTGATAACCCGGACTTATATTCCCGAAGAACAGCCTAGAATTATCAATCATCTCACAATAATCTTAATCGACTAGCGGAAGAAGATATTGCGGAATCAAAAACGATGAGACGAAGATGTTTGTTACTTATTTTATATCTTGCCTATCGGAGAAATCAATCTCAAGCCAATCTTACGATTGTACTTAGTACGATAGAAACAACAAGATCAGATCACGCAACTACAAAGAAAATAGTTGGGGCTGGCTTCACAATCCTAATGAAGTCTTCAAGTCATTAACCTACAGGGTCTCGGTAGAAACCTAAGGTTAAAGAAGAATCGACTCTATCTTATACAACTGGTATCACACAGGAGGTGTGGGGATTAGGTTTCCCAGTTGCTAGAGTTCTCCTTTATATAGTCTTTCAAATTAGGGTTTGCAATCTAAGTTACCTTGGTAACAAAGCATTCAATATTCACCGTTAGATGAAAACCTGATTAGATTCAAGCTAATATCTTTCAACCGTTAGATAGAAACTTATCTTGTTACACACAAATGAAATGCACGTTTATTTAGGTTTATGTAACCGTACCCGAACATGTACACTTAGTTGGTTCAACAGTAGTTAACCAAATGGTTAGCCATATGAGCACTTTCATATCAACCATATTCTTCTTTACCATAACTAGTTCAAATGACTCAAATGAACTAGTTAGAGAGTTGTTCAATTGCTTAGATCTTATAGAAGTATACAAGACACAATCGAAGCAAAAACGATTTGATTCACTCGAATCGATTCATGAACTTTATAGCCACGGTTTGCAAATATGCATTCCTTAGTTTATATAAGTTTAAGTTCACGAATAATCGTTTTTAGAAAATAACCAACTTAAGTACGCATACTGGTACGCGGACTTAAGTACCCGGAATAAGTTTGTTTTCAGTTCACAAACTCCAGCAGATTTTCATGGGACGTGAACTTCTGATGTTGCGCGTACTAGTACGCGGACTTTAGTTCCGGTTTTCCTGAGCAGCAAAGTACGCATACTTTGGTTCAAGGAATAAGGACTTACACACGTATGAGTTATCACACAATGTTTATATCCAACAATGGTTATATATTCTAAACTCTCATTTCAATAATTGAAACATTCTTAGAGGACGTTTTATAGTTGTCGTTCACAAGCCATTTTTCGTCAAAGCAATTTTCAAGTAATTGAAACTTAATATGACTTTCGTCACTAGTAAAGATGAACTTGGCCAAAGCGAAAGCTTACCAACACATATTTCGAGAAATAGATAAGCGAGATAAACTCGGCTCGAAATAGCAAATGTGTATAATCAAAGTCTATATAGCAATACGACTTTTGTCTCAAGATAAGAGATAGAGTAGATAGACTTTTGAGTGATAGATGAGTTCAAGTCTCCACATACCTTTTAGTCGATGAAGTTCCACCAGTTCCTTGATTAGTTCTTCGTCTTTGTATGATGATCGCCATGGAGTCTAGAGCTCAACTACACTTTCTATCCTAGTCTGAGACTTAGCTATAAGTAGACTAGAAATCAAGACTTATAGTTTTGATCACTAACATTGACAAACATGCTTGAGATAGCAACGCATGCGAGTTAGATCGAGCAGTGCTCTAAAAAGATTTCGTAATTACAGGTTGGATATTAGTTGGAAATATGAAAACCGAAATTAGGTACTTTATTGCATATCTTGATAATCTTTCGGTTTTGGAATTTCCTTGTTGTCCAAACAACCTTGGTTTACAAATAGTTGAGTTTGCATTTTTTGAAAACTATCCTAAGAGCCAAGCAAACTTCATTCGTGTTGTTTCTGGTGGAGCTGACTATTCGGAGAGGAAAGTACCCTAATTAGGCTAAATCTCTTACATCCGCTCGTTTAAATACTTTTGTGGGATCAAGTAGCTCTACAAGTACCGTTGGTGGGAAACTGGATAATTGCATTTATTTTTAATTGCACCATTATTTTACCTGATTGACTAACGGTTGTTGAAACTTTGATTGTACCTAGTTTGATTTTTCTTGAGAGCCTTATTTTCTGACATAATGTCACTCAAACTAGATCAAAGTATTAACGGGATCTTTAGAACTGTTATTAGATCTAAAGAAAACTTGTGATCATCCATTATTAACATACTCCGTTCTGCGTGATCAATCATAAGTAGAATCAAGTTTTTGTGTCCAGGTACAATTGAAGGCAATTGAAGGTTTGAAGATAATAAGATTTTTCTTATTGGTTTTAGCATTTTGTGACATTTGTGCACACATCTTGATCGGTTAGGATCCGACTAAGATCAAATTTATCTTTGATAGATTTGATTAAATAGTCGTATAGATCGACAACTATTAATTGGTGGTATTCTTCAGTATCTGAATCTGATAGTTGTGAATCTAGATCTGATTATTTCGGATTTGGATTGATCTTACACGACAAAGGAGTTTACTTGTTTAAACGGAAGAGCCCCCGTCACAAACTCAACATATCTTTTTATAAAAGATTATTGGAGTAGTTACTAAATAGCTTAGTTCCTTTACTGTTTGGAAGACGATCAAAAGGAGTTGAGTGCTTAAGACTTTACATCGGTAAAACAACTCAGGATAGTGATTTTCTGTCTTGGGATTCACGTGTGTGGCCAGATGGTCGTAGACGCAGGGATACTGAGGGAACTAAGTAGCTAGGGGTAGATTACTTGGTTTCAATTGTACGAAGTTGGCTTTTTTCTTTGTGTAGCGGCTTAATTCTGATAGTATTCAAAACTGAACTATGTCCCGGGGTTTTTCAGCATTTGCGGTTTTCTTGTTAACAAAATCTTGTTGTGTGATTTACTTTTGCTTTCCGCAAGTATAATTGTTTTATTATAATAATACACTAGTACGTTAATGCAAGGCAATTGATTGTGATCCTATATATCAGTTTTGTACCCTAACTATTATCAAGTGTATACATTGTTGTTGTATTGTCTCGACTTTGTCCTTAGACGGTCACACTTGGTATTATATATACTGATAGGTTGAAACGAAAATATTATGGTATACTTGGGTACCCTCGTCATTTCACTTGCTCTCCCCTTTTTCCTATCTTCCTACAGAGTATACAGAGACACTAGCTGAAGAAAAGTAATTATAAATTAGCACGGGATTTGAATGTCAGTATTTCATCATCGTCGAATTTTGGTTTACTTAAATTGACTATTTTAATTATGAATTGCAACCATTTACGTTTTTTTATTTTTTTTTGTAAAAGTGCCACCTGGGGCGTTTATTGAAATAAATAAAATATTTTACAAAGTGTTAGTTGGTAGCCTAGCCACAAGCTGAGCCCCAACTCCTTTTTGGATTGCCAAACCTACTCTTTGAAATAAAAACCTGCTTGCACCACAATCTGCGTCATTATTGGCTAGACAGTTCTTGAGTCGCTTCAAAAAAGTCATTGTGTCATTGCCTAACTCTCCCAAGTTGGTGAACACTAAAACGCCAAATCCATATCCATGTGACTCACATGTATCTAGGTACTTATTGCATTTGCGGATAACTGCCTTGGTAATGGCTGGTGAGCCTAAGCCGCGCTCAATGAGCTTGCAACCCAACAAGTAGCAACTCATCTACAAGACATGGGATAGAGCTACCCATGACCCGGATCCGAACCCGCTCATCCCGAGCCGTTAAGATCTTCACTCGCCACATCCTACGCTCGCTCCGACTTCCTCATCACATCTTGATGCGCTCGCTCAACACCAGATCACTCCAAGTTTCCCTCGGCCGTTCAGATCCCTATCAGCTCCATCCTACGCTCGCTCGGCCCGTCCCATCAGCATTCGATGCCTCCGCTTCACAACAAAAACTCCCTACACCCTATACCCCCATCGACCTACCATTTTCTCATCTTCAGCTTCTCTTTCTTCTTTCTCCCAACAACTCAGAGAAAACCTGCAGAAACCCTACCTCCACCTCCTTCACCCATACCACCACCAGAGCCATCATCACCACCATCTCCCTACCCTGCCATTATCATCAAACGCACCAGTAGTACCTGCTACCCCTCTCTACCTCGATTTATCTCTTTCTTAGCTTCTACCAACTCTAGAAGCTAATTTAGAGATGACTAGAAGCTAGGGTTATCCAAAAACCATGCATGGCGTTCTCAGAGGCGATTGACAGAAGAGAGAAGCGATTCAGAGAAGTGGGTGAGAGTTATTTTATTTTAATTTCTGTTTTTGAATGAAATGAGGGTTTGAGGGAACTGCATGTATAAATAGAAGTGAGGGGTGTGCGAAAAAATGGATGCCTGGGCTAGCCAGTGCTTCAATTTAGGTTTAATTTGTAGTTTAATTTCATTTGATGTTTTAATTTAAGTTGTTGGGGTTTCAATGAAACCCTAATTCCAAATTGTGTTTAAAATGTGTTAAATTGTTCTTGAGTGCTTAATTGACAAGATAGCTTCAATTTTAACACCTCAATCTTTTCTCTCACAAAGGCATGCCAAGTATGCATTGTAGTTAGGTTAATACTTTTGAGTTGAGAGTGTTTCAGCTCTTGCTTCTATTTTTAATACTAATTCCCCTGACTAGTTGTGCTTAATTAGACAACTAGTACTTAGGGTTAGTACCTTAGTTGATATTTGAAGTATCATTAGGTGAAACTCCGTAGACAAGCGGCGGAATTGACACATTGCCCTTGTGCGCCATAGGAACAAGACATTCAACTCGAGTTGAACTCACAATAGGAGTTAGAGGTGAATTTGAAGACCTAGCAATCCCTTACCCTCACTGTTTACCTTAGTTTAGAGTCACTACATTTCATCTTAGCCGTATCGGCAACCAAAACCTCAATTTATGTTACATATTTCCTAGGAATTCAGTTTAGCATAGCCTTAGATCAATCAGAGCACCACAAGTCTCTGTGGTTCGACCCGTACTTGCCGCGTCTCCGATAGACGCCGTGCACTTGTGGTTTATTACAAGTAGGCTTAAATTTATACACATCCCAAGGCCTACCAAGTTTTTGGCGCCGCTGCCGGGGACTTGGCGTGTGCTGAGTCAATCCATTGCTTGCTTTGCTGAATTCCAAAGACTCCCGTACATTTTCACCTTAAATTACCGCTTTTAATCCTGTTCTCATCAGAACTTAGCATTGTTAATTTTATTTGCCTTACATCTCAGAACTTAGCATATCATTTGCATCTCAAAGTGCATATCCCGTAGCCTCTCATCCTGTACATATTCACTCTTTACTGAGTTGGCTTGTTTCATTGATTTTCACTTCAACCCTGCATACAGTTTGCTATTTCTGCCTCTTTTTGCATCTCCGCATATCATCATTGCATTTATAGTCAGATTGTCTTATTGGTATAACTCTGTATTATTTGTTTTAGTGTAACTTAGTTTAACTGTGTACATCTCATCATCATAGCCCTGCATTGTAGTGTTACTTGTAAATCTTAGTCCCAATCAACCCAAGATACTCTCAGTTGCATATTTCTGTTAATACAGCTGTGCAAATCTGAGAACTGAACTCCTTTCTTGAGCTAGCAGGTACCTTTGGTAAGGCTGAGCCAACCCAAGAAAAAGCTCAGAACTTGTTGTGCTTTTGTTGTGCTAAACTGTGCAACCCCGTAAGCACAAGCAAAAAGGAGCGGACCACAAAGGTCGCAGATTTGAAGTACTCATACCTTCACTGAAAGCAACCCCCCGCAATTCGAGTGCTTGTGTGCTACCTGTCTTTGCTGTGCAAGCCAACCCAAGAAGGAATAGAAGCCCCAGAACTTGAGGTAAGATTGTATTGCCCTGTGTTGTGTGAACCATTTGTGCATTATGAGCATGCCTGTAAACAATCTATACCTAGGTTGTATGAGTTGTATGTATCATCTGTGCATTGCTGCGCATCTGTATTCATATTTGCATGAGTGTTGCAATCCCAACTTGATACCTTGAACCTTGTGAGCCATCAACCGTCTTGCTAGCCCCCTGAAGCCGCAAGATTGGAGGTACTCCTTGAAAACCAAGTGTTGATGACCCGTGCATACCCTGCTTTGCCTTGGCATATTGCAACTCTTCCAGGTCAACCCTACTCGTTGAACTGCTACCCTGCTGTGACCTGTTGAGCCTGGTGAAAGACCTGTGAATCTGGGTAGCCTGTGAGCCAACCTGTTGACCCTGCAATGCATTTTGAATAAGCCAAACTAAGCCCAGTTGAGCCAAACCCTGAGCATGTTGTAAACTACTACCCTCTGTTCATTTACTGTTGAATCTGTTTGACCCAGTGAACATTGGATGTTGTGAATAAAATGTTATGCTCACATGAGTGCTTTGGTTTTGTGTTAACCATGCTTGTTTTTGCATAATCTCTGACTCTGCACCTTAACCTTGAGTTGCATCTTATTTGTGCTTGTATGCTCCCTGAGCTTGTGCTCATTAACCATTGCAAAAATCCATCAACCCTGAGCACAACTCTAGCCCCTACAGCTGCGAGTTGAAGCTACATTTGCATAACATCTTTGGTGCATGAACTCGTTGTGAGATCTTTGCATACCTTACCTTGCCTTGGCTGGAGTGCACAACCCTGCGTGACCCCGCCACCCCAAGTCTGTGGGTTTGAGTGATCTTTTGCATCCGTGGTTTGTAAGTGCATTCATTGCTTTAACAAAGACCAGCTCCAGCCCCCGCAGTCAGAGCTTGAGTGCAACCTGGTTAGCCTAGGTTAGTTGAGCCTAAGCATAACCCCGAGCATAACCTTGCCGTGTCGCATCTTTAACTGTGCTATACCCCTTTGAGCTATCTACCCGAGCTGCACATAAATTGAACTCTCACCAAACCGAGTGAGCAACTTGCTCTTTGCACCAAACCAAAGCCCACCTAATCGGGTCATGCAAACCGAAACCCGGTTCTATTGGGCAATCGAACTCGAGGCCTCGCTCGTGCCTTTCCACCGGGCCGTGCACTGGCTGTTACATACCCGGGCTCGCGCTCGCACCAAACTCAAGCCCACTTAACTTAGCTTCATAGTTGGGCCGTGCAAGATCGAAGCCCACAAGCCAAGTTTTTACACAACCACTTGGCTTAAACCAAACTAAGCCCGCAGATTACAATCGGGTCATACATTCCCAACAAACCAAAGCCCAAACAAAACCAAATCCCAAAAAACCAAATGAAACCCAATAAACCAAATTAAGTCCATTACAATTGGGCTTTGAGTTCAATTTGAGTTGATAAATCATGACAGGATTTGGTCCGCAAATCGGGGATACAAACAAATCAATTAGAGAGCTTGCTTACGGGCACGCCACGTATGAACTCCCCACATACCATAGTGATTTTAGGGAATTTTATGAGCCTTCTCCGTCCCCGACCTCACATACCCTAATCATTATGATCACATACATCATCCACCACAAGTTGAAAATGAACACTTTTCTCATACCCAGTCATCACTTTTAGATCAATTAGAAGCTCGATTATCTCGCTTTAGAAAGGCAATCTGTCAAATCTAATTCCTCTAGGCAATATGAAATTTATGCATGTACCTTATGTGGTAACTTAGACCACCCTCTGAGTACTCGTTATATTTTGCATGATTTTAGGCAGTCTAGGGAAAACCATGATAATCCAATATACGAAGTGTCTAGAAGTGACTATTGGGACCATAATCAACCCCGCACATGCATCATTCACCACAGTGGGGAGATGAACAATTTTATACTCCCCAACTCCTAGTTTGCAATCAATAATGGAAACACTCATGGAACAAAATGCTAGGCTTGAAATGAATGCAATACATGACCATCCACATAGCAACATGTCCGAATTTCCCTTCTCTAGTGAACCTCATGCACAACCATACAATGAATATCCATATGAGGAATGCATACCCACTAGTGAAGACTCTCCTTCAATAGAACAACTCACTATGATTCTTCAAAAGAACCCGATTGAGTTAGAAAATGATAGGATGAAAATAGTGTTTCTAGTCTTACTCATGCAACTAACACCTTGAATATGAACCTAATCTAGAGGTAGATGAGTACACTAAAAAATACTACAATTTTGAATGGAGAGATGAATTCTTGCTGATGATGATGATGATGATGAATATGAAGAGCATGTGTATTTTGAAAATGTAGTAGAATCTTTAGGTTCGTAGACATTAAGTGTCTCTTCGTGAACCCCATGAATGATGCTTCTTCTAATATTCATATATGTGATGATGATGTGGAACCCGTGCAATTGTCCTGTGAAAATGAACATGATTTACCCTCTTCTCGACTTTGGGAAAGTGTGTGATGGTACAAATGATTTTATACATGAAAATAACTTAGATGTACCTAACCTCTCTCCTGAGTCACAAATTGAAACTCCTCCACCAAACCTAGGTGTAGTTTGTAACAAAATTGCAAAACCAACTTTTCTGAAAATGCCTAATCTAGGCCTAGAACTTTGTGCTTCCCAAGTCCTCTTGGAATATTTTGCATCAAAGTATAACACTTTTAAAGAGCCACAGTTGGAATATGTATGTCTGCCTGTTCTTAGGAATACTCATTTTGAGTTGGACCTTTTGCATGATGTACCTTTAAAATTGCAAGATTTTGTGCTCCCAAACACACCCGTTCACAAGTTTAGGTTTGGGGGAAGCTCATTCACATACACAGTCTTACTTGCACTATCATATTATATTTGTGTAAGGCTGTTAATGTGTGTACATATTTTCTATTGGGTTGATCCTCAACTCTTTAGATTGTTAGTGTAGGGTGAATTTTCATTGTATATATCCAGTAGGACTTGTTAAATTTTCTTTTCTTGAATCGGTTGAGTCTTCATGCGCATATATTATGCTAATCCGATATGATCTCCGTTGAGAATGTTGGATTCTAGCCTTGACTAAAGAAGCTCAACCTTGCTCCCCGCCGACATCCTAGAGTAATCTCTTCCCTTTTCTCTTATCAAGATAGTTCTCTCTTGGTATGTGACTGTTTAAATTTTTCTATATGTAGACACATTGAGGACAATGTTTGATTTAGGTTTGGGGGTGCATTTGCATTTAGAGTTTTTAGTTTTTATTTTACCTTTTATTTTCAAAAAAAAAAAAAAAAAAAAAAAAAAAAAAAAATTCAAAACTCTTTTTGTAAAAACCTCCAACTTTTAGAGATTTTAGAGTCACTAGCATGCTTCTAGCTATGTTTACATAGAGAATTTTTTTTGACCGAAATAACAGAAGTTAGAAGTACCGGAGAACACAATCGGGTTTCTTAGTTGATTAGAGCGTTAAAGTTGGATTTAACCAAACGGGAGGGCTAATTAGGTCTTGTTTAGATATTCGGTAGTAGAATTGTGATCACCCATAGTGGAGACTACCCATTTTACATCAAGTGAGGCACCAACCTTCAATTTTTTGCAACTTTCTAGAAAAGCTGTTAGAGTGTGTGTCACCGTACATCAATTCCGGTAGGAATGGTGAGCTACCCAACTTCGCACCATTTTCAGACTACTTTTGATCTCTTGAGTGCTAGTTTTTGTAAATCATGAGGGTGACGTCTAAAGATGAAAACTCCTTCTAAATATCGATTTGCATTAGCATCACTCTCTCTCAATCAGCAAGACCCATAGAAACACATCATCGTCAACAAACGGAGTCATCGTAATATTGAAAGAAAAATTGATATAGTCCAAGGTTTATGTGCAACAAAGAAAAAGAAAAGAAAATAGGATGAGAATTAATAAAATTTATAAAATCAAGACAATACAAGTTGTGAAAAAATTGAGTGTTAAAGTCCTTTGTCCATGGAGTTAGTTGTTTCATTATTTGTATTTTTATTTTCACTTATTGTAAACACATCAAAAAAAAAAATTAAAAAATTAAAAAATCAAAAAAATATTGTAGTTTATTTTCTTAGTTTTGATACCACCATGGTAAAGAAGAATTGAATAAAAAAGAAAAACAACAAGGAATTTGAGTAGAAAAGTTAAAAAAAATTGTCAAGTTTTGTGAAGTTTAGAAGTTCGTCATCAACAAGTGAAGACCGAAGACCGAAGATTGAAGACGTTTCTATGGTTCATATGAGAGAGTGATATTAATTGCCGATCGGGTGAGAAGGTAAGTGAGTACTCCCACCCTTGCTAATGGTTGATTTCCTTTCTTAGAGATCATCAGAAAAGATTCTTTTTGTCCACACCTCTGTGGAGTCTCCAGATTTTATTTCGGAAGGTTATCCTTCTTACCTACAACGTGTGCGGGGATTTCTCTCTTTATTCCTCGCCTCTGCACACACATGAGAGACTTAAAAGCTATCTTTTTGAGTGCAATTATCATAAAACCCTAATGGTGAGGCAGAAGTCGAGGCTTATGATCACAATCGAATCCGAATTCTTTCATATGGTATGGTTACTTCTCGCTCAGCACTTAAGGATGAGAATGCGTTCTTTGGTAGTTCTAACTTCATGTTACTAGCATGCAGAAACTCTATGTACTCATAGCTTCTTGGATGCTTGAGACTCTTTTACACTCTGAAGTTGGAGAAGGTTTTGTGGGTACACCTCTTGTAAACCCTCACGAGACTACAACTCGTCCACTAGGGACACCTAGGGTTTAAAGGCTTAGTGCATACGCTAAATGCATTCGAGAGACTGCGACAGTGGGTATAGTTAGGATTTCTTAATTTCTGTTTCACTTGAGGACAAGTAAAATTCAGGTTTGGGGGTATTTGATGAGTGCCAAATAGTGCATATTTATACACCTTTTTATTGGCATTTTACTCATCTTTTGCGCTTAGAAATCAGATATTATCCCATATTCGTATTTTCATTGTTTTCAAGAATAAATATTTGTATTAATTAATTTTGTGTTTTTAGGCAATAAATAAAGTTCTGAGAAACCGAGGAGCCAAAGAGCGAAGAATTGAGTCGAGCATCCATGGAGTGTAAAGCCTAAGCCTCACAAGGCAATAACAGATTGCAACCCAACAAGTAGCAACTCATCTACAAGACATGGGCTAGAGCTACCCATGACCCGGATCCGAAACCGCTCATCCCGAGCCGTTAAGATCTTCACCGCCACATCCTACACTCGCTCCGACTTCCTCATCACATCTTGATGCGCTCGCTCAACACCAGATCACTCCAAGTTTCCCTCGGTCGTTCAGATCCCTATCAGCTCCATCATACGCTCGCTCGGCCCGTCCCATCAGCATTCGATGCCTCCGCTTCACAACAAAAACTCCCTACACCCTATACCCCCATCGACCTACCATTTTCTCATCTTCAGCTTCTCTTTCTTCTTTCTCCCAACAACTCAGAGAAAACCTGCAGAAACCCTACCTCCACCTCCTTCACCCATACCACCACCAGAGCCATCATCACCACCATCTCCCTACCCTGCCATTATCATCAAACGCACCCGCAGTACTGCTACCCCTCTCTACCTCGAGTTATCTCTTTCTTAGCTTCTACCAACTCTAGAAGCTAATTTAGAGATGACTAGAAGCTAGGGGTTATCCAACAACCATGCATGGCGTTCTCGAGGCGATTGACGAAGAGAGAAGCGATTCGAGAAGTGGGTGAGAGTTATTTTATTTTAATTTCTGTTTTTGAATGAAATGAGGGTTTGGGAACCGCATGTATAAATAAGTGAGAGGGTGTTTAAAAACTGGATGCCTAGGCTAGCCAGTGCTTCAATTTAGGTTTAATTTGTAGTTTAATTTCATTTGATGTTTTAATTTAAGTTGTTGGGGTTTCAATGAAACCCTAATTCCAAATTGTGTTTAAACTGTGTTAAATTGTTCTTGAGTGCTTAATTGACAAGATAGCTTCAATTTTAACACCTCAATCCTTTTCTCTCCACAAAGTGCATGCCAAGTATGCATTGTAGTTAGGTTAATACTGAGTTGAGAGTGTTTCAGCTCTTGCTTCTATTTTTAATACTAATTCCCCTGACTAGTTGTGCTTAATTAGACAACTAGTACTTAGGGTTAGTACCTTAGCTGATATTTGAAGTATCATTAGGTGAAACTCCGTAGACAAGCGGCGGAATTGACACATTGCCCTTGTCCGCCATAGGAACAAGACATTCAACTCAGTTGAACTCACAATAGAGTTAAAGGTAATTTGAAGACCTAGCAATCCCTTACCCTCACTTGTTTACCTTAGTTTAGAGTCACTACATTTCATCTTAGCCGTATCGGGCAACCAAAACCTCAATTTATGTTACATATTTCCTAGGAATTCAGTTTAGCATAGCCTTAGATCAATCAGAGCACCACAAGTCTCTCGTGGTTCGACCCGCACTTGCGTCTCCGATAGATGCCGTGCACTTGCGGTTTATTACAAGTAGGCTTAAATTTATACACATCCCAAGGCCTACCACCTGGCCAGGGACAAAAGAGCGAATGTCATTCGTAAATGGCGAGACCCCAGTAACATCTAGAAATGTATCTTTCCCGTTCTCCCAGTTGTAGACCAACAAATCAGCAGGAAGCAGGGTATTGTTCCCATTGGAGATAAAACCAAGTGAAGCTTCTTTTCTAGCTGAAACTCCAGCTCTGAAGCATATGTCCACAAATACGTCCCGGACAAGGTCATGTCTAAAGTCCTACCTCACTGGCAAAATGCAATGCATGATCCCCATATATGTCCATTTCCCGGTTGCAGCTAGTGCATCGGCTACCTTCAGCGAAAATAGGGATGCCCAAGCGATAACTAAGTATACATCGGAACTGTCTCGGTCCGAGTGTTTGGTTTAACCCACTAATGGGTATAGCGAGCAGATAATCTTGGGCGTGTTTTAGGCTGTTGCTTTGCCATAACATACTATCCCGTGCGTACATGTGGAAGTTGGTGGGCAGCTGCTTCTTCAAGGCATCGAAATATATTATGTCAAAGAATGCATTGAATTCATGGGAGGGGTGGCAACATTATCAAGGCTAATCGATGAAGGAGAAATACATTTAAGATGATTCGCTGAAAATACCTGCACGGCATGCTGGCAGTTATGGCTTGGTCCGTATGGAGTTATAGCATTTAAGATGATTCGCTGAATAGACTGGGTCTGGAGTTGGGAGGCCAAGTAGCAGTAAGTAGATGTGTCGGACATTATATAAATTCCCAGTCCACCGTCCCTGAGTGGGAGAGTAGCAAGCCGGAATTGTAATGGCCCGAAACCGGAACCATCGGTTGTGACCAGATATCGTAAATAATGATACAACTGATCATCATAATGAGATTTGGCTTCCTCCAGGGCAGCATGGCGAGTGGTGCGCATGGTGAAGTACAATTTAGAAACACGCGAACAATTGTGCAACAATAGTAACTCGCACTGGGGGTCTTTTAGCATCTTGACATTGGACATAAGCTGTAGTGTTTTATTAACCCTTTGCATAACCATGTCTTTACAGAAACGTAAGTTAGGACTTACCGGACCTCATAATACTTGACGCCTGAAGAGGGTCTACCAGTATTGTTGGGAAAAGTGCTAGGTTCAAAGCTTCGCGGGTCTGCTGATGGCCAGAAAAGTTCTGTTTTGTGAATGTTGAGATGAAGGCCTCGGTGTATCCCATCTTCTTGGATGATGCGTATGGATTTTGTGGCTTCCATTGTATCCCCAATGATAGTTCTGTCATCCAAATACCATGATTGAAGGTCAAGTCTACACCGTGATGCGATCTTCTTCACACTGGGGTGGAGCGTAAGCGCAAATAGCAAGGGTATGAGGGGGCCGCCTTGATGCACTCCTTGGGCTGAAGAAAGGATGTTATCGTTGTAATATAGCCTGGCAGGACGTGCATAGCAAAATTCGACCCAAGAAGAGATCGCTGGACTTTGTGCTCGAACTTCTCTAATTAATGAAGTCTTGTCGACCAAGTTGAAGGCATTGGAGAAGTCGATTAAGAGCATGGAGATGTCGTGCATATGGCCTTTCAACTCCATAAGTCTGTTGACTGAGTGGAATATGCTTTCGCCTCCGCATGGCACTCCTACACCGAACTGAAAATCTCACAAGTATGTTTGCCATTTCTTTCCATAGACTGGACGCTGCAAGCTTGGATACGAGTCTCCGCCAGATAGTGACTACGGTAATAAGATGAATACCGACATCAGGTTTCTGCAGCGGCGTTAATGGCGCACTAGCGATGTATTCACCGAGTGCCTGGGGATAACGCCATGGTATCCAGAGATTAACCACCTTGGTTAGCGAAGCTAAGAGTTCATCTGCAATGGCGTTGGCAGCTCCACTCATTGCGTCGAGGAGATGTTGAGCCCTCAAACCATCTCTCCCGCAAGACGTCCCTTGGGGAAACTTTTGATGGCTTTAACGACTGCTACCGAGTCCACTGTGATTGCGTCGCAGCCAATGGCTTCAACAGGAATGTGAGTTGGATGAGCCGGGGGATGCTTTTGCACTAACTCAGAAATAGTGGTTTCATTACATGGGGAAATGCCATTCGAGGAAAGCACTCTTATGGCAGTTGTGTAATGTCCGTAAGACGACTTCTTTCTACAAGCCTCTATATTAGCACAATCCTATGACTTCTCCTTCTTCGGCTTACTCATTCGGCTACTCTTAGGGTTGTTCTAAAAGTTTGTTAATCAGTGTAAGACATCCATTGGGTTCTCTCCAATCCAGCAATGCCTAATTAATAGAGGCAATTTGCAGCTTTTTCTTGTTAAGAGCTCTTTGGGCTGTAGAGATTAAGTGTGCATATGGGAAGGAGTAACAGTTTGATCCATGAGGATATGTCTCTAGGATTGAGAATAATTGTGTCTAAACAGGTTTTCAGGGTTCTTGAAAAGCTCAACCTGCAAGGTGGAGGGATACTTACAATGGTGGTGAACTGTCTGAAAAACATTATTGAGCAATTCTAAAGAGATGGAAGCAGAAATATTCTCTATGCAGGGAGATGAGGCTTCACTGACAACTTCTGGGGGTTTGGCTATGTCGGATATGAGGAAATCTACATGCCTGCCATTATATGGTCCTGGAACGACGATATCATTGTGTTTACACGATTTCTTCCAGGCATGTAGAATCATACAATGACTACATAACCAACAATGAAGTTACCGTAATACCATCTCCCAAGCGATGTATATATTCCTATCAGTGCATAATCTGTCTCGACATTGTTGTTTGCGTCTTCAGAAAAGAAATGTTTATCATTGAGGTATATTTGAAAGGAATTGTGAACGTACCCTCTGCCATTAACACCATTGAAGCATTCATCGAAGTTCCTGAAAGGTCATTGAATACGATCTATCAGTGAAGGAGGCGATTGTGATAATGCTACATGACTACTGCAGGGAAGCACAGGCGAAATAGGGGATGCAACTAGGGTTGATGTTGACGATGAAGCACAGGACCTTTGAGGTCTAGGCATGGTGATAACTTCTAGGAACCGTCGTAACTGTCTAGGGATTGTGATGATCAGTAGGTGAAAAAGGCATCATTCGAAAGAGCATAACAAGGGATTGGAAAGCAGAAGATTAATTGATAAACTGTCGAAGAATTCCAGAGATATTTTTGTAAATGTTTTATTTAATCAAAAATATTTATTGGATTTTCTTTCATAGCTCTAAATTAAAAAGGAAAAATCCGGACCTACGATAGTGATGCCACGGGATTCCGAACAAGGTTTTTGTATCAAAATTCGCTTACAGTTGGTATCAGAGCGAGGTTACGATCTACACGGGTTGTGTGTATGGACTTATCATTTTTGAAACCTTATATTTTTCTGAGTTTTGAACTTTCGTTATACGAAGGATTAGATTTGTTTTCTCGCGGTCAGAACGATTTACGATATTTTCTAGAAGTTTTTTTAAATTTACTTAGGAAATGGGTACATTAATAACATTCTTATCCTAAAACAATAATAATAAAATAAAAATTTAGATGATTATTAGATGATTCAAATTTATAAATAAAATTAAAATTTCAGAAACTGCTTAGCTGTCAATTGCGATGACTTTGGGGCGAAGTTTTTTTTAAGTGGGTAAGATTATCATAACCCGTCTTTTAAATGATGGGCATTCAGATCGTAATTAAATCAATAGAACCATTGTGCCAATAGCTTGAAAGTTAGGGAAACTACAATGAGACTACCCAAATATGATGGTTTACCATGCCATGTGGATGGACAAACACACTTCTGTGCAGTTTGAAAATTGTTTCTCGACCCAAGCAGAACCGTCCCTAACTGCCACGGTAACGACTATTTGGTAATTAAAACACCAACGGCTTTATATCGTTCTACTATATAAACATACGAAATCCAACGATTTTAAACACACTCAACTACTATTTATTATTTATTTTCATGAAAATATCTTCAAATTTCTTAAATATATTTCTTGTTTTCATCCGTTTCATTCATTTATGGATCCTAATTTGGAATATGAGGAAGCACAATTATTAACAGAAGTATTTTTGCAACAACAACAAGGGATTATGCAACAGCTGGATCAAATGAATATAGATTCAGAGGACGATAGAACGATCAACAACACCATGATACAATTATACACGGGCCAAGTTCAGCGAGATCTAGAACCAGGAGTTGTATTGATAAGAAATATATACGTGGAGATTTCGGGAGGAAGGTCACGAATAAATGATTCGTGATTATTTTCTTGATAGAAGTTTGTACTCTGATCAAGATTTTCAACGTCGCTACCGCATGCCACAACACTTGGTCATGCGGGTTACTGGAAAGTTATGTCGCGTAAACCCTAAATTCAACATCAAATAGTCTTGAATAAATGGTCACTGCAGCCCTAAGTATTCTAGGTTATGGTTTACATGTGGTTACCTGTGATGAGCAGATTCGTATGGCCAAAATAATAACGTACGATAATCTCAAAATGTTTTGCGAAACTGTAGTCAACCATTTTGGTCCACGTTTTTTACGTCAACCAACGTAAGAGGATGTCGACCTACTACTAGCTGAAAATAAGAAAAAAGGCTTTCCAAGAATGCTGGGTAACCTTGGATACATGCATTGGGTATAGCATGGATGTCTGTATGCTTGGAAATGTCAATATAAGGGCCAATACGTAAAACCAACTGAAGGGCAGCTACTTATGATTGTTGGATATGGCATGCTTTTTTTGGTCTCCCGGGTTGCAACAACGACATCGATATCTTAAAAGGAGTGGGTACCTGGTAAACCACTAACTTTTTCGTTTGGGAACCCATGTAAACAATCCTTGTACAATCTATACGTTCGGTTTCGAAACTGTATTTAAGATTGTTTTAAAAAGGTGAACCTAGTATATACCCGAACTGTTCCCGAACTGAATTCCAACAAAAACAAGTCTAGTAATCTATATTTCAAGATACAAATTCAACAAGAATGAGTCTTATAGTTTCTTAACAGTTGATTTAATATTATCTAGGTTTAGATATGTACAACCTGTGATATTTCAATTATAAAGATAAAACAATATAATGCAGAAAAGAAATAACAGATACACCAAAGATTTTTATTAACGAGAAAATATACAATCTTGTAGAAAACCCTAGGACCTAATCCATATTGAACACTCACTGATTTAAGTTGTTACACCAATTACCTACTACCATATTTTGGACTAGATGTAATATGTGCTTCAGTTGTATTCGTGCACCTGTAGAACTCCTAGCAGAACTCCAATTCTTTTTAGGAATTCCTCTTATAAACATTCTAGCAGAACCCCAATTCTCTTTAGAAGATGCTCTTGAAAATCTTCTGACAAACGTTAATTTGATCTCTTTAGAAGATACTCCTCAACAACTAGGATTTACGGCTCCATAACCTAATTGATTATTCCTTACAAGATCACCTAGAAATAATCTAGAGATATCTTGATCTATCAAATCTAGGGTTTATGAAAAACACCTAGAAACAGGTTCCATATATAACTATCAAAGAAGATATATTCCTTGTGCTTTACGATCCCTAGGTAAAGTCTTTTGAAATCTCACTCTTCTTCGTAAAGACAAAGATATGAAAAACAACCTTATGCAACACACAAACACACACACAATTTTTTCAACGGATAGATTGTATGGTTACATGAAACCCCTATTCATAGTGAATGATCAAGGAAAGGTTGATTGTAAATAAAGCTACCTTGTCTAGGAAAGGAAACACCCAAATGCTTGACCAAAATAGGCTTTTACTCACGTATTCACAGTTTTGGTTCGCGAACTGTTGTCAGAAGTTCGTGTACAATTTCATTTCACGAAATCAACCTTAGCCATACTTATAAGTGTTGCTTTAATAAATCACTCATAACTTCTTCTTTATAACTTGGAATTGAATTAAGTGATTCTTGGATCGTTGTATTCGTATTATCAATCACTACAACATGAATACCTTTCTAGTGATGAAGGTCATTCTCACAAAAGTCATGGCTCAAATATCTTCAAGTGTATACATAAATATATATTTACTATCGTATAAATTGTTTCATAGAGTGAGCGGTTGTTTCGATAGACAGAGAGGTAGAGTAAACAAGAAAATAAAGAGTTTATTACTAACTGTTAGAGCATTGCTCGGTCAAACTCGCATGCGTTGCTATCTCAAGCATGTTTGTCAATGTTAGTGATCAAAACTATAAGTCTTGATTTCTATTCTACTATAGCTAAGGTCTTGGACTAGGATAGAAAGTGTAGTTGAGCTCAAGAACTCCATGGAAATCATCATACAAGACGAAGGACTACTCAAGGAACCGGTGGAACTTCATCGACTAAAAGGTATGTGGAGACTTGAACTTATCTATCACTCAAAAGTCTATTTATCTCCTATCTTGAGAAAAAAGTCGTTTTGTTATATAGACTAAGATTATACACATTTGGTATTTTGAGCCGAGTTTATCTTTCCTATCTATTTCTCGAAATATGTGCTGGTAAGCTTTCTCTTTAGTCGAATTCATCTTTACCTAAGTGACGAAAGTCATGTTATGTTTCAATCACTTTGAAAATTGCTCTGACGAAAAATGGTTTGTGAATAACAACTATATAACGTCCTCTGAGAATGTTTCAATGATTTAAATGAGAGTTTAGATTACATAACCATGGTAGGATATAAACATTGTTGTGGAAACACATATATGTATAAGTCCTTATTCCTTGAACCAAAGTTTGCGAACTTTGTTGATCAAGAGAACCAGAATGGTGGCGTGAGCCAAGTCCGCGAACTGGCGGAAGTTCTCGACCCGAGAATTTCTGCTGGAGTTTGTGAACTCCTTCCGTGAACTTAAGTCCGCGAACTTGAGTTGTTTATATCTAAAAACGATTGTTCCTGAACTCATGTTTTAATAAACTAAGGAACGCTTTTGCAAACCGTGGATATAAAGTTCATGAACCAATTCGAGTGAATCAAATCGCTTTTTCTTCGATTGTGTCTTGTGTAGTTACATAAAGATCTAAGCAATTGAACAACTCTCTAACTAGTTCATTTGAGTAATTTGGACTAGTTATGGTGAAGAAGAATATGTTTGATATGAAATTGCTCATATGGATAACCTTTGGTTAACTATTTTTGAACCAATAAATATACATGTTTGGGTACGGTTACACAAGCCTAGAAATGTGCATTTCATGTGTGTATAACAAGCTAAGTTTTCGATCTAACGGTTGAGAAATATTATCTTGAATCTAATCAGGTTTTCATCTAACGGTGAATATTGAATGCTTTGTTACCAAGCTAACATCGATTGCAAACCCTGATTTCAAAGAATATATAAGGGAGAACTCTAGCAACTGGGAAACCTAAGCCCAACACCTTACGTGTGATACTAGTTGTATAAGCTAGAGTCGATTCTCCTTTAACCTTGGTTTTTTCTTCTCAAAATTAGGTTAACGACTTAAAGACTTCATTGGGGTTGTGAAGCCAAACCGATACTACTTTCTCGTAGTTGTGTGATATGATCTTGCTGTTTCTATAGTACGAGCACAATTGTAATAATTGGCTTGAGATTTCTATCTCCGATAGGCAAGATAAAAAGAAGTCACAAACATCTTCGTCTCATCGTTTGTGATTCCGCAATACCTTTTTCGCTGCGTCGATTATGATTATTGTGAGGTGATCGATAATACTAGGCTGTTTGTCAGGAATATAAGTCCGGGTTATCGATTGGTTCCTGTTTGCCTTGATTTATCAAAAGACAGAACAAAACTTGTAGGTTTATTCGTGGGAGACGGATTTATCTATTACCGTAGACTTTTCTGTGTGATATAGATTTGTTTATTAAAGTCTTCGACTTTGAGTCATATCAACTCTTAGTTGTGGGTGAGATCAGCTAAGGGAATCAAGTACGTAGTATCCTGTTGGGATCATAGACGTAGGAGCATAACTGTACCTTGGATCTGTGTGAGATTGGTTGGGGTTCTACTACAGTCCAGACCAAAGTTAAATTGGAGTAGGCTAGTGTCTGTAGCGTCTTAATACAATGTGTGTTCAATCTGGACTAGGTCCCGGGGTTTTTCTGCATCTGCGGTTTCCTCGTTAACAAAATTCTGGTGTCTGTGTTATTTCTTTTCCGCATTATATTTTGTTATATAATTGAAACATCACAGGTTGTGCGTTGTTCAATCAATTAGAATATCTGACCTTTTGGTTGTTGATTTAAATTGATTGAGACTTGGATATTGGTCCTTGGTACTATCCAAGTTATCTCTCTAGTATTTGATAAAGACTCGCAGATTTCTATTTGCTTGAGTATATATCAAATCGAGAGATTGAGATATAAACTCTTTGATATACTTTTTGTCTAGATTGAGTCTGACTGTCTAGTTGATTCTCTAGAAAGTATATTGGAGTTTGTCCATACAGATTGCTAAGCGAAATATTGGGTGTGGTTGTTGTACTCCCGCTTTTTCAATTGGTATCAAAGCAGGCAAACACGTTTAAGACCTCAAAAGTATGTGTTTGTGGCGATCTGAATCTATGGACGATAAAGTCTCTTATAACGCTTCACCAGGTTTAAAAACCAATCGTGGAAGAAGTTCTGATAAACTGGTTATATTAAATCCTTTGATGGACTTGAGTAAATCCAGTTGTTCTTCTCTGAAAAAACGTCGTAGGTCAAGTGGTAAACAACGTGTTGATGTTGTGAAAATTGATACGACTCAGAACTTCTCAGTCGATCTAAAAGGTGTTGGCCCATGCCTGTTTTGTGATTCCTCCAATCACTTTCAACATGCTTGTATGTCTTTCCAAAAGATTCTAAAAGTTGCAAGTAATCTTCATAAGAAAACTAAACAACTTTTTGCTTCTCTAAAAAGACACACAAAACTATCAGGAAACCCTAAACAGAAAAATATTGATAGTATGGGAGCTTTTGCTTTAAAATCAACATCACCCTTTCAATGGTTTCTTGACAGTGGATGTAGCAGACATATGACTGGTGATCTCACTTGGTTTGTCTCTTTAGACGACTATGAAGGTGGACCAGTATCTTTTGGAGACGGGAGTTGCTGCTATATAAGCAAGAAGGGGACGATCAAATTTCCTGGCGTACCTGAAATCCATGATGTAGTATACGTAAAAGGTATGACTGCAAATCTTCTTTATGTTAGTCAAATTTGTGACAAAGGCCATCGAGTTGTCTTCAATGCAAATGGATGTGACATTGTAGACAAAACTGTGAAAGTAATTATTCAAGGAACTCGTGGTAAAAACAATTCTTATCTTCTCGATACTAAGTTCAGCAACTGTTGCAATTTGACTAAGGTGGAATCTACACATCTTTGGCATGAGCGTTTTGGTCACATCAACTATCATCTTCTAACTAAGATCATAAACAAAGAACTTGTTAGAGGCGTTCCCAAAATCAATGCAAAGATTGAAGGTGTATGTGGTGCCTGTCAAAAAGGTAAACAAACAAAAGTTCACCAAAAATCATCTCGAGATATTCTCACTAAAGCTCCGCTTGATTTAATTCTGTAGATGGTGGATTTTCGACAAAGGGTAAAATTGTAAAACTATACTCCGGATCCGGCAATCGGATGAGTATTGAGGCCTATGTCTCTCATTAAAGCATGAAAGCTCATGCCATAAATCTCTGACAGAGAAGGCTGTCTCTCAGAGTATATGTAGATGTGTAGTCTCCCAGCTGAGGCCACGACACATCTCATGAATACTGAGCAATTTCAGTAATTACTCAGGATCCGGCAATCGGATGAGTATTGAGACTCATGTCTCTAAGCGTGAAAGCTCATGCCATAATACCTCTGATCGATAAAGTCTCTCAGAGAAGATGTAGATGTGTAGTCTCCCAGCTGAGACCACGGAACATCTCATACTGTATAGAATCGCAAGATTGGACAGCTCCTAGACAGCATGTCTGCTAGTATAGAGCAATAACGTCTTCAGGATGCAACCAGGTTTTCCCTGACTGTACAAGAGGAATATGACACTCCAGCAAGTTCATATTTCTCAACCTTCAGCTAATTAATGCTCCTAGATTGGAAGCCTGCTAGTATAGAGCCATCAGTTAATTATCTCTAATCGCTTGAATATCCAGCAATATTCTACGATTCTTCATTATATTTAGTCACTTCAATTCGTGGTTCTTCTCAGCAGAATTCCACGGGTTAGTGATAAATATTCAACGAAACACAGTATCCGAGCATCGAATAAGCCCCGACTAAAATGGTGCAAGTGTACTTAGCAATAATGCATGAGACCGCATTTGAATGCGCAAATGAGCATTTCAAAAATATGAATGAACGATGAACCTATGCAAAATAGGAAGGAAAAATAATAATAATAAAATATTAGCAAAGGCGCCAGGGGACTGGGCTCATCAGCTGGCCGGTCATGTCGTGACTTGTCCCGCGCCCAATTTTATATTTTGTCATATTTTATTATTTTTCCCTGATCTCATGAAAATTCTCTCGTTCGAGCAAATCTCCTTTGTTTCAAGGAAATTCTCTAATCTCATTATTTTTTCAAAGAAATAATAAAATTAGGGAAAGGTGTCGCGGGACCGAGCACCAGCCGGCTGGCCATGCCCTAGTCGTGGACGGTCCCACACCACACGTCCCCATTATTTTATTATTTCTCTTAAATTATGAAAATTCCCTGATTTCATGAATTTTCCCTAAAACCATGAAAATTCCCTAATTTTATGAATTTTCTCTAAAATCATGAAAAATATTATAAAATTAGAAAAACTCATGGGACCGGGCTCTAGCCGGCCGGCCATGCCCTAGCCGGTCCCACACGCCTATTATTTTATTATTGTATGTTGTTTTGTTTCCCTAATTCCGTGAAAACTCCCTGATTTCAACAAAATACCTTGGTTTCAACAAATCTCTTTGATTTTATGAAAATTCCTAAAATCATAAAAAATTACATAAAATTGGGAAGAGTGCCCTGGGACCGTGCCCGTTGGCCGGACGGCCATGCCTTGGCCATTGCCGGTCCCACACTCCATCATTCCCTATTTTATTATTATTATTTTATCTCCCTCATCTCATGGAAGTTCCCTAATTTCATAAAACTCTCCAGTTTCATGGAATTTCCCTCAAATCAGAGAAAGTACATAAAATTACATAAAACTGGGAAGTGTGGGACCGTGCTTGTCAACCAGCCGGCCATGCCCTAGCCGTGGTCGGTCCCACACCTTGCAATTCCCTGTTTTATTTATCATTTTTCATCATCTCATGTATTTTTCCTAGTTTCAGCAAAACCCTGGATTCTGCATATTTTCTCAGAATATTGCTCAAAGCGCATCGGAAAATATTGAAACTCTCAGGACTGAGACACGGACACTATGGTGACACGAGCACATCCCCTTGACCGACCAAGGGTGGCTCTAAGGCCTGCAAACAGCCGGTCCCACATGTTTTAATGATTTTAACCTAATTTGCTCAATTGCTCATATTAGGTTCAAACTTCTTCCAAACAATTAAGAGTTTGCTTGAACGACCATGCATTGGTCCCACGGCCATAAAGAGACGGTCTCATGACCTACTGGTCGGTTCCTCATCTCTTCATGGATAGGTTTTGTTATTTGTCGCTCACGAGCATTATTTCAATAAATGATTAAACCAGCATTTAATCATTCTTTCACCAACTGGTCCTCAAGAGACTTTGGTATTTTGTTAATTCGAGCATCTGGGCTTACATGGTGAACTTATCATCATATGTAGCCGGTACCTGCTTCACTTGATTTTCAATAAATCATCATTTCAGTAAAATTAGGGTTTTGAATTCAGAGCTCCGCAGAAACATGATTCTGAGCAGATTCAAATACTCTGATAATTTTATGTTGATTCCATGATCAACATTTTTATTTATTTTTCTCGACCCAGCAGTCAGTATCTTAAATTAATATTTTATTTGGTCCTGCTACCAACAATCCATCGAATGAGCAACATTCGCTCAAACCGGCAATATTTGCCCAAATCAGCAATATTTGCTCAGATTCAAGAATATTGGTTCAACTATCAATATTTAATAATTCAGCAACACAGCTTGCTCGTAATCAACATAATAATACCTCGTCTCAGCAGACATATTTAATTCATGAGTTTCAGAACATTTGCAAATCATGTTCAACTCAGCAATACATGGACTCATCGTCCCATAAAGTCAGCAACTGACTTCACAAATCACGAGATTTCAATCGTGTCACATGGGGGATATTAACTAGGGTTTTGGTCTGGCGGTCTACGGCATGTGTGTTCACCCACGATGAGAATGTGAGCAAGTCGTGTAATCAATTGGAAGAGTCAGCAAAATAGTGGGTGGAAAATTAACCAAGTCTCCGCACGATGAGCAACTGGTTTTAACACGATTTCCCACTTCCCCACTCTCTGATTCCAGCAAACTGTCACACTTCATGGGATCATGGTGTTTTCAACTCCGGCATTATAAAATGTCTCTGAATCCTCATTGAAAGGACAAGATTCGAACACTCGAACATTCGTCTAAAAGAATTCTCGGCAAGTTCATACAGACTATCTTTCGTCTATACGAACTCATCGTCTGAGCATTCACTCTCAATTGAGAAAAATTCAATCATTCAGAGCATTCTTACGCTGAATTCACAACACACCTACAATCTCAGATCACCATTGTAGGATCAGAATATCGCAACACCAAGATTCTCGCGAAATCCATAGACGACACATTGCGAAGATATCGCGGGTTGGAAGTAAAAACGACGTAATGGATGACGATAGCTAAAACACGAGAAAGATGTGACAGTGTAGCGAGATTGAGGAGTGTCGCGAGATTTGACATTTGTACATTTGCGATACTTCGCAAGGCATACCCGAAAATAAAGGACAGCTTAGCTGTCATCCGCTATGTAATGTCTATATAAAGAGCCGATAGGCTTAAGGAAAGGGGAGATCTTTTTCGAGTGTTGAGCAATTCATTAAGAGAGAGAAAGTTTAGAGTGATTGTAATACTTTGGTTTATCTCCTGTTCATCTTGTAACATTTCTAGAGTTTGATCAATAAAAACTTATAATTGTTCATCTTAAAAATGATTTAATTGTATGGAATCTTGTGAGGGGTGTAGTGTGGGATTTCCTGCAACTACATAATGGCGCTAGAAACAAGGATGAGTGAAGATTGATATTGTGATTTGGAAGGATTTGAAGTGATAGATAAAGAATTTCATATAATTTTCAACAATTCATTAAGATTGAAGAATGGCAAGAAGAAGATATACATCAGAATTACAAACGACTGTTAGAAGGAGTAGAAGACTTGCTGGAGAAGAAGGAAATGAAATGGGAGAATCTTCAAGAGCAAACGCAAGAAACAATGGAGAAAACCGAGTTCAATCGCCAATTCAGCATACACTAATACAAAATATAACCGAGGATTATGACAGAGTGAGTGTACACACTTGGCGATCAGATTCTGCAGATGAAATAGGGGAAGAGCAGCAATTAGGAGGTAATGGACAAGAGGAGAGAGATCAAGAAATGATTGGAGGAATAATTCATGGAAATGAAGAGATTACAGCGTTAGAGGCATTGAGACAATCAATATGCGATGAAAGGCGATTAGAAACAGAAGAACGTGCAAATCTGACAAGACAAAATCATGAGTTAAGGATGGAAAACATGAGGTTACGAACAGAGGTCAAGAAGCACTACAAGATCAAGATCAGTAATGGAAGAAGTAAGACGAAATGTGCCTGTGGAAAATGCTAATGAAGAAATTCAAGAAGAAATACAAAATGCAGATGAGGAGCGTCGCGAAAGAAGAGAAATAAGGGAAAATCATTATGTCAAACACGGTGAGGCTCTCCAAGATGGGCAAAACGATGGAAATCAGGGAGATAAACACCGACAGAGGCGAAATAATCAACATGATGAAGAAAATCAGGAAGAAGGAAGGAGAATATTACATGGGAGAGAAGTACAAAGAAATCACCAAGCAATTCAGGATGAAATTGAAAGGCATTATACTGAACAAGCACATCTAGCTCGCGAGAGAGAAAGATTAAGAGCAGAAATGGAAGAACATGAATTACAAGAGGCAATTCGCCAAAACAATCATGATAATCGAGAAAGGAGGCGTGAGCGTAATCGCAATAATGCTAATATCAATGAAGAATACGATAGAGTACTAAGAAGAGATAAAAAACGACAAAGAGGAGAAAATGAGAGATATAATGGTGTGCGAATCCATGAAAGAGATGAAAGAGAAAATCGTAGAGAAAGACGAGAAGAGAATGATGATCAAGAGAATCAAAACGGATATGAACGCAGAAGAAGAGAGGCGGAGTTAAAAAGGCCAATGGAAGATAATTCTAGTATAAACGAACAAATTTTGAAAGAGCTAGCGGAAATGAGAGGAATGTTAAACAATAAGAAAGAAGGAGGTAGGAGACAATTAGATGAAGCTATAGAAGAAGCTGCGAAAACCCCATTCACACAGGAAATACAATTAGAAGGAATACCCCCAAAGTGCAATTTGCTTACACTAACCAGCATTTTTGATGGATCAACTTGTGCAATACAACACATCAAAGCTTATTTGAGATGTATGTTACAATGGGAAAATCATGACGCTATATTGTGCAAATATTTTGCATCAAGTTTAATAGGAGAAGCTTTGAAATTGTTTGAAGGCCTGCCAAAAAATACTATAGCATCCTTCAATCATTTACATGCTATATTTTTAGGGGCGTACATAAGTAATAATTTCTCGCGGCCTGGCATTGAAGATGTATTTGGATTAAAGCAAAGGGTTGGTGAAAGTCTGAAACATTTGATTGTGAGGTGGAAGACGATGTGTAGCGACATGGCGGGTCGTGTCGATGAGAGATATCTCATTTTATCATTCATTAATGCTATGTTCGCAACCAATCTGTTATACATTCAAATTTTCAGAGTTAAGAACACAATCACAATGACTGAGCTGCGAGAATTACAGGAGGAATATATTGCTCTTGAGGAAAAACAAAATGAGATGGAATCATACCCAGTTGCGAACACGAGTGCAAATGCAGCGAATGCAAGCTTGTTACCTAAGCTGATAAATACAGTAGCGAGCACTTCGCAAGGACAACCAGAGTTGATAATAAGTGATAATCAGCAGAAACTAGTAGCTATGATGAGTCGTGACCAAGAAGAATATGAGAGAGAAAGAAATTTCTATAACCGCGGTGGAAATAACAAAATTCAAAGACTTGATCATCCGCAAGAAAATTATGGAGGTCAAAGGCAAAATTATCATAGGGGACAAGGAAGCCACCAGGATAGTATGGGAAGAAATTGAGATGCCACCTTTGAATGCTAGCGTGGACAAAATATGGGAAGCTATAATCTTGATGGAAAATATACCAACACCATGGAACATGGGAAAGGAGCCACCTCCAAGTGAGAGAAGCCATGAATTCTGTTCTTATCACCATTTCCATGGACATACAACAAATGAATGCAGAAATATAAAGAGAATCATTCTCAGGATGACAGATCAGGGAAAATTAAATCATTTTCTAGTAAGGAAATCTCAACCTCAAGCATTACCACCTCCTCCAGAAATTCCCAGGGCGAATACAACAAAGGAACGTGAAACATTTGTGATAGAAGTTGGGGCAAAAGCAAAAAATCTGTTTTGTAACTCTATTGTACATTCGTACAAGACAATTGAAGATTTCCACGATATTGCTCTCAGCAGGGTTTTCGCAAGGGATGCCAATGACAAATAAATAATAAACACCGCGAAGATGTCGCAACTGGAAGAATGGCAAAAGCAGATCATTTCTTTCACCGCGGAAGAAGTGCCTGAGGCTGGAGAAATGCATGACAACCCATTGGTGGTAAGATTGGAGATCAACCCAAAACCCAGCGAGGATGAAGATGATGAAGCTGAGTATTCTTGGGCAATTAACAGAATTTTGATTGATACGGGGAGTTCCGTGAACATTCTCTTTTATCATACTTATAAAACTATGGGAGGAAAAGATGAAGATCTAATACCTTCAACGTACAAAATCTATGGTTTTAATGGTACCGCAAATAAGCCTAAAGGAGAAGTGCACATGAGAATTCCACTGAAAGTATTGTCTTCTGAAATTTTATTCTGTGTTGTTGATGTGGAATCACCATATAATGCATTAATTGGGCGACCTTGGCTACATGAGATTCTAGGTGTAGCATCGACTTTTCATCAATGTATCAAGTTCCCCCATACAACTGGTATTGGGATTATAAAAGGAGATTGGATAGAAGGGAAAAAGTGTTATGAAGTTGATATAGAATCCTGTGAAGAAAGAGCTGCGAAGCAGAGGAGTTGGAAAAACAACATCAAAGAAAAACAGACAGCTGAAAAATTAATGGTAGACATAATAGAGCAAAGAGAGGAAGAAATATTGCAAAATCAAAAAATGATGAAGATATGAAGTGGCGAAGGTCTCGCAACGGAGAAGAAAATGACAGGAAAATTCAAAGATGCAGGGGCAGAAAGTAGCAGAAGTAAGAGACCTAAAGAATAACTGTAATGGTTGATTGTCAGAGAAAAAATGGGGAGGAAGATTACAAATGTAAGTTGATAAAAAAAAAAAACAATTCGTAAATGGCGAAAATGGAGTTGTGTAGGAGTTGGTATGAAGAAGAAGAAAATATATTTTACAAATGGCAAATATATTGCGAAAGTACAAAAAAGCTTATATATGCAGAAGAATCATCAAAATGATTATAAAGTGGCGAACTTACTATGGCGTACACTCTAGTTCGCGAACACAATTTCGCAAGAGGCAACGTACCTAAAGTGCGTCATAGTAGGGGGTACCTATTACATATAACAAAGAATTAACAAAATAATCAGAATGGGACGAACCTTCATGGCGTACACCCTAGTTCGCGAATAAAATTTCGTAAGAGGCAATGTACCTAAAGTGCGTCATGTAAGGGGGTATCTGTAAACGTGGCTCAGGGAAAAGGTTACACCGCCCCTGGAACCTGAGTCATGGAGATTGGGGGTAATAACACCCATCCAGGAGAGGTACCTTGGATTTTCAATCTAAGCTAGTGACTTAGATTGGACGACCGGGGGTTTCTTCTAAGGAGTCAGCATTTGACCAAGGCGCCGAGGTACATGGTTGAGCCAAGGGTGCCTTGGGCATTTGAAGTGTCTCGGCCATTCTTGGCAAGTCTCGGCTTATGCTGCACTCGGCCCGAAGAAAACTCCACTTAGGGTGCAGTATCGTAACCATAATCCCTATAGGCAAAAGGGATAAGAGGCTGCGAAAACAACTAGTTATTGTTAAGACCGGATGGGAGGAGCTAGCCTTGTATGGCAGAAGTACGCCTCCTTGAAGGGGCAACCAGGGGGAAGATAAGAGCGGCACCCTCCATTAGGGAGATGATAGTGTCAAAAAAGACGTAAATATCATGAGGCTTCTTACTCAAGGGAGTATCAAGGCTTGTCATATTTATGCAACAATCCTGAAGAGGTAAAAATACAAAAGAGTAGATAAGACGAGATCAATGGATCATTGCATGCAAGTGTAAAGACGTCCTGCGATTTCGTCGCAAAGACGGCAATGTCATGGGGCTTTATGTTCGCAAGGATATTTAGGCCTATCATATTGTCGCAAGAAAAATATCCTGTAGAGGCAATAATACTAAAGAAATGATAAGATAGGATCAATGGGTCATTACATGAAAGTGTAAAGACGTCCTGCGATTTTGTCGCAAAAATGAGAGGTGGCAAAATAAGACCTTTAACTAGGAAGGAAAAATAAGACCACACAAGAAAAATGATAAGGCAAGATCAATGGGTCATCACATGAAAATGTAAGGACGTCATGCGATCTTGTCGCAATGATAAAAATTCACATAAACAAAATGGGAATTGTTAAACATCAAAGACTGTCTTCCATACAAGAAGGAAGAATAATAAAATACATCTCAAAGGTGATTAAAGTGCATAAAGAAGTAACAATGCAAGAAGTAGAATTACAAGAGAAGTTCAATTCTCAATATCGATTTTTTCACCAGAAGGAGATACTGGATTTTCTTCAACAATTTTATTAGCTTCATCAACTAACACACTTTCGCCAGTTATCGCATTTTCGCCAGACCCTCCTTCAATTAAATTCTTCTTAACAGCTTCATCAGGTGGAATTATCTCTTCATCTGCGGAGTCTTCGCCACTTTCATTATCATAATCACTATCAGGAGGGTTAGGAACTTCATCATCACCTACTTCCAAAGGTTCGACAGATACAGGATCAAGAGATTTGGACAATAAGACATCATTCACAAGAACTTCAACTTTGAGGTGAAATTTGCGAAGGAGTGCTTTCTGATGATTCCTACTCTCTATATCTTTAGAGTAAGTGAGATAGTCGAGTCTTCTTTCTGCCCGATCGTGAGAGCGAGCAAGAGAAGCGGCGAGCAGTCCATTTTCTTTGCGAATTTTGGCATAGTCAGATTTCAAAGTGGAAATGGAGGAATGAAGATTTTTCTCAGATTCTGCAAAAATAAAGAATGTAGAAAATAATTCAGATTTTCTCGCAAGAAAAATACCATAAATTCAAGAAAGCAAATTGACTAAGGTAGTCAAATATCATGACTACCTTCCTTTTGCGAGATAAGATATTGGGTTAAAGCCAAAGAACTATTCTCCAAATGATTCATGGCACTGTCAAAATTATCTCCAACTAAACCTTTCAATTGAGATCACAAGCTCTTTTCGTTAGAAACAAGTAAGGCGTTTTCCTTCGCAAGAGAAGAATGGGATTCTTCTAACTTGGAATATTGATCCTTGAGTTGGCTCGTTTGTACACTTAAAGTTATTCTACCTTGGATAAGTTTATCCCTCTCAACAGTAACTTCTTCGAGTTTACATCTCAGTGAACAGAGAGATCGTTCTTGTTCTTTACACATTTTTTGACAGATATCAAGTTGTTGCGAGGAAATCGCCACCTTATTTAACAGAGCTCGCTTCTCTTGAGAAAGAGTCCCATTTTCATCTGA
This sequence comes from Papaver armeniacum, assembly GCA_023531295.1. NCBI lineage: Eukaryota > Viridiplantae > Streptophyta > Magnoliopsida > Ranunculales > Papaveraceae > Papaver > Papaver armeniacum. The sequence goes on from JAJJWW010013761.1 coordinate 374,664, forward strand.
TAAAGTTTCCAACTCCAAATTAGCTGTAGTCAAAGAGTAAGAGAGACGAGATAATTCGCTACTTAATGAGCCCTGCTTCTGAACTAAGTCAGCATTTTCTTTAGAAAGATTTTCTATTTGATCAACAGAATATGTATGAAGATTATCTAATTGGTTATATTGCTCCATCCAAACGTCTCTGTCCATTCGAATTTCTTCAACAACAGATTCCAACTGATATATCTCCATTTTTCGCTTCTGGTTCAAAGCTTAAAGGGCGAACAAGGGATTCTTGTATGTCAAATATATATATATATATATATATATATATACCTTGTAAGGAAGGAGAGGGGATTTGTACCTTTTAATTCTTCGTTCTTCTTACGAAGATTGTCACGATCCAGTGAGACATTTTGAAGTTTTTGATTCTCAAGATGGAGAGTGTCACACTTTGGAGTCATGGCTTGGAGATTGTTCTTCAAGATTTTAACTTCTTGCTCTAAAGATGTTTGCGAAATTCTGTCAGAACCAAAGTATTTACTTAAAATCTCGCAGACATTAGACTTGATAGGATCGACGGAGGTCTTCTTGGTATCATTCATAATATCTGATAAAACTTTGAAATCCACGTCCATTCCCTCCAAGTTTTCCTTAGTAAGAGGGATAGACTCGGATGAAGAAGAAGTGACGATAAGAAGCGAAAATTTGCATAACAACATAAGCCTCTCTGTGGATCGAACTCTTTCTTATTGCATACTACTTTATTTTAGTGAAAGAAAGTGAAATTAAGAAGTCAAGTTTTCACGACGGATGAAGAAGAATGACAGGTAAGAGGGAGAATTGAATCATCTTTAGTCGCAAGAATGTCATGAGAAGATGGAATCTGATGAAGGTTAATGACTGGGGGAAAGGCAGATGCATCGATAGTAGGAGAAGAAAATGGTTCATTCACAATAGGACTATCATGAGGAACTTCATCTATGGAAAACTCAGACATAGGAGGAAAATCAGCAGCGACATTTTCGCTGACAGTATGGGTAGATTTATCTTGCGACGATATCGCAGGAGGAGTTGTAAGCTTAAATATAGTAAAAGGAACAGAAGTTTCAACATTTTTAGAACGACGAGATCTTTTGGGGGAACTATCGATGTTTTTGTCATCCTGCGAATCACAAGTTAAATAAGAAACAGAGGCAACAATATCGTTATTAGAAGAGTAAATGTTTCTTAATACCTTGCTATTCGCAGGCTTTCGCTTGTGTGCAACGGATTTTGGTTGCGAACCCTTGGATGTTTTAGGATTTTGGACTTTGAATTTGGTGACAGGGACGTTCTTACTAAAACATAAACAATAAGGGAATTAATCAGAGATGAACAAAATCAAATAAACTAATCTCAGTAGAAGAGTTCAAATGGATCACATGCAGTATGATCTACAAACCTTGATGGCTCCATAAGAACAGTAACAGAGAAGATTTACAACAAGATGAACAACAGCAAAAGTTGCAGACGATAAAGGATTTACAAAGAATGCAGAGATGAAAAAGATGAAGTAAAAGAAAAGAAAGATATTCTCAATAAATCTCTCCTTAAATAGACAAGAAAAGGATGACCGATTAGCATTTAATGTGACGGTAAAAAGGGGAATATATAACACGTGTAAGCAGTTTTACTGGATTTACGGAAGCTTGTCGGCAGAAAATTAAAGGAAAGAAATGAACAACCGTGACATTTTGAAAAGACTAGTTCTCATGACGTTCTCTTCTTCGCAGAGAAGACATGAGAAGAGGCAAGATGTAGGATCAGGATATCGTAACACCAAGATTCTCGCGAAATCCATAGACGACACATTGCGAAGATATCGCGGGTTGGAAGTAAAAACGACGTAATGGATGACGACAGCTAAAACACGAGAAAGATGTGACAGTGTAGCGAGAATGAGGAGTGTCGCGAGATTTGACATTTGTACATTTGCGATACTTTGCAAGGCATACCCGAAAATAAAGGACAGCTTAGCTGTCATCCGCTATGTAATGTCCTATATAAAGAGCCGAATAGGCTTAAGGAAAGGGGAGATCTTTTTCGAGTGTTGAGCAAGTCATTAAGAGGGAGAAAGTTTAGAGTGATTGTAATACTTTGGTTTATCTCCTGTTCATCTTATAACATTTCTAGAGTTTGATCAATAAAAACTTATAATTGTTCATCTTAAAAATGATTTAATTGTATGGAATCTTGTAAGGGGTGTAGTGTGGGATTTCCTGCAACTACAACCATTGATCTCATTTTCCCTCCTACAGATCAACCCATCCTCTCTTGTGACCGAATTGACTCTGGAACGGCTATTGTTCTTGGTTTAGGTCGGAGTCTTACAGATTGATCTCTCGAACTTAAAGCACTCCCTTCTTGCAGTGTATCTGTGTGAGGTTCAACATTTCTATCGGTTGAAGGAGTCTCCACACGGTCGACTCTTCAATTCCATAAAAACCAGCAAATCGTTTTTCCCCATCTACAGATTGGCGACCACAGTGGGAGATTAATCTCTCGGTTGCAATCTCACTGTTTCACAAGATGGCTGGTCTTAGATTTGGGTTAGTTACTCGTTCCAACACAAATGGCGCTAGCACTAGCAACAACAACAACGACAACGAGGATATCCCGGAAACCATTCCGGCCTCTATCACTGGCAGTGGTGGTGGCACTCCTCCTCACACTAACACGGAAGGTCATACTCTGTTCGGCCGATACCTTGAGGAAGTCAGAGGAAACCCACCACCCACCATTACCGATCTCATCAAAGTGCAAGAGACTCTTGCAAAAAATCAGACCGATATGGCTACGGCACAGAAGGAGCTATTTAATCAACTGAAGGCTCTCACTGATACAATGTCAGAGAAAACTCAAGGAAAGGGGAAAGAAAAGGAGAAATCCTCAGATACTGATCCTGAGGTAATTCCAATTCATACAGTGGACGACGACGAAGTCCGCAAAGCTGCAGACGATTCATCAGCAAAAGAATCATCAAATTTCATTACTCGGGAAGATTTGGAGCGCCTTCTGGAGAACCGTGGAAAGGACAGGACATCACATGTCCATCGTAACCAGCCTCCTTATCCTGCTGCTACGCAAAGGATCCCTCTTCTGAAAGGTGATACCTCTCCAACTTTCACTCTGTATGATGGAACTGGCAATGCTCGAGAACATGTCTCTCGTTTCCTGGAAGCCTTGGGAGAACATGAACACAACCACGTTGTTCATCTCAAGGAATTTTCAAAATCTTTGAAAGGCAGGGCATACACCTGGTACAACAACATCGCACCAGGGACTATTAACAATTGGAGAGAAATTATTAATGCCTTCTACAGAAAGTACTTCTTTGTGTCAGAGAAAATTACTCTCTCTGATCTTGGAAGAATGTTTCAGAGGAACAATGAACATCCCAATGACTATGTGAAAAGATTCAGAGTCCAGGCCCTGGACTGTCATGATCCAAACGTCACGGAGCAGCAACTGGTAGACTTGTGTATCAACGGAATGATCCCGGTCTACAGAGCTTTATTGGAAAATCTTCATTTCCAGACCTTCTCAGAGCTTCATGAAGCGGCGAAGAGATTGGCAACTACTGCGCCCGCTTTACTGGAAAGAACAAAAGCTATGAAGAACCGCGAGACACTCGAAGTAGCAGACGTCTGATCAATAAGCAGTAAAACCTCCAGCCTTCCACAAACACTGTTGTATAAGGGATCAAACGGAAAGCCAAACTGCCGCGCAAGCATACCTCAGCTCCTTCAAAAGCACAAAGCAAGGATAAGCAAGATGCACAAACCTCTGACCAACGCACAAGAGTTCTTGATCAAGAAGCACCTGACTTTCCTTTTTACATTGAAGAGATGATCGAACTTCTGGATGTCTGGGTCCAAGATGGTGCAATCAAGTTACCATATGTCAAGAAAGAACCAACTGAAGAAGACATGGAAAGTCCTCATTCGCCGCTTCCACGGGTTCGTCAATCATCCCACAAGCAATCGCGCAGATTTTGAAGAACATTTTCAAAGAGAAGGTTGATCCACAATAGCTTCAACTGGGGACTGAAGGAGTACACAAGAATCCTCTCCCAGTCAGAACCTTTACACTCTCTGAACAACCTATCAAAAAGGCGGTTTAATCCTTGGTCGAACGTGAGTGCTCTATCTGTCAAAGGCATAGAGGAGAGACATGTTCACAACACTGAACCACATTGTGTCAAGAAGTCCATTCCGGAAATAATTCTTGAGCCTCCAGCCACAGACCAAGAGATGTACGACTGGGGACTGCTTACCATAGTCAGAAGAAACGAATTTGGAAGAACGTTGATCGATGCTGGCACCGCCATCAACAACATTCCACTGAAAACCATCGGATCACATGCATCACTCGACAAGAAGCTACTCATGCTCATAACTCAATCAGAGACCTTGAAGGAGTGATCGGAAATACTTATGGCTACATCACTCTCAAAGTGAACATAAGTTCAACCTGGACAAAAACCAAGTTTCACATAATCAGGAAGATCCAGGATATGACATGTCCTTCAGACGAGCGTGGATCCACGCTGAAAAGATGGGTACTTACAAAGCGCCTTTTATTGCACATCTCTCCAACGAAGAAAGTTCTGACCCAGAAGATTTGACGGACATTCCATCATCAGAGTACTTGGAGGAATTTCAAACTTTAACGAGGTTGAAGCAAGAACCTGCAAAAGATGCATAGACATTCATCAAGAGGTTCCGCACTCAGTTAAGTCTCATTCCATGTCTATGTCATTTATTTCCCCACATGCTATCCTAGCATGGGGACTTAATTATGCTAGCAACTCTACAAGACGTTATGAATGGTAGCTTCACCGCATTAGTATTTTACCAAGTGTTTGAATCTGATGTTTCTCCGAATCAAGCAATGAAACATTCATTACTGGTGTCCAAACATGGCAAAGAACACTTTGGGCGTTTCTCCTGCAAGTCCATGTGTTCCACAAAATCAGAAAGATCTGATGTCTGCACAAGTGTCGAATCCCACTACCGCAACGAAAGGGATGATGAATCAACAGAAGATACTCCAGGGCCGAGATGATCAAACCCCTAAGACATTCGATGCTTAAGGAATATACTCTTCAACGCTCAAGCATCTAAGAAGCCATCAAATTGTACTCCCAATCAAAGAGTACAACACAAATATCTCGACGATGACACATTGATTCAACACCAGCACGATTAAAGTTCGATAAGTCTTCATTATCCCATGATAAGACTTCTGAAGCATATGCAACATCATTCATACATGGATGGCACTAACTCCTTCAACATACATTGGGAAACCAGAGGTGATTCCATGAAACTTCATCAACGGGATTTCTCTACATCACAAGCCCCTGCATGATTGAGGAACTTTCTCTCTTCACCAATCACATCCAGTATGAAAACTGCTGATGCTATCTACCGCAAAAACATCGACTCACTGACAAAGCCAGTTCCTGATAAATTTATGCTTTCAGGAGCATTCAGGTTGAGCTCTCATTACACCTTCATCTTAGCGACGCTCAACTCATCAACTAGTTCGTGAATGTAAAAGGCCCACTGGATGAAGGAGCAAATATTATATCTATAATCATGGTTCTAGCCTTTTCGGTCTTTGGAGCAACTTCAACCATGGTATCAGCATCAACAATAATCTCTAGAGGAACACCATCCATGATTTCAGCATCGACAAGTATCTCTAGAGCGTAATCATTCATGGTCTCAGCACCAACAACGGTCTCAAGAGCAACATCCTCAGGGCTTCATCAACTAATCATTCTCTGAAGTGTTACACATGAAGCAGACTTTTCTAAGAACCGATGATTCACATCAAGATGTATAGACCTGATAACATGCTCACATGAAAGTCTTCCCAAAGCTGGCACGACTGGTGGGAATAATCCAAAGTCTTCTACAAGATGTTCTCATCAGCTCTACAAATGAGATACAACACACTTCAGGCCATGGGTTTGCAACAACGTACCAATAGACGAGGAATGGGACAATGCTTCCTCAACGAAAGATGTTCGTCTATGTCTCTTTTACAACATACCAAAAGGGCGCATTAATCGGACATACGAGCTGAAAGATATGGCCTTTACAGCCAGGTTTATGAAGTCTGAAAATTCTGTACGGGATTACAAATCACAAATGTGCACGCTTCGTTGGCTGACCTATACAACTCCGAATTGATTGATTCTTTTCTCATGTGACAACTAAGTCTCTTAGCTTCAAAGATTTGGGTCAAGCATCAGATTTCGACGTCGTATGAGGTTCCTACAACTTCCTGAGCATACAACATGTAAGCAGCAATTCTTAGAAGGGATTCATAACTTCCACAGTCGATCGGTGTCCACCAGGTATTTTCGCTAAGTCCTTCATCAAGTCCAACACTCGTGGTTCCGGGATCTCCAGTTATGGTCATTACATCTCCAGTTATGCTACCACCGGGACATGCCACCATGGTCATTACATCATCCTCTCTTGAGAGCAACCTCAGTTATGGTCCCGTGACCAGGGTTTCAGAAGTGATGTTTCTACGACTGACAGAAATAAGATGGCACTGCAAGCACCATGCTCATGTATCAATCAAAGGGTTCTGATATCTAATGAATAAATGACATTAAATCCTTCAACAACCATTCAAGACACAAGCGAATGGTCTAAAAGCACAACATGAGTGTTTTACAGCAAGCTCGTCTGAGATGATTTTACACTGTCCTGTACAAACCGACGAGCTGGGAGCAATTGGTGAATAATCTAGGGATGGGTCATATACCATTCTGTTCGTATGATTGTACTCTACAACATATCCGAAATTCAAAGCAATTGAAGAAATGAGCAAGGATATGTGGCCGAAACATTGGACAACATACAATCTGAAAAAGTTCTGAAAGTCTCCTGGAAGTTTACTGTTTCGACTTTTTCAGGCCATAAACATGCTCAAAATTCAAAAATCTTCTTTAGTAAAGCTTGGATATTTTCAGGGCTTGAAGATACATATGCAGATCTCGAAAATCTGACTATGAACGAAGATTCTACGGGTTTTTTGCTAAAATGCTGAAGTCTGAAATTTTCTGGAGATATACTTACTGGGGGAGTCTCTAAATCATTTGAAGGCTTGGCAATGCCGAAATCTCCATTGGCAACGCCGCTATCTCCATTCGGTTTGGGATTTTGGGAATTCTCCATATTCCCATATCCCAAAGAAGAGCACGCTTCATCGACATGATGCTTATCTACAATAGTTTCTTCCTGGATTCATCAACAACAATTATTATTATTTCATTCAAGGATATGCCACGATCACCTGCACGAAAAAGGATACTTACATTGACTTCTTCATCAGTGCTGGATTCATGAGTTGTTTGCCCGGGAACAAGTTGAAGACCGTCAATCGATGGAGCAAAAGTCTGAAAAGAAATAACAAACCTTGGTCTCATGATCCTAATTGCACGGGAAAAGTCATGACACAAGGAGCGCTAACAACTCACCAAATAAATGGCTGGGGACTACACGTCATTTGCTAACATCATGTAGTCCTTACTTCTGGGTTCTCCGCTCCCGTAGACTTTCTTACATTTCCGTGGAGTCTACATTGATCCAGGATCTCACTGCACGATCATCCTATGGTAAAGCTAATGAAATAACCAGGAGTACAACTCAGTATGAAGGATCTCTCACCATCACCCAGAGGTTCCAGAAGTACCATTTCTTAAAGTTTCATCTGTAGAGATGTTATCTCTGGAAACACCATCTTTGGAAGTATCATCATGGGAGTCAGTCATTCTCGCAAAGTGGCTACTACAAAGACATCGTTCATACAAAGCGCAGCTTCGATTTAACAATGAATCATGGAATAAATGTGCTCACAACAGAGTCTACAAAAATGGTAACCATCCAACTCTTACCTATTTACAATTTCACTAGCTGTAGTGATTACAATCTCGAGAATTCGTTCGCTCCTTCAAACCTGCAAAGACGAACAAAATTCCTTATTCAAAATCATGACTTGATTTTCATAAAACCGTGAACAACCCACGAAATTTTTTACTATGTGAACATTCACTGGTTTTCAAAATTGGACAGACTTCCATTCTACAATTGTGAAAACTCACATACAGATATTATTTCACCATGTATGATTGTCTACTTTCAACAGTTGTTCAAAATCAAAACATTGATTTTACTAAATATATATATTTAACGTGAAACTCACGTAATTTGAAAAATATATCTATATATTTTTTGCTTTCTCGCACGAGCATCTGTCTTTGAAGCGAGAGTATATTTTCAAAGATTTCCGAAAGCTCGAAGATAAAAATTTTCATGAAAGCTCATAAACAAAATTTTATTACTAACAGACGCACGTCTGTTCAAAAAAAAAAAAAATTCTCTCGTATGAGCATCCACCTTTGAAACGAGAGTTTATTCCACTTTGTGAAATCTCACGTATTTAAAAAATAAAATTTTGTTTTTCGTGAAAGCTCATAGACAAATTTTTTATCATTAAACTCATGTCTATTTTGTTTGTTCCTTAAACTAACGAAAGAACGAGCGTCTATTCCTAAAACAAGGATTTATTTTCGGGCCCGGCCCTTGAATCCTAAACCGACCAAGGTTCCAGCATCGAATCAGCGGTTCTATACCAATTTATGCTCACTGGATGATGCTCTATTATGCCACTGGGGTTTCCGCTCAAACCGTGGTTTGCACATTCAGTCAAAATCCGGTAATGTCTTATCTTATGACTAAGTTCAATTACTTATTTCTGTTTGTACCTAGAAAATCACCATTCAATGCTGACTGAGGAACATGACTATTCCTCACTAAGCATGGGACTTAATGTAGATGGTGGATTTTCGACAAAGGTTAAAATTGTAAAACTATACTCCGGATCCGGCAATCGGATGAGTATTGAGGCCCATGTCTCTCATTAAAGCATGAAAGCTCATGCCATAAATCTCTGACTGAGAAGGCTGTCTCTCAGAGTATATGTAGATGTGTAGTCTCCCAGATGAGGCCACGACACATCTCATGAATACTGAGCAATTTCAGTAATTACTCCGGATCCAGCAATCGGATGAGTATTGAGACTCATGTCTCTAAGCGTGAAAGCTCATGCCATAAAACCTCTGATCGAGAAAGTCTCTCAGAGAAGATGTAGATGTGTAGTCTCCCAGCTGAGACCACGGCACATCTCATACTGTATAGAATCGCAAGATTGGACGGCTCCTAGACAGCATGTATGCTAGTATAGAGCAATAATGTCTTCAGGATGCAACCAGGTTTTCCCTGACTGTACAAGAGGAATATGACACTCCAAAAAGTTCATATTTCTCAACCTTTAGATAATTAATGCTCCTAGATAGGAAGCCCTGCTAGTATAGAGCCATCAGTTAATTATCTCTAATTGCTTGAATATCCAGCAATATTCTACGATTCTTCGTTATATTTCGTCACTTCAATTCGTGGTTCTTCTCAGCAGAATTCCACGGGTTAGTGATAAATATTCAACGAAACAGCATCCGAGCATCGAATAAGCCCTGACTAAAATGGTGCAAGTGTACTTAGCAATAATGCACAGACCAGCATTTGAATGCGCAAATGAGCATTTCAAAAATATGAATGAACGATGAACCTATGCAAAATAGGAAGGAAAAATAATAATAATAAAATATTAGCAAAGGCGCCGGGGACTGGGCTCATCAGCTGGCCGGTCATGCCGTGACCAGTCCCGCGCCCAATTTTATCTTTTGTCATATTTTATTATTTTTCCCTGATCTCGTGAAAATTCTCTCGTTCGAGCAAATCTCCTTCGTTTCAAGGAAATTCTCTAATCTCATGATTTTATCAAAGAAATAATAAAATTAGGGAAAGGTGTCGCGGGACCGAGCACCAGCCGGCCGGCCATGCCCTAGTCGTGGCCGGTCCCACACCTCACGTCCCCATTATTTTATTATTTCTCTCAAATTATGAAAATTCCCTGATTTCATGAATTTTCCCTAAAACCATGAAAATTCCCTAATTTTATGAATTTTCTCTAAAATCATGAAAAATATTATAAAATTAGGAAAACTCGTGGGACCGGGCTCTAGCCAGCCGGTCCCACATGCCTATTATTTTATTATTGTTTGTTGTTTTGTTTTCCTGATTCAATGAAAACTCCCTGATTTCAACAAAATACCTTGGTTTCAACAAATCTCTTTGATTTTATGAAAATTCCTAAAATCATAAAAAATTACATAAAATTGTTAAGAGTGCCCTGGGACCGTGCCCGTTGGCCGGCCGGCCATGCCTTGCCCATTGCCGGTCCCACACTCCATCATTCCCTATTTTATTATTATTATTTTATCTCCCTCATCTCATGGAAGTTCCCTAATTTCATAAAACTCTCCAGTTTCATGGAATTTCTCTCAAATCAGAGAAAGTACATAAAATTTCATAAAACTGGGAAAGTATGGGACTGTGCTTGTCAACCGGACGGCCATGCCCTAGCCATGGTCGGTCCCACACCTTGCAATTCCCTGTTTTATTTATCATTTTTCATCATCTCATGTATTTTTCCTAGTTTCAGCAAAACCCTGGATTCTGCATATTTTATCAGAATGTTGCTCAAATGCGCATCGGAAAATACTGAAACTCTCAGGACTAAGACATGGACACTATGGTGACACGAGCACATCCCCTTGACCGACCAAGGGTGGCTCTAAGGCCTGTTTGCCGGTCCCACATGTTTTAATGATTTTAACCTAATTTGCTCAATTGCTCATATTAGGTTCAAACTTCTTCCAAACAATTAAGTGTTTGCTTGAATGACCATCCATTGGTCCTTCGGACATCAAGAGTCGGTCTCATGACCTCCTGGTTGGTTCCTCATCTTTTCATGGATAGGTTTTGTTATTTGTCGCTCACACGAGCATTATTTCAATAAATGATTAAACCAGCATTTAATCATTCTTTCACCAACTGGTCCTCAAGAGACTTTGGTATTTTGTTCATTCGAGCATCTGGGCTTACATGGTGAACTTATCATCCCATGTTTCCGGTCCCTGTTTCACTTGATTTGCAATAAATCATCATTTCAGTAAAATTAGGGTTTTGAATTCAGAGCTCCGTAGAAACATGATTCTGAGCAGATTCAAATACTCTGATAATTCTATGTTGATTCCATGATCAACATTTTTATTTATTTTGCTCGACCCAACAGTCAATATCTTAAATTAATATTTTATTTGGTCCTGCTACCAACAATCCATCGAATGAGCAACATTCGCTCAAACCGGCAATATTTGCCCGAATCAGCAATATTTGCTCAGATTTAAGAATATTGGTTCAACTATCAATATTCAATAATTCAGCAACACAGCTTGCTCGTAATCAATATAATAATACCTTGTCTCAGCAGACATATTTAATTCATGAGTTTTAACATTTGCAAATCATGTTCAACTCAGCAATACATGGACTCATCGTCCCATAAAGTCAGCAACTGACTTCACAAATCACGAGATTTCAATCATGTCACATGGGGGATATTAACTAGGGTTTTGGTATGGCGGTCTACGACACGTGTGTTCACCCACGATGAGAATGTGAGCAAGTCGTGTAATCAGTTGGAAAAGTCAGCAAAGTAGTGGGTGGAAAATCAACCAAGTCTCCGCACGATGAGCAACTGGTTTTAACACGATTTCCCACATTCCCGCTCTCTGATTCTAGCAAACTGTCACACTTCATGGGATCATGGTGTTTTCAACTCCGGAATTATAAAACGTCTCTGAATCCTCATTGAAAGGACAAGATTCGAACACTCGAACATTCGTCTAAAAGAATTCTCGGCAAGTTCATACAGACAATCTTTCGTCTACAAGAACTCATCGTGTGAGCATTCACTCTCAATTGAGAAAAATTTAATCATTCAGAGCATTCTTACGCTGAATTCAAAATACACCTATAATCTCAGATCACCATTGATCTCACGCATTTCTCAGCTTCCCTCCTACAGATCAACCCATCCTCTCTTGTGACCGAATTGACTCTGGAATGGCCATTGTTCTTGGTTTAGGTCGGAGTCTTACAGATTGATCTCTCGAACTTAAAGCACTCCCTTCTTGCAGTGCATCTGTGTGAGGTTTAACATTTCGCTCGGTTCAAGGAGTCTCCATACGGTCGACTCTTCAATTCCGTAAAAACCAGCAAATCGTTTTTCCCCATCTACAAATTCATATGGATCTCTTCGGACCAATTCAACAACCCACGGTTTAGCGGCAAATTCTTCTTTTCAAGATCTCTCGAGGCAACTACGAAGGAAAGACCTATAAAAAGAAGATAGAAAAAACAACTCCATTGAATGGTGTGCCTTGAGAAGCCGTCTCTGAATCCTCATTGAAAGGACAAAAGGTCGAACACTCGAACATTACAGTTTTACCCTTCTTTTAAAAAAATTCTCAGCAGGAAGTGTTCATACGGACAATCTTCTTTCGTCTACAAGAACTCGAGCATTCCTCTCAATGTCTTTGGAATGACGAGGAGAGGGAGAAGTATTAGCAAAAATTCAATCATTCGCCCATAGTTAGAGCATTCTTACGCTGAATTCAAAATACACCTATAATCTCGGATCACCATTGATCTCACGCATTTCTCGTAAACCCTTCCCTCCCTCGGTATGGGAATGGAGATCAAGCGCCCATCCTCTCTTGTGACCTAATTGAATCTGGAATGGCCATTGTTCTTGGTTTAGGTCGGAGTCTTAAAGATCAGATTGATCTCTCGAACTTAAAGCACTCCCTTCTTGCAGTGCATCGTGTGAGGTTTACGGTCGACTCTTCAATTCCGTAAAAACCAGCAAGTCGTTTTTCCCCATCTACAAATTCATATGGATCTCTTCGGACCAATTCAACAACCCACGGTTTCTGGTAAAAAGTATGCTTTAGTTATGGTAGATGATTACACCATATTCACTTGGGTCGCATTTCTGTCTCATAAGAATGAAACCCTTGATGAATTCAAGATTATTGTTAAAAGAATCCAGAACGAACAAGGTCGCAAACTAAAGAAAATTAGGAGTGGCCGTGGAACTGAATTCAAAGACACTAAAGTGTTTGAATTTTGTGACGAACTGGGGATTATTCAACAATACTCACCACTCATTACTCCTCAAGCTAATGGAGTTGCATAAAGAAAAAATAGGAACATTGATGCGTGTCGTAACCACAACAAATTAATTAATATTTTCCACCTAATTAACAAGTAATATAGTGTAGTCAAGTTCGTTCCCACGAGGAGCAAGAGATTCTTAGTTGTAAAAATTGTCACAAAAGGGGGGGTGTAAAGCAAAAGAAAGTAAACAAAGCAATTAAAAGATAAGTTAAAATCAATAAGAGAAACAAGATCAAGGAATCCTTCTTCGTTGCAAAACAATGAATCAAGTTATGTTGTTTTCTACTTGTTATTAGTCACAGATTATCACCAACCGTAGGATAGCAGGTTCGCTTAGCTAACCCCTAAAATCCCTTATTTCACTGAGTAACAAGTCCGCTTAGTTATCAGATTCTATTCAAAAGAACCACCTTGAGGTTCGCTTACAAGATGTAATTCCCCGAATGCATTAAGATTTATGAATTTAGGTTTAGTACTAGTAGTTAAACTCGGTTCGCTTGGTCCACTTTCTAGCGTTGTTTTCACACACAATTGCTCCACGGAATCCCTCCGCAAGATCTCGTGTTTGCTACTTATGTAAGAGTCAAGAAACGATTACTTATCCCCTAACTTTCACTAGCTTTAGATCAATTAACAAATCAATTTAGTTGGCCACCCAAACAATCTATCAATCAACCATGAATGTATAAACATTCCTATTAGCAAAAACAAACGATAATCATGTGAAAAACTTCAAGATAGAATTGAAAACAAAAACTCAAATCATATATTAAGAACTAAGAATTCATCCTCAATCAATAAGAAAATTAGCTACTCATGTTTTTGAAATTCACACAAATAATTAAAAGGAGAATTTTTCAAGTTCACACAAATAACTAAAAGAAGAATTTTGAAAAGCAAGCAAAAACACAAGTGTTGTGTGTGTAAAAGGTGTGTAAAAGTGTGTAAAGAAATTCTCTATTTATAGGCTTCAATGTTCTCCAAATCTTCCAAGGAATAGAATCCTCATTCCATAATAATTCAATTTCCAAATTCAAGTCTTTCTCAAATCTTCCATCTTCTCTTTCCAAATTTGAACCAAATTCTCCATCCAATTCCAAATCCAAGTCTTCACACCCATGAGTCTAGAATACTCTTCACAAAATTCTGCACATATTGGTCCGCCGGAAAATTACTGGGATCACCGGAATCCGGCCAGAAAACGGCACTGGATAGTGTCTGCCGGTCACCTGAAAGTTCTTATAGTTAACAGAATATTCCGTCAGTCCACCGTCAAATGTAACAGTCAAGATGGTCTTCAGTTAGTCCATTGGGTCAAAGAGGAGTGTATTCAGACACCGAGTCAGCTTCTAACTCGGCTGACTGGTCTTACTCAGCTGAGTTGGATCGGTCATCGCTGAGTTGAATCGTCGGCATTAAAATCCGACAGAGTCTCGGCTGTTTTCTGGGATTTCCAGGCCACATTCAGGCCGTTCTTTTCTTCACCTGTTAAGAACCTAACACATACATCTAATGCTCTGCAGTGTGGCTTTCCTGCAATTCATACACAAGCACTTTCAGCTCAATTGTTGCATTCTATCTGCACCTGCAACATCAACTCAGCACCACCAGAACCACCAACACCAGTTGCTCCTCTAGGCTAAGCTGAACACTTCTTCTTCCAACCCAAACCCATCTTCTATTCATCCATACGATCCATCACAGCAGCATCGGATTCTCGGAACCATCTCTGTGACATGGAAACATTTCCAATTTTCTTCACTGCTTCTCGATTTCAACCAGTGGCCACCAACAGCACCAGAAAGTCGAACCCATTCTCGTACCCATGACAATCACCATGGCAGCAGCAGATTCAAACCAAAACCCATTCTTCCATCATCTCGAATTCAGAAGCAAACCCCAATTTACATCCTCTTTACTCTTGTTCATCGAATTGTTTCCATAATTGCTTTTCGATCTGATTGCAGCTTTTATTTCAAATCCAAGAGCAGAATCATCTCACAATCTTACTTCATCTTCAACCTCCATCGAATTCATCTTCAGAAACCCTAATTGCAACTTCGAATTCAAACTAAACCCATCTCCAATTTCAGTTGCAGTGACCAAAACCATGACTTGCTTCGATTAACATCTTCTTCCACAATTTCTCGATCTCTCATCAAGAACCCTCACCCACTCTGCCAATTAGTTTCTCAATCTTTCTTTATAACTCTCGATCTGTTCTCGCTCTCGTACATAGCACATACATAAGCAGCTGCGCCTCCATTGTCACTTCTCTCAATTTCAAGTGAAGCTGATAAAATAAATGATTGAGAGACATATTCTCTCGAATTTAGGGTTATAATAACTTGGGTGGGATTTAGACACCCAACATTTTAGAGCCACCCAGATGCAACCCCATTAACCTTATCTTGAATGTACTTAGTACTCCTCCAAATAGAGTTTCCCCTTAACCTTGACTGGGCTCCAAATATCACTTGCCTGTAAGATGACAATTTCGTCATTTTTTGCTCAAATTGGGTGATTTCTTCTTCTTTCTTCCGCATGACTCCAAAGTAGCTATAAAACTCAAAACAAGCGTAAAATACATAATTTACAAGAAAAATAGCAGAGAAAGCATAAACAATAGATAATAAATAGGATGTATTCTACACCCTATCAAACATTCAGGAAATTGCCAGGGTAATGCTCCATAACAAGAACTTACCATTAAGGTTTTGGGGAGAAGTCTGTCTTTCTGACATGCTATTTGATCAACCGTGTTTACTTACGATCGAAACCCCTTAATACTCCTTATGAGTTGTGGTATGGAAGAAAACCCAACTTACACTATCTCAGAGTGTTTGGGAGCAAGTGCTACATCCTGAAAGATCGAGAACATAGAGGGAAGTTTGATACCAAAAGTGATGAAGGTATCTTCCTTGGCTATGCTTCTGATAGCCGTGGGTTTCGAGTATTTAATCTTAGAACCCAAGTCATGATGGAATCTGCTAATGTTATTATCGATGATATTAGTGATTTTCATCATGATAATCCTCCTACTGAATTGCCTCCAACCGTGACAATTGAATAATTCAAAGAAATCCCAGATTCAGTTGAAGTTGTCTCAACCGGTCACCGACCCGATATTTCTAGTGATAAGGAGAAGAGCACTGATCAGGCTACTCCTGATGAATAAGAACGTGTCCCTCCACGACACCTATGGGTTCAAAGAAATCATGATCCCAACAGTATTATTGGAGGAAGAGATTCTACAGCCAAAACAAGAGGACAACTTCAAAATATGTGCAATTTTGGTTGTTATCTTTCACAAGTAGAACCAAGGAATATTGATGAAGCTATGAGCAATCCCTTTTGGGTGAATGCGATGCATGAAGAGTTAAATCAATTTCAAAGACAAGACGTGTGGGAACTTGTACCTTGTCCTTCCAATATTAATATTGTTGGTACTAAATGGATATTCAAGAATAAGTCTGATGAATATGGCACAATTGTCAGAAATAAAGCAGGCTCGTCGCTCAAGGATATTCGCAGATTGAAGGTATTAACTTTGATGAAACCTTTGCACCTGTGGCACGCCTTGAGTCCATTCGACTGTTATTAACTCATGCTTGTTTTATTAAGGTTAAGCTGTTTCAAGTGGATATAAAATTCGCATTCCTAAACGGAATATTAAAGCAGGAAGTCTATGTTGCTCAACTTAAGGGTTTTGAAAACCCTGATTTCCCAGATCATGTTCTTAAGCTCAAAAAGGCATTATATGGGTTAAAACAAGCACCTAGAGCCTGGTTTAAAAAACTCACCACTTCTCTTATCAGAAAAGGTTTTTCAAGAGGCGGAGCTGATAAAACGTTGTTTACCAAATGGAGTGGGAAATATGTTGCCATTTCTCAAGTCTATGTAGATGATATCATCTATGGTTCAACTCCTGAAAAATTCGCAAAGGATTTTCAAGTATCTCTTGCTAAAGAATTTGAAATGAGCAATGTTGGTGAATTAAAATTCTTCCTAGGATTGCAAAATCAACAACATAAGGATGGAGTCTACTTATCCCAAGAAAAGTATGCAAGGGATCTTGTGTCAAGATTCGGTCTGGATAAGTCTTCACCAAAACTGACACCTATGCCCACTACTGGTAAACTGCATAGAGATGAGAAAGGAGTGAAAGTGGATCAAAAATTGTATCGATCTATTATTGGTAGCCTTTTATATCTCACATCTACTAGACCTGATATTTCTTTTAGTATTGGTTGTTGTGCTAGATTTCAGGCTAATCCAAAGGAATCTCATCTTACAGCTGCAAAAAGGATCATACGATATGTCAATCACACTGTCGGGTATGGTTTATCTTACACTTTTGATACTAACACTGATCTTTTTGCTTATTCAGATGCTGATTGGGAAGGATGTGTAGAAGACAAAAAAAAGTACTTCAGGGGGTTTCTACTATGTAGGACTGAATCTTGTGTCTTGGCATAGCAAGAATCAGAACTCACAATCCCTGTCTACATGTGAAGCAGAATATATTGCTGTTGGGTCATGTTGCACTCAACTTCTATGGATGACACAAATGCTAGTTGATTATGGAATTGATACTGGAATAACGAAGATCTTTTGTGATAACTCTAGTGCGATTCGAATCACTGAGAATCCCGTTGAGCACTCAAGAACTAAGCACATTGATATAAGGTACCATTTTATTCGAGATCTCTATGAAAATGGTATCATAAGTATGGAATTTGTTCCTTCCGAACAACAATTGGCTGATATTCTCACCAAACCATTAGACACTGCTACGTTTCAACACTTACGGCAGTCTATTGGTGTTGTCTTGGTTCATTAATTGTTTCTATGACTCTTGCCACTAAGCGTATCTAGATCCTTTGGGCAATTGAGTTTGAAACTCCAGTAAGTGTTTACCTCAATTCCATATTAGTTTCCGTAGGATTGATTTTTCTGTCAAAATTTTTTGTGTTATGTCAAAAGAAATCCTTCTTTTCTCTTGAAATTAAGGTTGCTCTTGTTGTTCTTTCGGGAATTACATATTATGGGGGAGAGTTCTTAATTGAACTTGTGCTTAATTGCCAAATCTTTGTGGGGAGTGCGGCTGTGGAAAATTTGAGGGGTTATCTTGTATCTTTAAACTCCTTGATGATTTGTAAACCAAATCACTATTGTATATGTATCATTTGAGAGGAGTTCTTGTATATATATATTTCAAAGAGGGGCTAGTTTTTGGGTTAAATTTTGTAGCAAATTTCTTAATCGAATGTTTAAGGATATGATTTAGATCCTTAGTGCCTCTTTATTTAGTTAATCTCTTGGATTAGTCAGCTGTTAGCTTTGGGGGCGCTACAGGTTAGACTAGAAAGTCTAGGATTATGAGACATACAAGTATTACTCTAACACCTAAAGAATGTGAAGAAGTAACAAGCTACAACGACGACATCATCCTTCCTCTTGAAGTTAGTAATATTGACTTGAACTGTTTCATTCCTAACGTATCTTTGAAGTCATGCTAAATTGAAAACATAACTGCGAAGCTGTGAATGATTATACTCTAGTAGTGAGACATGATCACATGATCATAGTGTTAAGGAATTAGAATACGAAGTATAACGCTTATCTTTTGAACTTCGTATATATGACATCGACATAATCGTATGAATGCTATTGTGATTATGTGTATGGGTAAAGGTGAATATTTCATTCTAGGAAACAATGTTTACATTTGTTCAAAGGAAGTACATTCATGAACTTGTTTATGAATCCAAATGGAATCGCTAGGCTTATTGGTATTGTTATTCATTGCATATCTTTGGATTACCAATATGTGTGAGTTAGTAGAACCGATCATAATTTGTTATGTATCTTGGTATAACTAATCACAGTGCCTGACTTATGATTTAGAATGACTGGTTTTTATTAGTATAACCGATCCTAAGTAATCACCTGAGATGGTATGATCTATATTTGTAATTGGTATGACCTATCCTAGTAATTGGTGTGACCGATCACAAAAGAATTGTGTAATCGATACTTGTAATTGGTGTAACCGGTCCTAGTAATTGGTGTAACCGATCCTAGTGACTTGTGTAACAGATCACAAGCAATACCATGAGTATATGGTAACCGGTACAGGAAATTGACGTAACCGATCCTGGTAACTTGTGTGTTCGATCACGAGTAATCCATATTGAGGTATAACTGATCCTTGTGATTGGTAGAACCGATTGAACCCATGATTGTGATTTGATACTTGATCAATCACACGGTTGTCTTGGAATACAGATGAACCAATTCTAAACTTTTTTGGAAGTGTGGTATAATTGATTCCAAGATTGTAAATATGAAAGAGGATTTACAAAGAAAAGATGTCAACATACTTTTAACACGAACAATAACTCTTATCTTTTATTGTGCAAAGTTATTCCTTAATTACTCAAGGAGATCCCGGTTCGAAATAAATTAAGAATCTTTTAATTAAGGTTGTTAGTTTTATATGCTTTAATTACCAGCAATTAAATGCATATCTCTAGAGAATAAAAATTAGTAATGTGCATTTACTAATTGGATATTTTCTATTGAGAGATTTCGGAAAATATTGGACAAAGCATTTCTAGGAATTATGAAAACCGATTTGGACATTTATTGTTATCTTGAGAATATTCGGTTTTGGAAAATCCTTGGTGTCCAAACATCCTTGGTCTATAAATACCTAAGTTTGCATTTCTAGCAAACTATCCTAAGAGCTAGGCAAACTTTTTATTTTTTTTTGTTTCTGGTGGAGCCATCTATTCGGACAGAAAAGTACCCTAATTAGGCGAAATCTCTTATGACCGCTCGTTTAAAGACTTCTGTGGGATCAAGAAGCTCTACGAGTGCTGTTTGTGGGAAACTAGATAATTGCAGTTTATTAGTTTTCGATTGATTTGATTGACTAACGGTTGTTGAACTTTGATTGCACCTAGTTTGTTTATTCTTGAGAATCTTCTTTTCTAATATAAGATTCACTCAAACTAGATCGAAGTGTCGACGGGATCTTTAGAACTGTTTGTAGATCTAAAGACATCTTGTGATAATCCATTGTTAACAGACTCCGTTCTGTGCGTGATTGATCACAAGAGATTCAAGTGGTGTTGTGCAGGTTTAATTGAAGATTAAAGAAGATTTAAAGACTAAGAAGATTTCTGATTGGTTTCTCATATCTTTGTGTAGCACAAACCTTGATCGGCTGGGATCCAACTGGAATCGGATTTATTCGATTGATTAGTTGCGTGAGATCGGCATTACTTTATAGTTCCTTGTAGGATTCCATACTGATTGATTGCAAATCTAACTTTGCTACTTCGGTAGTTGTTGGATAAATTGATCTAACTAGGCAAAGGAGTTTATTAGTTTAAACGGAAGATCCTTTGCATATGACTTGAGATATCTTCATCTGAAAGAATCAAGATAGTTGTTACCAAACAAATTTGTTGTTCCTTTACTGTTTGGAATACGATCTAAAGGAATTGTTCCAGTGCGTGCACTTATTGAATGTCGGAAGTGCAGGGATACTGAAGAAACTAAGTGAACTAGGTTTAGTTGCTTGGTCTCAACTATACGAAGTTTTGGTTTAGATTTTGTATAGCGGCTTAATTCTGAGAGTATTCAATTATGGACTTTTCGGTCTTTGGAGCAACTTCAACCATGGTATCAGCATCAACAATAATCTCCAGAGGAACACCATCCATGATTTCAGCATCGACAAGTATCTCTGGAGCGTAATCATTCATGGTCTCAGCACCAACAACGGTCTCAAGAGCAACATCCTCAGGTCTTCATCAACTAATCATTCTCTGAAGTGTTACACATGAAGCAGACTTTTCTAAGAACCGATGATTCACATCAAGATGTATAGACCTGATAACATGCTCACATGAAAGTCTTCCCAAAGCTGGCACGACTGGTGGGAATAATCCAAAGTCTTCTACAAGATGTTCTCATCAGCTCTACAAATGAGATACAACACACTTCAGGCCATGGGTTTGCAACAACGTACCAATAGACGAGGAATGGGACAATGCTTCCTCAACAAAAGATGTTCGTCTATGTCTCTTTTACAACATACCAAAAGGGCGCATTAATCGGACATACGAGCTGAAAGATATGGCCTTTACAACCAGGTTTATGAAGTCTGAAAATTCTGTACGGGATTACAAATCACAAATGTGCACGCTTCGTTGGCTGACCTATACAACTCCGAATTGATTGATTCTTTTCTCATGTGACAACTCAGTCTCTTAGATTCAAAGATTGGGGTCAAGCATCAGATTTCGACGTCGTATGAGGTTCCTACAGCTTCCTGAGCATACAACATGTAAGCAGCAATTCTTAGAAGGGATTCATAACTTCCACAGTCGATCGGTGTCCACCAGGTATTTTCGCTAAGTCCTTCATCAAGTCCAACACTCGTGGTTCCGGGATCTCCGGTGCTAGTCAATCATCGCAAAAGGAATGCTACCACCGGGACATGCCACCATGGTCATTACATCATCCTCTCTTGAGAGCAACCTCAGTTATGGTCCCGTGACCAGGGTTTCAGAAGTGATGTTTCTACGACTGACAGAAATAAGATGGCACTGCAAGCACCATGCTCATGTATCAATCAAAGGGTCCTGATATCTAATGAATAAATGACATTAAATCCTTCAACAACCATTCAAGACACAAGCGAATGGTCTAAAAGCACAACATGAGTGTTTTACAGCAAGCTCGTCTGAGATGATTTTACACTGTCCTGTACAAACCGACGAGCTGGGAGCAATTGTGAATAATCTAGGGATGGATCATATACCATTCTCTTCGTATGATTGTACTCTACAACATATCCGAAATTCAAAGCAATTGAAGAAATGAGCAAGGATATGTGGCCGAAACATTGGACAACATACAATCTGAAAAAGTTCTGAAAGTCTCCTGGAAGTTTACTGTTTCGCCTTTTTCAGGCCATAAACATGCTCAAAATTCAAAAATCTTCTTTAGTAAAGCTTGGATATTTTCTGGGCTTGAAGATACATATGCAGATCGCGAAAATCTGACTATGAACGAAGATTCTACGGTTTTTTTGCTAAAATGCTGAAGTCTGAAATTTTCTGGAGATATACTTACTGGGGGAGTCTCTAAATCATTTGAAGGCTTGGCAATGCTGAAATCTCCATTGGCAACGCCGCTATCTCCATTCGGTTCGGGATTTTGGGAATTCTCCATATTCCCATATCCCAAAGAAGAGCACGCTTCATCGACATGATGCTTATCTACAATAGTTTCTTCCTGGATTCATCAACAACAATTATTATTATTTCATTCAAGGATATGCCACGATCACCTGCACGAAAAAGGATACTTACATCGACTTCTTCATCAGTGCTGGATTCATGAGTTATTTGCCCGGGAACAAGTTGAAGACCGTCAATCGATGGAGCAAAAGTCTGAAAAGAAATAACAAACCTTGGTCTCATGATCCTAATTGCACGGGAAAAGTCATGACACAAGGAGCGCTAAGAACTCACCAAATAAATGGCTGGGGACTAAACGTCATTTCTTAACATCATGTAGTCCTTACTTCTGGGTTCTCCGCTCCCGTAGACTTTCTTACATTTCCGTGGAGTCTACATTGATCCAGGATCTCACTGCACGATCATCCTATGGTAAAGCTAATGAAATAACCAGGAGTACAACTCAGTATGAAGGATCTCTCACCATCACCCAGAGGTTCCAGAAGTACCATTTCTTAAAGTTTCATCCGTAGAGATGTTATCTCTGGAAACACCATCTTTGGAAGTATCATCATGGGAGTCAGTCATTCTCGCAAAGTGGCTACTTCAGCACATCGTTCATACAAAGCGCAGGCTTCGACAGAACAATGAATCATGGAATAAATGTGCTCACAACAGAGTCTACAAAAATGGTAACCATCCAACTCTTACCTATTTACAATTTCACTAGCTGTAGTGATTACAATCTCGAGAATTCGTTCGCTCCTTCAAACCTGCAAAGACGAACAAAATTCCTTATTCAAAATCATGACTTGATTTTCATAAAACCGTGAACAACCCACGAAAATTTTTACTATGTAAACATTCACTGGTTTTCAAAATTGGACAGACTTCCATTCTACAATTGTGAAAACTCACATACAGATATTATTTCACCATGTATGATTGTCTACTTTCAACAGTTGTTCAAAATCAAAACATTGATTTTACTAAATATATATATTTAACGTGAAACTCACGTAAATTTGAAAAATATATCTATATATTTTTTGCTTCCTCGCACGAGCATCTGTCTTTGAAGCGAGAGTATATTTTCAAAGATTTCCGAAAGCTCGAAGATAAAAATTTTCATGAAAGCTCATAAACAAAATTTTATTACTAACAGACGCACGTCTGTTCAAAAAAAAAAAAAAATCTCTCGTATGAGCATCCACCTTTGAAACGAGAGTTTATTCCACTTTGTGAAATATCACGTATTTAAAAAATAAAATTTTGTTTTCATGAAAGCTCATAGACAAAATTTTTATCATTAAACTCAGGTCTATTTTGTTTGTTCCTTAAACTAACGAAAGAACGAGCGTCTATTCCTAAAACAAGGATTTATTTTCGGGCCCGGCCCTTGAATCCTAAACCGACCAAGGTTCCAGCATCGAATCAGCGGTTCTATACAAATTTATGCTCACTGGATGATGCTCTATTATGCCACTGGGGTTTCCGCTCAAACCGTGGTTTGCACATTCAGTCAAAATCCGGTAATGTCTTATCTTATGACTAAGTTCAATTACTTATTTCTGTTTGTACCTGGAAAATCACCATTCAATGCTGACTGAGGAACATGACTGTTCCTCACTAAGCATGGGACTTAATGTAGATGGTGGATTTTTGACAAAGGTTAAAATTGTAAAACTATACTCCGGATCCGGCAATCGGATGAGTATTGAGGCCCATGTCTCTCATTAAAGCATGAAAGCTCATGCCATAAATCTCTGACTGAGAAGGCTGTCTCTCAGAGTATATGTAGATGTGTAGTCTCCCAGCTGAGGCCACGACACATCTCATGAATACTGACCAATTTTAGTAATTACTCCGGATCCGGCAATCGGATGAGTATTGAGACTCATGTCTCTAAGCGTGAAAGCTCATGCCATAAAACCTCGATCGAGAAAGTCTCTCAGAGAAGATGTAGATGTGTAGTCTCCCAGCTGAGACCACGGCACATCTCATACTGTATAGAATCGCAAGATTGGACGGCTCCTAGACAACATGTTTGCTAGTATAGAGCAATAATGTCTTCAGGATGCAACCAGGTTTTCCCTGACTGTACAAGAGGAATATGACACTCCAGAAAGTTCATATTTCTCAACCTTCAGATAATTAATGCTCCTAGATAGGAAGCCCTGCTAGTATAGAGCCATCAGTTAATTATCTCTAATTGCTTGAATATCCAACAATATTCTACGATTCTTCGTTATATTTCGTCACTTCAATTCGTGGTTCTTCTGTTGAGAATTCCACGGGTTAGTGATAAATATTCAACGAAACAGGCATCTGAGCATCGAATAAGCCTTGACTAAAATGGTGCAAGTGTACTTAGCAATAATGCACAGACCAGCATTTGAATGCGCAAATGAGCATTTCAAAAATATGAATGAACGATGAACCTATGCAAAATAGGAAGGAAAAATAATAATAATAAAATATTAGCAAAGGCGCCAGGGGTCTGGGCTCATCAGCTGGCCGGTCATGCCGTGACCGATCCGCGCCCAATTTTATATTTTGTCATATTTTATTATTTTTCCCTGATCTCGTGAAAATTCTCTCGTTCGAGCAAATCTCCTTCGTTTCAAGGAAATTCTCTAATCTCATGATTTTATCAAAGAAATAATAAAATTAGGGAAAGGTGTCGCGGGGACCGAGCACCATTGGCCGGCCATGCCCTAGTCGTGGCCGGTCCCACACCTCACGTCCCCATTATTTTATTATTTCTCTCAAATTATGAAAATTCCCTGATTTCATGAATTTTCCCTAAAACCATGAAAATTCCCTAATTTTATGAATTTTCTCTAAAATCATGAAAAATATTATAAAATTAGGAAAACTCGTGGGACCGAGCTCTAGCCAGCCGGTCCCACATGCCTATTATTTTATTATTATTTGTTGTTTTGTTTTCCTGATTCAATGAAAACTCCCTGATTTCAACAAAATACCTTGGTTTCAACAAATCTCTTTGATTTTATGAAAATTCCTAAAATCATAAAAAATTACATAAAATTGTTAAGAGTGCCCTGGGACCGTGCCCGTTGGCGTGCCGGCCATGCCTTGCCCATGGCCGGTCCCACACTCCATCATTCCCTATTTTATTATTATTATTTTATCTCCCTCATCTCATGGAAGTTCCCTAATTTCATAAAACTCTCCAGTTTCATGGAATTTCCCTCAAATCAGAGAAAGTACATAAAATTTCATAAAACTGGGAAAGTATGGGACTGTGCTTGTCAACCGGACGGCCATGCCCTAGCCATGGTCGGTCCCACACCTTGCAATTCCCTGTTTTATTTATCATTTTTCATCATCTCATGTATTTTTCCTAGTTTCAGCAAAACCCTGGATTCTGCATATTTTATCAGAATGTTGCTCAAATGCGCATCGGAAAATACTGAAACTCTCAGGACTAAGACACGGACACTATGGTGACACGAGCACATCCCCTTGACCGACCAAGGGTGGCTCTAAGGCCTGTTTTCCGGTCCCACATGTTTTAATGATTTTAACCTAATTTGCTCAATTGCTCATATTAGGTTCAAACTTCTTCCAAACAATTAAGTGTTTGCTTGAACGACCATCCATTGGTCCTTCGGACATCAAGAGTCGGTCTCATGACCTCCTGGTTGGTTCCTCATCTCTTCATGGATAGGTTTTGTTATTTGTCGCTCACACGAGCATTATTTCAATAAATGATTAAACCAGCATTTAATCATTCTTTCACCAACTGGTCCTCAAGAGACTTTGGTATTTTGTTCATTCGAGAATCTGGGATTACATGGTGAACTTATCATCCCATGTTGCCGGTCCCTGTTTCACTTGATTTGCAATAAATCATCATTTCAGTAAAATTAGGGTTTTGAATTCAGAGCTCCGTAGAAACATGATTCTGAGCAGATTCAAATACTCTGATAATTCTATGTTGATTCCATGATCAACATTTTTATTTATTTTGCTCGACCCAACAATCAATATCTTAAGTTAATATTTTATTTGGTCCTGCTACCAACAATCCATCGAATGAGCAACATTCGCTCAAACCGGCAATATTTGCCCGAATCAGCAATATTTGCTCAAATTTAAGAATATTGGTTCAACTATCAATATTCAATAATTCAGCAACACAGCTTGCTCGTAATCAACATAATAATACCTTGTCTCAGCAGACATATTTAATTCATGAGTTTCAGAACATTTGCAAATCATGTTCAACTCAGCAATACATGGACTCATCGTCCCATAAAGTCAGCAACTGACTTCACAAATCACGAGATTTCAATCATGTCACATGGGGGATATTAACTAGGGTTTTGGTATGGCGGTCTACGACACGTGTGTTCACCCACGATGAGAATGTGAGCAAGTCGTGTAATCAGTTGGAAAAGTCAGCAAAGTAGTGGGTGGAAAATTAACCAAGTCTCCGCACGATGAGCAACTGGTTTTAACACGATTTCCCACTTCCCCGCTCTCTGATTCCAGCAAACTGTCACACTTCATGGGATCATGGTGTTTTCAACTCCGGAATTATAAAACGTCTCTGAATCCTCATTGAAAGGACAAGATTCGAACACTCGAACATTCGTCTAAAAGAATTCTCGGCAAGTTCATACAAACAATCTTTCGTCTACAAGAACTCATCGTCTGAGCATTCACTCTCAATTGAGCAAAATTCAATCATTCAGAGCATTCTTACGCTGAATTCAAAACACACCTATAATCTCAGATCACCATTGATCTCACGCATTTCTCAGCTTCCCTCCTACAGATCAACCCATCCTCTCTTGTGACCGAATTGAATCTGGAATGGCCATTGTTCTTGGTTTAGGTCGGAGTCTTACAGATTGATCTCTCGAACTTAAAGCACTCCCTTCTTGCAGTGCATCTGTATGAGGTTTAACATTTCGCTCGGTTCAAGGATTCTCCATA
The DNA here is from genome assembly GCA_023531295.1 of Papaver armeniacum. NCBI lineage: Eukaryota > Viridiplantae > Streptophyta > Magnoliopsida > Ranunculales > Papaveraceae > Papaver > Papaver armeniacum. Next base: position 402,079 of record JAJJWW010013761.1, read on the forward strand.
CGGTCGACTCTTCAATTCCGTAAAAACCAGCAAATCGTTTTTTCCCATCTATAAATTCATATGGATCTCTTCGGACCAATTCAACAACCCACGGTTTCTGGTAAAAAGTATGCTTTAGTTATGGTAGATGATTACACCAGATTCACTTGGGTCGCATTTCTGTCTCATAAGAATGAAACCCTTGATGAATTCAAGATTATTTTTAAAAGAATCCAGAACGAACAAGGTCGCAAACTAAAGAAAATTAGGAGTGACCGTGGAACTGAATTCAAAGACACTAAAGTGTTTGAATTTTGTGACGAACTGGGGATTATTCAACAATACTCACCACTCATTACTCCTCAAGCTAATGGAGTTGCAGAAAGAAAAAATAGGAACATTGATGCGTGTCGTAACCACAACAAATTAATTAATATTTTTCCACCTAATTAACAAGTAATATAGTGTAGTCAAGTTCGTTCCCACGAGGAGCAAGAGATTCTTAGTTGTAAAAATTGTCACAAAATGGGGGGTGTAAAGCAAAAGAAAGTAAACAAAGCAATTAAAAGATAAGTTAAAATCAATAAGAGAAACAAGATCAAGGAATCCTTCTTCGTTGCAAAACAATGAATCAAGTTATGTTGTTTTCTACTTGTTATTAGTCACAGATTATCACCAACCGTAGGATAGCAGGTTCGCTTAGCTAACCCCTAAAATCCCTTATTTCACTGAGTAACAAGTCCGCTTAGTTATCGATTCTATTCAAAAGAACCACCTTGAGGTTCGCTTACAAGATGTAATTCCCGAATGCATTAAGATTTATGAATTTAGGTTTAGTACTAGTAGTTAAACTCGGTTCGCTTGGTCCACTTTCTAGCGTTGTTTTCACACACAATTGCTCCACGGAATCCCTCCGCAAGATCTCGTGTTTGCTACTTATGTAAGAGTCAAGAAACGATTACTTATCCCCTAACTTTCACTAGCTTTAGATCAATTAACAAATCAATTTAGTTGGCCACCCAAACAATCTATCAATCAACCATGAATGTATAAACATTCCTATTAGCAAAAACAAACGATAATCATGTGAAAAACTTCAAGATAGAATTGAAAACAAAAACTCAAATCATATATTAAGAACTAAGAATTCATCCTCAATCAATAAGAAAATTAGCTACTCATGTTTTTGAAATTCACACAAATAATTAAAAGGAGAATTTTTCAAGTTCACACAAATAATTAAAAGAAGAATTTTGAAAAGCAAGCAAAAACACAAGTGTTGTGTGTGTAAAAGGTGTGTAAAAGTGTGTAGAGAACTTCTCTATTTATAGGCTTCAATGTTCTCCAAATCTTCAAAGGAATAGAATCCTCATTCCATAATAATTCAATTTCCAAATTCAAGTCTTTCTCAAATCTTCCATCTTCTCTTTCCAAATTTGAACCAAATTCTCCATCCAATTCCAAATCCAAGTCTTCACACCCATGAGTCTAGAATACTCTTCACAAAATTCTGCACATATTGGTCCGCCGGAAAATTACTGGGATCACCGGAATCCGGCCAGAAAACGGCACCGGATAGTGTCTGCCGGTCACCTGAATGTTCTTATAGTTAACAGAATATTCCGTCAGTCCACCGTCAAATGTAACAGTCAAGATGGTCTTCAGTTAGTCCACTGGGTCAAAGAGGAGTGTATTCAGACACCGAGTCAGCTTCTAACTCGGCTGACTGGTCTTACTCAGCTGAGTTGGATCGGTCATCGCTGAGTTGAATCGTCGGCATTAAAATCCGACAGAGTCTCGGCTGTTTTCTGGGATTTCTAGGCCACATTCATGCCGTTCTTTTCTTCACCTGTTAAGAACCTAACACATACATCTAATGCTCTGCAATGTGGCTTTCCTGCAATTCATACACAAGCACTTTCAGCTCAATTGTTGCATTTTATCTGCACCTGCAACATCAACTCAGCACCACCAGAACCACCAACACCAGTTGCTCCTCTAGGCTGAGCTGAACACTTCTTCTTCCAACCCAAACCCATCTTCTATTCATCCATACAATCCATCACAGCAACATCGGATTCTCGGAACCATCTCTGTGACATGGAAACATTTCCAATTTTCTTCACTGCTTCTCGATTTCAACCAGCGGCCACCAATAGCACCAGAAAGTCGAACCCATTCTCGTACCCATGACAATCACCATGGCAGCAACAGATTCAAACCAAAACCCATTCTTCCATCATCTCGAATTCAGAAGCAAACCCCAATTTACATCCTCTTTACTCTTGTTCATCGAATTGTTTCCATAATTGCTTTTCGATCTGATTGCAGCTTTTATTTCAAATCCAAGAGCAGAATCATCTCACAATCTTACTCCATCTTCAACCTCCATCGAATTCATCTTCAGAAACCCTAATTGCAACTTCGAATTCAAACTAAACCCATATCCAATTTCAGTTGCAGTGACCAAAACCATGACTTGCTTCGATTAACATCTTCTTCCACAATTTCTCGATCTCTCATCAAGAACCCTCACCCACTCTGCCAATTAGTTTCTCAATCTTTCTTTATAACTCTCGATCTGTTCTCGCTCTCGTACATAGCACATACATAAGCAGCTGCGCCTCCATTGTCACTTCTCTCATTTTCAAGTGAAGTTGATAAAATAAATGATTGAGAGACATATTCTCTCGAATTTAGGGTTATAATAACTTGGGTGGGATTTAGACACCCAACATTTTAGAGCCACCCAGATGCAACCCCATTAACCTTAGCTTGACTGTACTTAGTACTCCTCCAAATAGAGTTGCCCCTTAACCTTGACTGGGCTCCAAATATCACTTGCCTGTAAGATGACAATTTCGCCTTTTTTTGCTCAAATTGGGTGATTTCTTCTTCTTTCTTCCGCATGACTCCAAAGTAGCTATAAAACTCAAAACAAGCGTAAAATACATAATTTACAAGAAAAATAGCAGAGAAAGCATAAACAATAGATAATAAATAGGATGTATTCTACACCCTATCAAACATTCAGGAAATTACCAGGGTAATGCTCCCTAACAAGAACTTACCATTAAGGTTTTGGGGAGAAGCTGTCTTTACAACATGCTATTTGATCAACCGTGTTTACTTACGATCGAAACCCCTTAATACTCCTTATGAGTTGTGGTATGGAAGAAAACCCAACTTACACTATCTCAGAGTGTTTGGGAGCAAGTGCTACATCCTGAAAGATCGAGAACATAGAGGGAAGTTTGATACCAAAAGTGATGAAGGTATCTTCCTTGGCTATGCTTCTGATAGCCGTGGGTTTCGAGTATTTAATCTTAGAACCCAAGTCATGATGGAATCTGCTAATGTTATTATCGATGATATTAGTGATTTTCATCATGATAATCCTCCTACTGAATTGCCTCCAACCGTGACAATTGAATAATTCAAAGAAATCCCAGATTCAGTTGAAGTTGTCTCAACTGTCACTGACCCTGATATTTCTAGTGATAAGGAGAAGAGCACTGATCAGGCTACTCCTGATGAATAAGAACGTGTCCCTCCACGACACCTCTGGGTTCAAAGAAATCATGATCCCAACAGTATTATTGGAGGAAGAGATTCTACAACCAAAACAAGAGGACAACTTCAAAATATGTGCAATTTTGGTTGTTATCTTTCACAAGTAGAACCAAGGAATATTGATGAAGCTATGAGCAATCCCTTTTGGGTGAATGCGATGCATGAAGAGTTAAATCAATTTCAAAGACAAGACGTGTGGGAACTTGTACCTTGTCCTTCCAATATTAATATTGTTGGTACTAAATGGATATTCAAGAATAAGTCTGATGAATATGGCACAATTGTCAGAAATAAAGCAGGCTCGTCGCTCAAGGATATTCGCAGATTGAAGGTATTGACTTTGATGAAACCTTTGCACCTGTGGCACGCCTTGAGTCCATTCGACTGTTATTAACTCATGCTTGTTTTATTAAGGTTAAGCTGTTTCAAGTGGATATAAAATTCGCATTCCTAAATAGAATATTAAAGCAGGAAGTCTATGTTGCTCAACTTAAGGGTTTTGAAAACCCTGATTTCCCAGATCATGTTCTTAAGCTCAAAAAGGCATTATATGGGTTAAAACAAGCACCTAGAGCCTGGTTTAAAAAACTCACCACTTCTCTTATCAGAAAAGGTTTTTCAAGAGGCGGAGCTGATAAAACGTTGTTTACCAAATGGAGTGGGAAATATGTTGCCATTTCTCAAGTCTATGTAGATGATATCATCTATGGTTCAACTCCTGAAAAATTCGCAAAAGATTTTCAAGTATCTCTTGCTAAAGAATTTGAAATGAGCAATGTTGGTGAATTAAAATTCTTCCTAGGATTGCAAAATCAACAACATAAGGATGGAGTCTACTTATCCCAAGAAAAGTATGCAAGGGATCTTGTGTCAAGATTCGGTCTGGATAAGTCTTCTCCAAAACTGACACCTATGCCCACTACTGGTAAACTGCATAGAGATGAGAAAGGAGTGAAAGTGGATCAAAAATTGTATCGATCTATTATTGGTAGCCTTTTATATCTCACATCTACTAGACCTGATATTTCTTTTAGTGTTGGTTGTTGTGCTATATTTCAGGCTAATCCAAAGGAATCTCATCTTACAGCTGCAAAAAGGATCATACGATATGTCAATCACACTGTCGGGTATGGTTTATCTTACACTTTTGATACTAACACCGACCTTTTTGCTTATTCGAGATCTTTGATTGGGAAGGATGTGTAGAAGACAAAAAAAAAGTACTTCAGGGGGTTTCTACTATGTAGGACTGAATCTTGTGTCTTGGCATAACAAGAATCAGAACTCACAATTCATGTCTACATGTGAAGCAGAATATATTGCTGTTGGGTCATGTTGCACTCAACTTCTATGGATGACACAAATGCTAGTTGATTATGGAATTGATACTGGAATAACGAAGATCTTTTGTGATAACTCTAGTGCGATTCGAATCACTGAGAATCCCGTTGAGCACTCAAGAACTAAGCACATTGATATAAGGTACCATTTTATTCGAGATCTCTATGAAAATGGTATCATAAGTATGGAATTTGTTCCTTCCGAACAACAATTGGCTGATATTCTCACCAAACCATTAGACACTGCTACGTTTCAACACTTACGGCAGTCTATTGGTGTTGTCTTGGTTCATTAATTATTTTTATGGCTCTTGCCACTAAGCGTATCTAGATCCTTTGGGCAATTGAGTTTGAAACTCCAGTAAGTGTTTACCTCAATTCCGTATTTGTTTCCGTAGGATTGATTTTTCTGTCAAAATTTTTTGTGTTATGTCAAAAGAAATCCTTCTTTTCTCTTGAAATTAAGGTCGCTCTTGATGTTCTTTCGGGAATGACATATTATGGGGGAGAGTTCTTAATTGAAATTGTGATTAATTGCAAAATCTTTGTGGGGAGTACGGCTGTGGAATATTTGAGGGGTTATCTTGTATCTTTAAACTCCTTGATGATTTGTAAACCAAATCACTATTGTATATGTATCATTTGAGAGGAGTTCTTGTATATATATATTTCAAAGCGGGGCTAGTTTTTGGGTTAAATTTTGTAGCAAATTTCTTAATCGAATGTTTAAGGATATGATTTAGATCCTTAGTGCCTCTTTATTTAGTTAATCTCTTGGATTAGTCAGCTGTTAGCTTTGGGGGCGCTACAGGTTAGACTAGAAAGTCTAGGATTATGAGACATACAAGTATTACTCTAACACCTAAAGAATGTGAAGAAGTAACAAGCTACAACGACGACATCATCCTTCCTCTTGAAGTTAGTAATATTGACTTGAACTGTTTCATTCCTAACGTATCTTTGAAGTCGTGCTAAATTGAAAACATAACTGCGAAGCTGTGAATGATTATACTCTAGTAGTGAGACATGATCACATGATCATAGTGTTAAGGAATTAGAATACGAAGTATAACGCTTATCTTTTGAACTTCGTATATATGACATCGACATAATCGTATGAATGCTATTGTGATTATGTGTATGGGTAAAGGTGAATATTTCATTCTAGGAAACAATGTTTACATTTGTTCAAAGGAAGTACATTCATGAACTTGTTTATGAATCCAAAGGGAATCGCTAGGCTTATTGGTATTGTTATTCATTGCATATCTTTGGATTACCAATATGTGTGAGTTACTAGAACCGATCATAATTTGTTATGTATCTTGGTATAACTAATCACAGTGCCTGACTTATGATTTAGAATGACTGGTTTTTATTAGTATAACCGATCCTAAGTAATCACCTGAGATGGTATGATCTATATTTGTAATTGGTATGACCTATCCTAGTAATTGGTGTGACCGATCACAAAAGAATTGTGTAATCGATACTTGTAATTGGTGTAAACGGTCCTAGTAATTGGTGTAACCGATCCTAGTGACTTGTGTAACAGATCACAAGCAATACCATGAGTATATGGTAACCGGTACAGGAAATTGACGTAACCGATCCTGGTAACTTGTGTGTTCGATCACGAGTAATCCATATTGAGGTAGAACTGATCCTTGTGATTGGTAGAATCGATTGAACCCATGATTGTGATTTGATACTTGATCAATCACACGGTTGTCTTGGAATACAGATGAACCAATTCTAAACTTTTTTGGAAGTGTGGTATAATTGATTCCAAGATTGTAAATATGAAAGAGGATTTACAAAGAAAAGATGTCAACATACTTTTAACACGAACAGTAACTCTTATCTTTTATTGTGCAAAGTTATTCCTTAATTACTGTTGATGGTGGATTTTCATTTAAGGTTAAAATTGTAAAAACCGGAAAAAATTATGCGCTGACATCTTGTAAAAGATAAAGCCATTAATAAGTGTTGGATACTCCCTCACTTAATTCACCAAGAATGGAGCATGTGGCAACAATCCCATTCTGTGAATACATGAAATTCCTCCGAGGTTGGAGCATGTGGCAACAATCCCTTCTGTGAATTTCATATCAGCCTTGTATTTCCGGTACTCATTATCGGTGTGGCATGACGATCGAGTGTTACTCTTCTGAGTAACACGAACCTCCAAGCACTATAATGAAACCATGTACGAAATACCCGTGCAGGCCGACTCTCGGTGTGTTATACTAGCCCGATTGAGCCCCTCTCGGTGTGTTATACTATCCCGATTGAGCATCCGGATGACCATATCAGCCGGATATGATCGATCGCAGATCATCCAACTCCATAAGCATGATTGGATGACCCCCAGATCAATTCCATCACCCCCAAGCAGGTATGGAATACCCACGGCCGACCCCGCATGGTCGGTCATTGGCCTAGCTTGCCAAAAAACCGTTCATACCAAGCATTATGGACGGAAAACCCTAAATTAGGGTTTGCGGCATATTACATGTGTCGCAAAACAGTCTCAACCATCCATCTTCGCAGGTATAGATGGAGGGTGTAGATGTAGACTCAAAGGGCCCAGAGCATGTCAACACGATCACCGTGTGCCCGCCTACACACTTGACCAATCGGTCAAGACCAACCATGCTTGGTTGCAACAAATTCGTACGCCCAAAAGGGAGCATGGCGCACGGCTTTGGAAGCCAAAATTAGGGTTTCAAGCCATCACGCGCGTCCATCTTCTCCGGCACGAATGGAGGGTCACAGATTAGATTAAGCAGGGCCGGTCATACCAGCATGACCACCGTGGGCCCATCTACCTCCTCATGTGTTCGGCCAAGGCATATCATGCCTGGTTAATCCAAAACGTGCGTCCAAACTTGCGTGGCCGCGCCTCCCAAACCACAAACTGATCTCGACCACTCAACTTCACCGGACGATTTGAGTGGCTTAGATCACGTTTTCATGGGATAGTCAGGTATAGGTGTGAACACTAGACTACCACCTACACGTTGGTATGATCGACCAAGACCGACCAAGATGGGTCGTCTTGAAACGCGTGCCCAAACTAGGGATGTCACGCGGATTCCAACTCCTTTGCGGCAATGGATTTCTGCCGCAAACCGATCTCAACCACTCAACTTTACCGGTCAAATTGAGTGGCCTAGATCGCGCCTTCATGGGACAGTGAGGTATGGACGTGCACACACTGGCATGCTTGTCTACACACATGCCGGTCGGTCCTCTCCAAATCCCTTTCCATGCTTGGTTTCGACCAAGATGAAGAGTGATGCTTGCGCACCTCTTCAAAAAAACCCTAACATTCGTTAACGGCCGCGAGATGAGTGTCTCAAAGATCATCGCATCCGTCCAACTTCACCGACTTGGTTATACAACCCTGGTCAAGAGTTATTTGTTAGTGAGGCGTCATTACCCATCACTTTACCACACCATAATGCAGTACCTGCACAAAATACACATGATACTTCACAAGTATCGACTTCCTGAATAACACAGTTATTCAATTCAGCATTACATGCTATCTTTCGTGGATCCACAATCCACACATTCCAATATCAATCATGTCACAAAGCGGGGGGATACATACTGGGGTATTGGTGCGGCGGTTTACAACGTGCGGCGTGCAACGCGCCATCACAAGAACGTGTCGGGAAGTCATGGACGGTTAGAGATGAACGGGAGAAGTGGGCAAGACCGGTCGTGTGGCACCGACGCACAACTCCACTACTCCATCACTCCACTTCCTCCACTTCCCACGAGAGACGTGAATAAGGCTCAATGACTTGTATAAATAGGTTCTCCGCCCTATTTCAAACAACAACACAAGTTCAGACGAGACAGAAAATCAAGTGTTAATACATAAAACGTATTCCAACACCCAGAGATTTCTTGCATCAATCACAAGCCTGCTCACTTTTCTGTTACAAGTCATAAGCAAGCCAACACCTTCACAATCTCAACACCTTCTTCGCTTCCCTCCCTAAGATCAACCCCATCTCCTTCACTTTGTGACCGAAACGAGTCTGGAACGGCCATTTCTTGGTTTAGGCCGGACTTGCACAGATTGATCTCTCGAATCTACAAGCACTCACCGCGCAGTGCATTTGTTTAAGGTTTAAATTCATTCCTCATCCACACCCAAAATTATCAAATTTTGCAGGAGTAGTTTTCACCCATAAACAATTGGCGACCACAGTGGGAGGTTGATCTCTCGGTTGCAAAAAATTGAATTCTCAATTCTTCGGTTTTGATCTCACGATGTATCCTCACTCGGAGATCACAGGTGGTTCAGATATCATGGGAAGTGTAGCTAGAATGCTGGAGGATGTCTTGGCAAATCAAGCCGGTATCGCTAGAAGACAGAGCGAGACATTCCGCCTTTTGAATGATATAACAGTGCAATTACAAGAAGGGTCGACAGGCGTCTGCTCAAACAGTGCAAGAAACGCTGGATCCTTAGTCAGGAGTCACACCTTTACCGGTGGAGAGGCAAAAAGAGCGCGCAACCGCAGGAGACTCAGGAAAGACGAACAACATGGTCCAGCCGACGAAGACTCGAGGCAACTCCACAGAGGAAAAGACTTGTCCGGGGTACCAAAACGTCTACCGGATAAAGAAATGGAGCCTGCAGCTTACGGATCCCTGCTGGAAGATTTATATCTCAAGACCCTTGTCGAAGCCTGGAAGACTGTTCAATCCGCATCGACCTTTCAACTAAGTGAAGAAATGCTTGAGGAAGGAGAGATAAATCAAGGGACACGTGAGTACGAGAGGATGGGAACGTTCAATTCGATCACTCACAGCGGTGATATTACAACACCTCCCATCACCAGAGCCAGAGCGCCGCAAATCCGGCATCTCATCAAATGTAACACCTCTTCCGGTAGTCACAGAGCAACAACTCCCACTCCTTCATCGGGACGAGGAGCCGGAGGGACGAGAGGAGGACCATCCCCCATTACCATTCGAGACTTGATGGAGAAGCGGGAAGTTCTCGCTAAGACTCAAACGGATATGGCCGCAACTCGTAAAGAGGTACTCACTTTTCTTAAGACATTAACCGATCGATTTCCACAAGACCCAACAGCCCCCGGAGCCAACAAGGAATGCATTCAACGCACCGGAAAAGGTACTTAGCGGCGCGGACCTACATGGACACGATCAAAGAAGCGACATCGATATGAGCGGTCATGTCATGGAGACTCCTATCTTTGGGACTGATCCTCACAACGATCCTCCTCAAGTCAATAGTTTCACTATGAACCGAGAGGTCGGTGGATCGGGAAGCGTTTTCTCTAGTGGAAAGTTTATATGAACTTTCACACCTCTCGAAGAATCGGCGCACGGAGACATTTTTTGCTGCAATCAACCAGAGGAAGGTCACAACCGTGCCCTACATGTCACCGCACGCATCAAGAATTTAGAGTTCAAGACGGCCCTTATCGACACGGGAGCGTCATCGAATGTGATTACTTTCAAGACTCTCGGGACATCCAAGGTTCTCCCGGGAAAGATCGTACGGGAACCTACCACAATGACGGACTTCGAGGGAAACCAAACCAAGCACATACGGGAGAAGCTCCGCGGAAAAGAATCGAGACAAGTTCGTTGCATCCCACTCCCCACGTTGGCGTCAATTCGGGAAGAAGACCGGCTTGCATCATTGAGGGCTAGTACCCACGATGCATCTTTCTTGTGAAGCATTCTTCTCCATGCTGTGAAGACACGACCCACGTTCACACGAAGAGGGAACGAACTTTTATGGAGAGTCGTGACCAGAAAGGGAAAACGGTATACCGACACTGCCATTATCAATTAGCAGGGGAGACTGTTACCAGTCTCTCCACCTAATGGAATGCTACAACAACAACAAACCACAAGAGCAAGTGCTAGATGCTCCACAACAGCTGCAAGAGGGCACCAACTCCACAACCGATGAGATTGAAATCGTTGAGGAATCTCCTAGGCCTATCTCCATCAGCTCAACCTTGTGTACGGATAAACGCACGAAGCTCGTGGAACTTCTCAAAGAGTACCAAGACATATTCGCTTGGAGATATGAAGAAATGTCGGATTTAGATGAAAATTGGTCACCCATCATCTACATGTCATACACGGATCCAAGTCGGTTAAACGATTGCGATTAGGAAAACGGTCTTTGCATAGACTTCAGAGACTTGAACATGTGCTTCTCCAAAAACGATCCTCCTCTACCTAACATCGACATGTTAGTATATGCAACCAGCGGACACGGCATGTTCTCCTCCATGGATGGATGTAGCGGCTACAACCAGATAAGGATGTACGAGCATGATGCAAGTAAGATAGCTTTTCGAACCCCTCTCGGAAATTGTTATTATACCATACTGCCATTTTGTTTAAAGAATGACGGTGCAACGTATCAACGCTCTATCACGACAATCTTCCACTGGAGCCGATACCTCAAGGGAGCAGCCTCAAGAAGATAACGATGTCCACGCGTCATATCGAACAAGATCCGGGCGAGTCACTCTATCAGACAGCGGTCGAACAAGATCCGGGCGAGTCACTCTATCAGACAGCGGTCGAATAAGATCCAGGCGAGTCACTTTATCAGACAGTGGTACATGTCTATCATGCTATGTTGGAGAATCCGCGCTTTTAGTCATCCTCCGGAGCTGTTGAACGCTCATCTACAACAACATATGCCCTGATAGAAAGAAACAGGCCTGCCGGTAATGAAGAGCCTCATAATGTTTGTAGGGGCATATATCTCACCAACAGGCGATACAACCTTCAGCCTTTTGTAAGCAGTTCCCCGAAGAAGCAAGAGGAAAACCACCGAGATACAACATCCTGCGCGTCCGTCAACTCCAACTCCAGTACCACATGCACGACTCCCACAATGATGAAACAATGTCCAAGATATTCCATATCTGGCTCGACAACAACTACTACGAACAAACCATGTAAACCACACTTGGGGACTGAGGCTCAGCATGAAGTTCCTTCACCGTCAGTCAAGGAATTCTTCAACATGAGAGATGTGGTTAGTCAAGAAGCATGGAATTCGCAAGGGTAAATCGAACTTAAGAGGGAAACACTTCAACACTCCCTCTAGAAGAAGCTGCTTCAATGGTCTATTCAAGAGCCGCCTCAACGTTCTCTCCGGGACCACGTTCGCTTCAGAATCCTTGTTCAACACTCTCTCTAGGATCCACCTCCACCAGAAACCACTTTAACATCCTTATTATTCAACATACGTCTCATCCATCCTTCGTAAGAACCCAGTGGAGTATGGAAAATCTTGAAGTCAATAGGAGAAGGCGGATATTCGTTTCTCCAGAGACAAAATCTCATCACAAGTCTTTGAAGAAGAAAATGGATCGGCTTCCATATTTTACGAATCGGAAAGCAGGACTATCTTATGAGAAGGATGTTTTCTAATGTTTGGAAAAGCGAGGTGAACAACTCATCATCAATGTTCGGCATATCTTTGAAGCTGTCAACACTTCCTGACTTGGCACCAGCATTATCTCCAGAAGACATCTCAACAGGAGTTCTTTTCTTCATTCCACAATGAAAATAGGAGTTAGAACTTGTATGAAAAACACATGAGGCGTGTAGTCACACATGACAAGATACAACCCACGTTGAAATACACAAAAGCTGGGATTGGGTCCAAACACCAGTATCACTCAAGTTTCAAGTCTGGTACAAGTTTCAAGTCTGGTACAAGTTTCAAGTCTGGTATTGGTTTCAAGTCCGGTACAAGTTTCAAGTCCGGTATAAGTTTCAAGTCCGGTACAAGTTTCAAGTCCGGTATTGCTCAAGTTTAAAGTCTGGTGTTGGTCAAGGGCACAAGGCTGGTATTGCTCTCAAGTCACAAGGCTGGTATTGCTCAAGTATTGGTATTGCTCAAGTCACAAGGCTGGTATTGCTCAAGTCGCAAAGGCTGGTGTTAATCAGGACATAAGGCCGGTATAATAGGCGCACACAGCAGGGCCGATTTCAGTCGAAGCACAGGGCCGACGTTTGAAACATGTACATAGTGGACCCACGTTCAACCGAAGCAAACACAACAAGCCCACGTTCGATCAAGCAGGCGCAGTAGCCCCACGAACAAAGCAGGCGCAACGGTCAGTCGATTAGGCACAATCCCACGATCGAACGAAGCAGGCGCAATAACCCCTCGACCTAATCAGGCATAGCAAGGTCGATCTGGCAAGACCGACATTCAAACGGAGCAAGCACGGAGCGGGCCCTCGACTGAAGCAGGCATAACAAGGTCGATCGAAGCAGGCAAGACCGATATCATGCTAGGGGAATACTCTCCTCGGACGCCTCTTGAACGCTCGCATGCTCAGGGACGGGATGACCCGTCTCTCCCTGGTAACATCTAACTTTGTCTCATAAGTTTTATCTTTAATTGTCACCATCTTATGCCTACCACACAATAGTGTAACCATTGTGTGCTAGGCGAGGACTTAATGTTGATGGTGGATTTTCATTTAAGGTTAAAATTGTAAACTTAGGAAAAATTATGCGGCGACATCTTGTAAAAGATAAAGCCATTAATAAGTGTTGGATACTCCCTCACTTAATTCACCAAGAATGGAGCATGTGGCAACAATCCCATTACGTGAATACATGAAATTCCTCGAGGTTGGAGCATGTGGCAACAATCCCTTCTGTGAATTTCATATCATGCCTTGTATTTTCAAAGTACTCATTATCGGTGTGGCATGGCGATTCTCTCGAGTGTTACTCTTACGAGTAACACGAACCTCCAAGCACTATAATGAAACCATGTACGAAATACCCGTATGGAGGGTGCCGCCCTTATCACCTCCCCGCGGTTGCTTATACCTATAGGGTTTGCCGACTCTCGGTGTGTTATACTATCCCGATTGAGCCCCTATCGGTGTGTTATACTAGCCCGATTGAGCATCTATTGTTTGTGAATGGTGGACTAACCATATCAGCCCGGATATGATCACTATTCGATCTTTAATTTGCTTTAATTTGATCATCCAACTCCATAAGCATGATTGGATGACCCCAGATCAATTCCATCACCCCCAAGCAGGTATGGAATACCCACGGCCGACCCCGCATGGTCGGTCATTGGCCTAGCTTGCCAAAAAACCGTTCATACCAAGCATTATGGACGGAAAACCCTAAATTAGGGTTTGCGGCATATTACATGTGTCGTAAAACAGTCTCAACCATCCATCTTCGCAGGTATAGATGGAGGGTGTAGATGTAGACTCAAAGGGCCCAGAGCATGTCAACACGATCACCGTGGGCCCGCCTACACACTTGACCAATTGGTCAAGACCAACCATGCTTGGTTGCAACAAATTCGTACGCCCAAAAGGGAGCATGGCGCACGGCTTTGGAAGCCAAAATTAGGGTTTCAAGCCATCACGCGCGTCCATCTTCTCCGGCACGAATGGAGGGTCACAGATTAGATTAAGCAGGGCCGGTCATACCAGCATGACCACCGTGGGCCCATCTACCTCCTCATGTGTTCGGCCAAGGCATATCATGCCTGGTTAATCCAAAACGTGCGTCCAAACTTGCGTGGCCGCGCCTCCCAAACCACAAACTGATCTCGACCACTCAACTTCACCGGACGATTTGAGTGGCTTAGATCACGTTTTCATGGGATAGTCAGGTATAGGTGTGAACACTAGCCTACCACCTACATGTTGGTATGATCGACCAAGACCGACCAAGATGGGTCGTCTTGAAACGCGTGCCCAAACTAGGGATGTCACGCGGATTCCAACTCCTTTGGGGCAATGGATTTCTGCTGCAAACCGATCTCAACCACTCATCTTTACCGGTCAAATTGAGTGGCCTAGATCGCGCCTTCATGGGACAGTGAGGTATGGATGTGCACATTGGCATGCTGTCTACACACATGCCCGGTCGGTCCTCTCCAAATCCCTTTCCATGCTTGGTTTCGACCAAGCTGAAGAGTGATGCTTGCGCACCTCTTCAAAAAACCTAACATTCGTTAACGGTCGCGAGATGAGTGTCTCAAAGATCATCTCATCCGTCCAACTTCACCAGCTTGGTTATACAACCCTGGTCAGGAGTTATTTGGTTAGTGAGGCGTCATTACCCATCACTTTACCACACCATAATGCAGTACCTGCACAAAATACACATGATACTTCACAAGTATCGACTTCCTGAATAACACAGTTATTCAATTCAAAGATTACATGCTATCTTTCGTGGATCCACAATCCATACATTCCAGACATCAATCATGTCACAAACGGGGGATACATACGGGGTATTGGTGCGGCGGTTTACGGCGTGCGGCGTGCAACGCGCCATCACAAGAACGTGTCGGGAAGTCATGGACGGTTAGAGATGAACAAGAGAAGTGGGCAAGACCGGTCGTGTGGCACCGACGCACAACTCCACTACTCCATCACTCCACTTCCTCCACTTCCCACGAGAGACGTGAATAAGGCTCAATGACTTGTATAAATAGGTTCTCCGCCCTATTTCAAACAACAACACAAGTTCAGACGAGACAGAAAATCAAGTGTTAATACAAAAAACGTATTCCAACACCCAGAGCTTGCTTGCATCAATCACAAGCCTGCTCACCTTTCACGTTACAAGTCATAAGCAAGCCAACACCTTCACAATCTCAACACCTTCTTCGCTTCCCTCCCTAAGATCAACCCCATCTCCTACACTTTGTGACCGAAACGAGTCTGGAACGGCCATTTCTTGGTTTAGGCCGGACTTGCACAGATTGATCTCTCGAATCTACAAGCACTCACCGCGCAGTGCATTTGTTTAAGGTTTAAATTCATTCCTCATCCACACCCCAAATTACCAAATTCTGCAAGAGTAGTTTTCACCCATAAACAATTACTCAAGGAGATCCCGGTTCGAAATAAATTAAGAATCTTTTAATTAAGGTTGTTAGTTTTATATGCTTTAATTACCAGCAATTAAATGCATATCTCTAGAGAATAAAAATTAGTAATGTGCATTTACTAATTGGATATTTTCTATTGAGAGATTTCGGAAAATATTGGACAAAGCATTTCTAGGAATTATGATAACCGATTTGGACATTTATTGCTATCTTGAGAATATTCGGTTTTGGAAAATCCTTGGTGTCCAAACATCCTTGGTCTATAAATACCTAAGTTTGCATTTCTAGCAAACTATCCTAAGAGTTAGGCAAACTTTTTATTTTTTTTGTTTCTGGTGGAGTCGTCTATTCGGACAGAAAAGTACCCTAATTAGGCGAAATCTCTTATGACCGCTCGTTTAAAGACTTCTGTGGGATCAAGAAGCTCTACGAGTGCTGTTTGTGGGAAACTAGATAATTGCAGTTTATTAGTTTTCGATTGATTTGATTGACTAACGGTTGTTGAACTTTGATTGCACCTAGTTTGTTTATTCTTGAGAATCTTCTTTTCTGATATAAGATTCACTCAAACTAGATCAAAGTGTCGACGGGATCTTTAGAACTGTTTGTAGATCTAAAGACATCTTGTGATAATCCATTGTTAATGAGACTCCGTTAAATGCGTGATTGATCACAAGAGATTCAAGTGGTGTTGTGCAGGTTTAATTGAAGATTAAAGAAGATTTAAAGACGAAGAAGATTTCTGATTGGTTTCTCATATCTTTGTGTAGCACAAACCTTGATCGGCTGGGATCCAACTGGAATCGGATTTATTCGATTGATTAGTTGCGTGAGATCGGCATTACTTTATAGTTACTTGTAGGATTCCATACTGATTGATTGCAAATCTAACTCTGCTACTTCGGTAGTTGTTGGATAAATTGATCTAACTAGGCAAAGGAGTTTATTAGTTTAAGCGGAAGATCCTTTGCATATGACTTGAGATATCTTCATCTGAAAGAATCAAGAGAGTTGTTACCAAACAAATTTGTTGTTCCTTTACTGTTTGGAATACGATCTAAAGGAATTGTTCCAGTGCGTGCACTTATTGAATGTCGGAAGTGCAGGGATATTGAAGAAACTAAGTGAACTGGGTTTAGTTGCTTGGTCTCAACTATACGAAGTTTTGGTTTAGATTTTGTATAGCGGCTTAATTCTGAGAGTATTCAATTCTGGACTTGGTCCCGGGGTTTTTCTGCATTTGCGGTTTCCTCGTTAACAAAATCTTGTTGTGTCTTTTACTTTTCTATTTCCGCAATTATAATTGTTTATTATAATTAAAATTAAAATACACAAACGCTGACTCCGTATTACTTGATAGTGATCCTATAGTGTTTGGTTAAGTCCGAACCTATTATCAAGTAATCACACTTTGATTGTTGTATTGTATCGATCTCGTATCCATAGACAATCACACAAAGTGTGAATACCGATTTGTCGTATTGTCTCAACTTTGTCCATAGACAATTGCTTTCGGTAAGAGGACTTATAGGTGGATAATTTAAAGATTGTGGTGTATTTGGGTACCCTCGTCTTTTCACATTTGGTAAATAATTTAAGTATGAGCTACATGCCAAAAGTTTTGTATAGATGTCTAGTATAACATACTAAAAAATCACATCAATAGGATTAACGAGCTAAATGACACAGCTTAAAAGGCGAGGTAGGTCATGGCTGAAAACTGACAGAATTCCTCCTAAATTCTTCCTGATTTTACTGTCGGGCTGTTTTCACCTCCAAAACGAGCTCAAAACCTAAATATTCCCTCGAAAGAAGATAGGAAATTCTTTTCTAATAAGAATGGAGGGCTGGATCATCAAAATCCGAGTTCGTATGAGAATTATACAGTAGTTTTAGTACGAGTCTCATATCTGAATTTTCTGATTCCGAAATTTCACAAATTAACATAAACCGCCGCAAATCATCTCAACCATCCAACTTGGCTAGCTGATTTTACCGGTTTAGATCTGATTTGGGTTGACCAATAGGATGCCAAAATGGCTACCAACCATCATTCTACTATAAGGACCGACCACCTCATCTTTGACGTACATGGATAGCTCCTGGCAGCTTCCCAAAGATGGTCGGTCATGCTCTTTTTAAGACATTGAGTTCCGCGATTAACCAAGACAGGCTCTATACAACGATGCTTCTGTTAAGAACTGTGATGATTTTGATAACACAATAGAAGAACTCAGTAACAGGGAAGGACTAAGCTTTGGTAACCTCCATACTCAAGAGAACGCAGCCTCAATTTAGTTCATTATCTGATAAAAACACATATCCAATTACAACTTGTCTTAAATACTATAAAAGAAACCCTAAGCTAAACCCTAACTAATAAAGACCCTACACGTGCAACTATCCTACACGTTGGGTTTGTAGTAAAAAGAACTCGGTAATAACTGTTTTAACGTCTTGGTAATGATTGCAAAGTTATTACATTCACATAGTTGTTAGGGGTATCCAGAAAGGGTCATAACAAATACCCCGTTCTTCAGACAATCTTTGTCCTCAAAGATTGAATTTAGGAAAGTGTGCTTCTACATTGGCAACATCCTCCCAAGTAGCATCATCTGGAGTTGTATGGGACCATTTGATGAGCACTTGAGAGACTAGTTGGCCTTGTCGAAAATCTTGAAGAAAAGCTAGAGCTGCAACAGGTATGAGAGCAATTTCACCTTCTGTATCAGTGGAGGGTAATGTGGGTGAACAAATGGCAGTAGCTCCTATCTTTTTCTTTAGTTGAGAGAAATGGAATACTGGGTGGATCTTGGACTCAGCTGGCAGAGATAATTTGTAAGCAACATCTCCAACTTTTCGTAGCACCTGAAAAGGTCCAAAGTATCTAGAAGAAAGTTTCAAGTTTCTCTTGATAGCCATGGAAGATTGCATGTAAGGATGCAACTTGAGATAAACTTGATCACCAACTGCAAAGGATCTATATGTCCTTAATTTATTAGCATAAAGCTTCATTCTTTCCTGAGACTTGATGAGAGATTCCTTGAGGATGTCTAGCATAACATCTCTTTCTTTAAGATAGTCTTCAACCACAGCTACTGAAGTGGTGACTTCCACAGGGAATGCCATATGAGGTGGTATATAACCGTACAATGCAGTGGAAGGAGTCATCTTCAAACTGGAGTGGTAATTGGTGTTATACCACCATTAAGCCAAAAAGAGCCATCTGCTCCAGTTTTTTGGCTTATGCCCTGTAATGCATCTTAAGTATCCTTCCAAGCAAGCATTTACTCTTTCAGTTTGGCCATCTGTGTGTGGATGGTAGGAAGTACTCATGTGCCCTTGTACCCAAAGATCTAAAAATCTCTTGCCAAAATGTACTTGTAAATACTTTATCTCTGTCTGAGACAATAGAAGCTGGTAATCCATGGAGCTAGAAGATGTTGTGTAAGAATTGTTGAGCCACAGTTAGAGATGTATATGGATGAGTGAGAGCAATGAAATGTGCATATTTGGTAAGTCTATCCACAATTACCATAATAACATCTTTCTTGTTTGATTTAGGGAGGCCTTCTATAAAATCCATTGAAATGTGCTGCCAAGCTTGAGATGGTATTGGGAGAGGTTGAAGCAGGCCTGCTAAGTGCACATTTTCTACTTTATTTCTTTGACAAATGTCACAATGGCTGACAAAGAGGGTACTATCTTTCTTTAACCCTTTCCAGTAGAAGTATCTTTTGGCTCTCTGGTAACTACCTTGTACTCCTGAGTGACCCCCAACAGTTGAAGAATGTATAGACTCTAAAAGCTTCTTTCTGAGGCCATTGCTTTCTCCCACATAAAGTCTTCCTTTGTACCTGATAATTCCTTCTGAGTAAGTGTAGTGAGGAGCAGCAATGGAGTCAAGCAATAGTTGAGGAATGATTGTGGTGGCCACATGATCATCTTCATAAATTTGAGTGACTTCTTGGGCCCAAGTGGGAATGGAAAGTGCCAAGGCGTTGCAGCTGGTTGATGTAATGTTGGAGGGAAGTCTTGAAAGTGCATCTGCAGCTTTATTCTCCATACCTTTTTTGTACTGGATTGTATAATCAAATCCTAATAATTTCACCAACCATTTCTGTTATAAAACTGTAGTGATCTTCTGGTCCATGAAATATTTAATGCTCTGCTGGTCAGTGTTAATGAAGAAATGGTGGCCTAAGAGGTAATGTCTCAATCTTGTAACTGCCATAACAATAGCTAGGAGTTCCTTCTCATATGTAGACATTCCCATAGCTTTAGGGCCAAGAGGTTTGCTGAAGAATGCTATGGCTATTCCTTCTTGCATGAGTACTGCTCCAACTCCATGGGTACAAACATCAAATTCTAATAAATGGCTTGGAGAAATAAGGTAATGCTAACACAGGTGTAGAGCACATATCAGCCTTAAGATTATGAAATGCATCTAATGTTGTAGTAGACCAATGGAAGCAATTTTTTTTTTAACATATCAGTAAGAGGTTTGCAGATAGAGTCATATCCTCTAATGAATTTTCTATAGTAGCCAGTAAGGCCTAAAATCCTCTTATTGCTTCAGGTTAGTGGGAACAGGCCATTTTTGAATACATTGAATCTTCTTTGGATCAGCAGCTACTCCTTGAGAATTAATAATATGACCCAAATATTGTAAGGAAGGTTGTGCAAAAGTGCATTTGGAGAGCTTGGCAAAAAGAGTGTGTTGTCTGAGTAAAGCAAGGACCAAGGGGAGGTGTTGAATATGCTCTTCGAGATTTTTGCTATAGACTAAAATGCCATCAAAGAAAACTAGTACAAATTTTCTGAGATATGGACCAAAAATTGAATTCATTGAGGCTTGGAAAGTGGCAGGTGCATTAGTTAAACCAAATGGCATAACTTTGAATTCATAGTGGCCATGGTGTGTCCTAAATGTTGTTTTATGAATGTCTGGGATATGCTATCTAATTTGATAGTAGCCAGACCTTAAATCAAATTTGGTAAAAATGATAGCACCATATAATTCATCAATGATTGGAATTGGGAACTTATCTTTTACTGTGATGTCATTAAGCTTTCTGTAGTCAACACAGAACCTCCAAGTGTTATCTTTTTTCTTCACAAGGAGTATAAGAGAAGTAAAAGGGCTTTGGATATCTTGAATTATACCCTCTTGTAGCATGTTGTGAAAAAGCGGGGGTACATCAACCACACCCAATATTTCGGTTAGCAATCTGTATGGACTAACTCCAATATACTTTCAGGAGAATCAACTAGACTCAATCTTAATAAAGTATATCAAAGAGTTATATTATCTCGATCTCTCGATTTAATTCTTACTCAAGCAAATAGAAATCTGCGAGTCTAATTAAATACAAGAGAAATAATTTGGTTGGTACCAAAGACCAATATCCAAGTGTCAATCAATGTAAATCAACAACCAAAGGTTGGATATTCTAATTGATTGAACTTAACGCAAAACCTGTGATATTTCAATTATATAACAAAATATAATGAGAAATAGAAATAACACAGACACCAGAATTTTGTTAACGAGGAAACCGCAAATGCAGAAAAATCCCGGGACCTAGTCCAGATTAAACACACACTGTATTAAGCCATTACAGACACTAGCCTACTACAAACTAACTTCGGTCTGGACTGTAGTTGAAACCCAATCAATCTCACACTGATCCAAGGTACAGTTGCGCTCCTTACGTCTCTGATCCCAGCAGGATACTACGCACTTGATTCCCTTAGCTGATCTCACCCACAACTAAGAGTTGCTACGACCCAAAGTCGAAGACTTTAATAAACAAATCTATATCACACATAAAAGTCTACAGTAATAGATAAATCTATCTCCCACAGAAATACCTACAAGTTTTGTTCCGTCTTTTGATAAATTAAGGTGAACAGGAACCAATTGATAACCCGGACTTATATTCCCGAAGAACAACCTAGTATTATCAATCACCTCACAATAATCTTAATCGACGCGGCGAAAGAAGATATTTTGGAATCACAAACGATGAGACGAAGATGTTTGTGACTACTTTTATATCTTGCCTATCGGAGATATCAATCTCAAGCCAATCGTTATGATTGTACTCAATACGATAGAAACAACAAGATCATATCACACAACTACAAGAAAGTAGTATCGGTCTGGCTTCACAATCCCAATGAAGTATTCAAGTCGTTAACCTAGAGGGTCTCGGTAGAATTCTAAGGTTAAAGGAGAATCGACTCTAGATATACAACTAGTATCACACAGGAGGTATGGGGATTAGGTTTCCCAGTTGCTAGAGTTCTCCCTTATATATTCTTTCAAATCAGGGTTTGCAATCAATGTTAGCTTAGTAACAAAGCATTCAATATTCACCGTTAGATGAAAACCTGATTAGATTCAAGCTAATATCTTTCAACCGTTGGATCGAAAACTTATCTTGTTACACACAAATGAAATGCACATTTCTAGGTTTGTGTAACCGTACCCAAACATGTACATTTGTTGATTCAACAATAGTTAACCAAATGGTTAGCCATATGAGCACTTTCTTATCAACCATATTCTTCTTCACCATAACTGGTTCAAATGATTCAAATGAACTAGTTAGAGAGTTGTTCAATTTCTTAGATCTTATAGAAGTATTCAAGACACAATCGAAGCAAAAACGATTTGATTCACTCGAATCGATTCATGAACTTTATAGCCACGGTTTGCAAATTTCATTCCTTAGTTTATATAAGTATAAGTTCACAAATAATCGTCTTTAGAAATAACCAACTCAAGTACGCGGACTTAAGTTCCCGGAAGAAGTTTACAAACTCCAGCTGATTTTCTCGGGATGAAAACCTACGACAGTTCGCGGACTGGGTTCGCGGGCTGTTGTTCCGATTTTCCTGATCAACAAAGTAAGCATACTTCGGTTCAAGGAATAAGGACTTATACATATGTGCATTTCCACACAATGCTTATATCCAATAATGGTTATATAATCTAAACTCTCATTTCAATCATTGAAATATTCTTAGAGGACGTTATATAATTGTTATTCACAAACTATTTTTCATCAAAGCCATTTTCAAAGTGATTGAAACATAACATGACTTTCGTCACTAGGTAAAGATGAACTTGGCCAAAGCGAAAGCTTACCAACACATATTTCGAGAAATAGATAGACGAGATAAACTCGGCTCGAAATAGCAAATGTGTATAATCAAAGTCTATATAGCAAAACGACTTTTGTCTCAAGATAGGAGATAGAGTAGAAAGACTTTTGAGTGATAGATAAGTTCAAGTCTCCACATACCTTTTAGTCGATGAAGTTCCACCAGTTCCTTGAGTAGTTATTTGTCTTGCATGATGATCGCCATGGAGTTCTTGAGCTCAACTACACTTTCTATCCTAGTCCGAGATTTAGCTATTGTAGACTAGAAATAAAGACTTATAGTTTTGATCACTAACATTGACAAACATGCTTGAGATAACAACGCATGCGAGTTCAACCGAGCAGTGCTCTAACAATCTCCCCCTTTGTGAATTTTAGTGACAAAACTATCAATACATATGGAATACACAAATAAATAAATAAACTTTTGTAGATCCTATTCCACATGCCTAATCTTCAACATTACTCGAAATCTTCATCATTTCCAAGTAATCCAATGATCCCAAAGGTTGTAAGTTTAGTATCATCGTTGTTGAAAATCCGTAGCTATAACAATGAGAAAACAAGAATTCTCAATCATTGTCATACAGTGTCATAGTATTATTATACAGATGTTGATGGTGGATTTTCATTTAAGGTTAAAATTGTAAAAAACCAGAAAATTATGCGCTGACATCTTGTAAAAGATAAGGCCATCAATAAGTGTTGGATACTCCCTCACTTAATTCACCAAGAATGGAGCATGTGGCAACAATCCCATTCTGTGAATACACGAAATTCATCCAGGTTGGAGCATGTAGCAACAATCCCATATACCCTGTGAATTTCTAGCATTATTAATTAATGCGCAATCATCCTTGTATTTCCTGTACTCATTATCAGTGCGGCATGACGATCGAGTATTGCTCTTCAGAGCAACATGAACCTCAAGCATTATAATGAAACCATGTACGAAATACCCGTACTGGTGACTCTCGGTGTGTTATACTAGCCCGATTGAGCCCCTCTCGGTGTGTTATACTAACCCGATTGAGCATTGGACGACCGTATCGTCCGGATATGATCACGATCATCCAACTCCACAAGCATGATTGGATGACCCGAGATCAATTCCATCACCCCCAAGCGGTATGGAATATCCTTTGCCGAACCAACGCGGACCCCGCATGGTCGGCCTCCCGCAGATTGGCCTAGCTTGCCAAAACGTCCAAACCTTAGCAGTATGGGCGGAAAACCCTAAAATTAGGGTTTGCGGCATATTACATGTGTCGCAAAACAGTCTCAATCATCCATCTTCGCAGGTATAGATGGAGGGTGTAGATGAAGATTCAAAGGGCCCAGAGCATGTCAACACAATCACCATGGGCCCGCCTACATACCTGACCAATCGGTCAGGACCAACCATGGTTGGTTATCCCAATTCGTACGCCGAATGAAGCATTGACGCACGGCCTTGAAACCCAAAATTAGGGTTTTGAGCATCACAAGCGTCCATCTTCTCGAGACGAATGGAGGGTCCAAGATTAGATTAAGCAGTCCGGTCAAACCAAAGCATGACCACCGTGGACCCATCTATCCCCTCACCCAATCGGCCAAGGCATATCACGCCCTGGTCATTCCAAGACGCGCACCCAAACTAGCGTGGTCGCACCTCCCAAACCGCATGGCCCGATCTCGACCGCTCAACTTCGCCGGACGATTTGGATGGCTCGGATCACGTTTTCATGGGATATTCAGGTATAGGCGTGAACACCAGCTTACCACCTACACGCCAGACTGATCGACCAAGATTGGTCGTCTTGGAACGCGCGTCCAAACTAGGCATGTCACGCGGATTCCAATTCCTTTGCGGCAATGGATTTCTGCCGCAAACCGATCTCAACCACTCCTCTTTGCCGGTCAAATCGAGTGGCCTAGATCGCGCCTTTATGGGACAGAGAGGTACAGACGTGTACACCGGCATACTGTTTACACGCATGCCGGTCGGTCCTATCCAAAACCCTTCCCATGCTTGGTTTCGACCAAGCTGAAGAGTGATGCTTGCGCACCTCTTCAAAAACCCTAATTCCATCAACGGTCGCAGATGAGTGTCTCAAAGATCATCTCGTCCGTCCAACTTCACCGACTTGGTTATACAACCCTGGTCAGGAGTTAACTGGTCAGTGAGGCGTCATGGTAATCACCACCCATCACTCTACCACACCGGGATGCGATCGCATAAAATACACATGATACTTCACAAGTATCAACTTCCCGAATAACGTGATTATTCAATTCAAGATTACAGCTACCTTTCGTGGATCCACGATCCACACATTCCAAACATCAATCATGTCACAAATCGGGGATACATACGGGGTATTGGTGCGGCGGTTTACAGCGTGCAGCGTGCAACGCGCCATCACAAGAACGTGTCAGGAAGTCATGGACGGTTAGAGATGACAGGAAGAAGTGGGCAAGACTGGTCGTGTAACACCAACACACACCTCCACTACTCCATCACTCCACTTCCTCCACTTCCCACGAGAGACGTGAATAA
The DNA here is from genome assembly GCA_023531295.1 of Papaver armeniacum. Lineage (NCBI taxonomy): Eukaryota > Viridiplantae > Streptophyta > Magnoliopsida > Ranunculales > Papaveraceae > Papaver > Papaver armeniacum. Next base: position 427,606 of record JAJJWW010013761.1, read on the forward strand.
GGCTCAATGACTTGTATAAATAGGTTCTCCTCCCTATTTTCCAACACGGAGAAAAACAAGAGCAAGTCCGGACAAAATACGAAACCAAGTGTTAATACAAAACACCGAAACCGATAGCTTGCATCCCGTGTTTCGGTTCGCCTTTCTCGTTACAAGTCGTAAGCAAGCCAACACCTTCACAATATCAACACCTTCTTCGCTTCCCTCCCTAAGATCAACCCCATCTCCTTCACTTTGTGACCGAAACAAGTCTCGGAACGGCCATTTCTTGGTTTAGGCCGGACTTGCACTGATTGATTTCCGAATCTACAAGCACTCACCGCGCAGTGCATTTGTTTAGGGGTTTAGATTCATTCCTCATCCACACACCCCATATTACCAAATCCGGCAGGAGTAGTTTTCACCCATAAACAATTGACGACCACAGCGGGAGGTTGATCTCTCGGTTGCACAAAATTGAATTCTCAATTTTTCAGTTTCCATCTCGCAATGTATCAGGAAACCACGGTGTGGTTCGGGATATCATGGGAAGTGTAGCTATAATCTTCGGAGGATGTCTTGGCAAATCAAGCCGGTATCACCAAAATCAGAGCGAGACAATCCGCCTTTTGAATGATATAGCAGCACAATTACAAGAAGGGTCGGCAGGCATCTACTCAAGCAGTGCAAGAAATGCTGAATCCTTAGTCAGGAGTCACACCTTTACCGGTGGAGAGGCAAAAAGAGCGCATAACCGCAGGAGACTCAGGAAAGATGAACAACATGGTCCAGTCAACAATGAAGAACCGAGGCAACTCCACGAGGAAAGGACTTGTCAGGAGTACTACAACGTCTACTAGATAAAGAAGGGGAGCCTGCAGCCTATGGAGCCCTGTTAGAAGATTTATATCTCAAAACTCTTGTTGAAGCCCGGAAGACTGTCCAATCCGCATCGGCCTTTCATCCAAGCGAAGAAATGCTTGAGGAAGGAGAGATCGATCAGGAAATACGTGAATACAGAGGATGGGAGCGTTCAAATCAATCACTCAACAGTGATATTACGACACCTTCCACATCCCTTTACCCAGGCAAGCGATCCGCGGATATGATGGCACTCGCAAATCTTCCAACTTCATCTCCGGAACGTGCTCCACATCAAAGCCACGTATAGACATCACAACGCCCACTAACGCAGGAAAAGCTGGACTCGAAGTACCTACACTTTCCGTTCCCGATGAAAGAGATTTTGGAGTTGCTGGAGATGTGGGTACAAAATAGAGAGGTGGAACTACCTCCTGTATGGCGTCCACCAACCGATCAAGAAATGATGGACCCGAGGTACTGTCATTTCCACCGGTTCCTTCACCACCCTACCAGTGAATGCAACACTTTGAAGCGCATTGTTCAGGAGAAACTTGGTTCAGAAGGATAACTCTCATTCTCTAAAAAATTAATATGGACGACTTCCTTGGAGAGGCTACTTCGGTTCAATACAAGTGAGACTTCGAAAACAAGTAAGTTCTATTAAGCAAATTTACAAGAAAGATAGTTTTGGAATTCACTGGGGACTTAGCATCCCCACATGGAGAAAGAGACGCAGTGATCAAACGCATGTTTGCTTCCCTTCATACCTCCCTTTTACACGACATTTGCAATTTCATATGACATGTGCAATCATTCATGACCAAGATGCAAATTCCATTTAAAATAACCTCTTTCAGAAATGTTATTCACAAAACTATCTCAAAATAAACCAATTCAATTACCTATTAATTCAAAACCAGAAGTCAAGTTATGAAAAGAAATCCACACTATCACTCAAAAAGAAGAGACAAGTATATGGCACGAATCCTTCAAGGAAAGTCCTTCAGCATCAACTCGTCCTTCTGGGCAAGAGCGACTTTCATCCTTTGAAGTACAGCCAGCTTCAGCTTCAACTCCTCAGACAACTTTTCAACCTCTTCTTCCTGGAGAGTAACACATTCTGCAGAAGGGGCTTCACCTTGTAATTTTTGTAGCTCCTGAATCTTGGAGAACCCTTTGAGGAACCAAGGAGCATTGAAGTCGTACTGCACAAACACATCTCGATGGCACTTCCAGTCTTCAACCATTTCCCCGGAAACTGTTCGACCAGTCGTGACGCTCATCCCATGGATAGAAAATAAAGCCTCCTGGACGCGGTTGACCAATGCAAGACGACTTTTGAGCTTCGTAGTGGTAGCAATGTTGCCGTGTTTCTCCCATATTGCCGTGTACAACTCCTTGAACTGAACCGGCATACTGAATCCTTCAACCAATATATGGCCTGGATAAGGGACAGTAAAAGGAGGATCGAACAAAGCCCCAGGCTGCATCACCGATACTTCACCGACCACAGGAGCCTTGTCAGGAGGCCTTTCAGAAGGAGTCACCACGACAGCTTTATTGGCCGAAGCCTGCTCAGAACGTTCTTCAAGGGGAGCCACTTCAACTATAGCGGATTTTACCTCTCTTATATTCCTTCCGACATCTACTTCGCTCCGGGTACTAATTTCCATCACGACCCCGTCAACAAGATCACTCAGGGAGGCGGCTTGTCCAACCGAGCTTGCATCATCTCTGTCATGGTCGGAAAAAGGAGCGGTTTCTCCAGACTTTTCATTATGAAGATCGCACTGCTGAGACTTCTCAAAGATGAAGATCGGCACCTCCGGACTTCTCAACATGAAGACCAACGTTACCGGCCTTCTCATTCGAATGCGCGCCAACCTTGTGAAGACATTCTCTTTCGGAATTCCCCGATTTCAAGCAAGGATCACTCTTAGAAGAATTTACTCGGAGAAATGAAGGAACCAACGAGAAAAGATTTAAATACCGCATATTGGAGGAATTGAGGATCACCGAACCACGAGCCCGCCTTTTGGATCTCTCTCCTACTTGGGGACAAAGCAATCCTCGCTCCGGTCCGTTTGGCCGGGAAGTGGCTTCAACCGGAAATGCTTTTTCAAAACGTCGAGAAGATGGTTCACCACGGGAACCTATCACAACACTCTCCGAGAATTCTGAAAAATCAATGCTTGCCTCCTCTAAAATTCCTTGTACTTATCGGTTACCACTGGGTTTCTCCCAATAGGCTAGAAGGGAAGGCTCACCCGTTCTAAAAACACGTCAGCGTTAAGAATATTTGGGAGGAATTCTTTGGGAACCCCCGGTGGACGGATAAATGGGACACCCTGATCAAATCCCATTTGACGAGCCGCCCTGTCAATATTGTACGGAGTCACAATAAATTCTTCGTTGAATAAAGACGGGACATATCCTGGGATGCAGCTGTGCATGTAAACAATTTCCCCAAATCTCATAGTCTTAACATCGGTGCGCAACACAGCATCAGGACCATCAGAAGCAGTAGCAAAAGTTTTTGGCTGAACAATGTAAGGGTGGACCGGCCCCCATGGACGGAAATCTACAGAAGACACATTGTCAAATATTTCCACGAGTTTCGCGCATGTTCTGGGACGCCTCTTATTCCAGCGGAGTATTCTCGAGCCACCATACAAGTTACTGAGCACATTTGCAGGAGCAGGAGCATAGCTTTTGAAATGTTCCCATAAGAAAGCCTGAAGAAAAGCGAAGTGAACGTGCGATTCCACCTTCTTGTACCCTTTAGAAACATGCATGTCCATTGCTAAGGCGTCCAGATGAGAGTACAGCGATCCAAGGAACAAGGCACCCAGGGGAAGAACTTTACCTTTTGCCAGCTTTATAGCGATCTTAACGAGGTCACCTCTAATGGTCTTCTTTCAGGTAACCGTCGTCGAATATATCTCTCGGATAGCCATAAAGACAGAACGCAATCACGCCGAGCTCATTTTCCAACTCTTGATCCTACTCGGGTCTGCAGGAGACCACTCCGACACCCACCAGGTGTAAAAGCATCTCGTATCTTTTTCTCCTCCTTGTCCAGACCGTCGAATCCCGCCACCTTTTGAAGTATAACATCATAGTTACGTTGCTCCGTATCGGAGAGATCGTAAGAAAGACTTCCAAAGAACAGAAGGTTCATTAATGCATCTACACTCTCCGGAGTAATAGTCATCTCTCCCCATCTAGATATGGTGTATGAGTAGAAATGCGCCACCGAGAAATGAAGGTAATCAAACCCCAATGCGTCTTTCTTAATTTCAAGAGCAAAGAGATACCATGACCGCATTGAGGATTTGCGCTTTGGTCAAATTATCTTTAATGTCCTTATTACTCAACATGCGTCTCATCCATCCTTCATAAGAACCCAGTGGAGTATGACAAATCTTGAAGTCAATAGGGGAAGGCGGATATTCGTTTCTCCGGAGACAAAATCTCATCACAAGTGCTGAAGAAGAAAATGGATCAGCATCCATATTTTCTGAATCGGAAAGCAGGACTATCTTATGAGAAAGATGTTTTCTAATGTTTGGAAAAGGCGAGGTGAACAACTCATCATCGATGTTCGGCATATCTTTGAAGCTGTCAACACTTCCCGACTTGGCACCAGCATTATCTCCGGAAGACATCTCAACAGGAATTCTTTTCTTCATTCCACAATGAAATAAAAGACAGGAGTTAGAACTTGTATGAAAAGCGCATGAAGCGTGTAGTCACGCACGACAAGACACGTTGAAATGCACAAAAGTCGGGATTAGGTCCAAACACCAGTATTACTCAAGTTTCATCTGGTATTGGTTTCAAGTCCGGTACAAGTTTGACTGGTATTGGTTTCAAGTCCGGTACAAGTTTCGATCGGTATTGGTTTCAAGTCCGGTACAAGTTTCAAGATGGTATTGGATGGGTATTGGTTTCAAGTCCGGTACAAGTTTCAAGTCCTGGTATTGGTTTCAAGTCCCGGTACAAGTTTCAGTCCGGTATAAATTTCAAGTCTGGTACAAGTTTCAGTCTGGTATTGATTTCAAGTCCGGTATAAATTTCAAGTTCGGTGTTACTCAAGTTTCAAGCCCGGGCACAAGACTAATATAAAGTCGACTTTCAGTCAAGCATATGTGGGTGAGACCCACGTTCAATCAAGCATACACGGCGGACCCGCGTTCATCCGCACACATCATAACACGATTTTTCTTTATTCATGGGAATCGTGTCTACGAGATTCAAGCCAAGGGTTTTTCAAGATATAACCTAAAAGCTAAGTTCGCATGCAACGGTGGAAAAAGGAAGCAAAAACAACATGGATTCACGGCTTGTTTTACTAAGCAATCCTGGGGCATTTTTGCTATCAATTTAGGTGGAGGAACTAATCATGATGTATCTATCAAAGGATTTTACCTAAGAAATTAGGGTTTTTCCTAAAAAAAAAAAAAAAAAAAAACCGAGACTTACCTTGGACGGACGGGCGCATATTCGGCGATGGCTCCTCAAGAATGGCGGTCGGTCGGCAAGCGGCAAAGAAGATCACGCGGGGGCAGCCAAACAAAAAAAAAATCGTGAGAAAAAGCAAAAGGGGTTGGTCTCTTTTATAGACAAAAAATTAGAAGAATCCTAATAGAACAAGGATACCTCTTTTGGATTCCTTTTCTGATTCAAATACCCAAAGAAGGAAACCGGTCCCACCAAAGGATTCCATACAAGCACAAAGGCGTGGGCGACTAGCGGTCGGTCAATACTCTTCCGGGTAAACTTCTTTTATCCTGTCTTTCTCACGTATGTATGTCACCATCTCATGCCTACCCCACAATAGTGTAACCATTATGTGCTAGGCAGGGGACTTAATGTTGATGGTGGATTTTCATTTAAGGTTAAAATTGTAAAAAAACAGAAAAGTATGCGCTGACATCTTGTAAAAGATAAGGCCATCAATAAGTGTTGGATACTCCCTCACTTAATTCACCAAGAATGGAGCATGTGGCAACAATCCCATTCTGTGAATACACGAAATTCATCCAGGTTGGAGCATGTAGCAACAATCCCATATACCCTGTGAATTTCTAGCATTATTAATTAATGCGCAATCAGCCTTGTATTTCCTGTACTCATTATCAGTGCGGCATGACGACTGAGTATTGCTCTTACAGAGCAACACGAACCTCCAAGCATTATAATGAAACCATGTACAAAATACCCGTACAGGCTGACTCTCGGTGTGTTATACTAGCCCGATTGAGCCCCTCTCGGTGTGTTATACTAACCCGATTGAGCATTCGGACTGACCGTATCAGTCCGGATATGATCACAGTCATCCAACTCCACAAGCATGATTGGATGACCCAGATCAATTCCATCACCCCCAAGCAGGTATGGAATATCCACTGCCGAACCGACGCGGACCCCGCATGGTCGGCCTCCCCAGAGATTGGCCTAGCTTGCCAAAACGTCCAAACCATAGCAGTATGGGCGGAAAACCCTAAAATTAGGGTTTGCGGCATATTACATGTGTCGCAAAACAGTCTCAACCATCCATCTTTGCAGGTATAGATGGAGGGTGTAGATGAAGATTCAAAGGGCCCAGAGCATGTCAACACAATCACCATGGGCCGCCTACATACGATATCCTCGACCAATCGGTCAGGACCAACCATGGTTGGTTATCCCACGGTCGTACGCCGAATGAAGCATTGACGCACGGCCTTGAAACCCAAAATTAGGGTTTTGAGCATCACAAGCGTCCATCTTCTCCGGCATACGAATGGAGGGTCCAAGATTAGATTAAGGAGTCCGGTCATACCAAAGATGACCACCGTGGACCCATCTATCCCCTCACCCAATCGTCCAAGGCATATCACGTCTGGTCATTCCAAGATGCGCGCCCAAACTAGCGTGGTCGCACCTCCCAAACCGCAAACTGATCTCGACCGCTCAACTTCGCCGGACGATTTGGATGGCTCAGATCACGTTTTCATGGGATATTCAGGTATAGGCGTGAACACCAGCTTACCACCTACACGCCAGACTGATCGACCAAGACCAACCAAGATTGGTCGTCTTGGAACGCGCGTCCAAACTAGGCATGTCACGCGGATTCCAATTCCTTTGCGGCAATGGATTTCTACCGCAAACCGATCTCAACCACTCCTCTTTGCCGGTCAAATCGAGTGGCCTAGATCGCGCCTTTATGGGACAGAGAGGTACGGACGTGTACACCGGCATGCTGTTTACACGCATGCCCGGTCGGTCCTATCCAAAACCCTTCCCATGCTTGGTTTCGACCAAGCTGAAGAGTGATGCTTGCGCACCTCTTCAAAAACCCTAATTCCATCAACGGTCGCAGAGATGAGTGTCTCAAAGATCATCTCGTCCGTCCAACTTCACCCGACTTGGTTATAAAACCACGGTCAGGAGTTAACCGGTCAGTGAGGCGTCATGGTAATCACCACCCATCACTCTACCACACCGGGATGCGCACTCGCATAAAATACACATAATACTTCACAAGTATCAACTTCCTGAATAACGCAGTTATTCAATTCAGAATTACATGCTACCTTTCGTGGATCCACGATCCACACATTCCAGACATCAATCATGTCACAAACTGGGGGATACATACTGGGGTATTGGTCTGGCGGTTTACAGCTGTTGATGGTGGGTTTTCATTTGAGGTTAAATTTGTAAAAAACCAGAAAACATTATGCGCTGACATCTTGTAAAAGATAAAGCCATTTATAAGTGTTGGATACTCCCTCACTTAATTCACCAAGAATGGAGCATGTAGCAACAATCCCATTCTCGTGAATACATGAAATTCCTCCGAGGGTTGGAGCATGTAGCAACAATCCCTTCCTGTGAATTTCATATCGCCTTGTATTTCAGTACTCATTATCGGTGTGGCATGACGACCGAGTGTTACTCTTACAGAGTAACACGAACCTCCAAGCACTATAATGAAACCATGTACGAAATACCCGCACAGCCGACTCTCGGTGTGTTATACTAGCCCGATTGAGCCCCTCTCGGTGTGTTATACTAGCCCGATTGAGCATCCGGACCGACCGTATCCAGTCCGGGATATGATTCGATCGCAGATCATCCAACTCCATAAGCATGATTGGATGACCCCGGATCAATTCCATCACCCCCAGCGGTATGGAATACCCACGGCCGACCCCGCATGGTCGGTCATTGGCCTAGCTTGCCAAGAAACCGTTCATACCAAGCATTATGGACGGAAAACCCTAAATTAGGGTTTGCGGCATATTACATGTGTCGCAAAACAGTCTCAACCATCCATCTTCGCAGGTATAGATGGAGGGTGTAGATATAGACTCAAAGGGCCCAGAGCATGTCAACACGATCACCGTGGGCCCGCCTACACATTTGACCAATCGGTCAAAACCAACCATGGTTGGTCGTGACAAAATTGTCACCCAAACAAGAGATGGCGCACGACTTTTGAAAGCCAAAATTAGGGTTTCAAGCCATCACGCGTCCATCTTCTCCGGCACGTATGGAGGGTCACAAATTAGATTAATCAAGGGCCGGTCATACCAGCATAACCACCGTAGGCCCATCTACCTCCTCATGTGTTCGGCCAAGGCATATCATGCCTGGTTAATCCAAAACGTGCGTCCAAACTAGCATGGCCACGCCTCCCAAACCACAACCGATCTCGACCACTCAACTTCGCCGGACGATTTGGATGGCTCGGATCACGTTTTCATGGGATAATCGGTATAGGTGTGAACACCAGCCTACCACCTACACGCTGGTATGATCGACCAAGACCGACCAAGATGGGTCGTCTTGAAACTCGTGCCCGAACTAGGGATGTCACGTGGTTTCCAACTCCTTTGCGGTAATGGATTTACGCAAACCGATCTCAACCACTAAACTTTACCAGGTCAAATTGAGTGGCCTAGATCGCGCCTTCATGGGACAAAGTGAGGTATGGACGTGCACACCCGCATGCATCTTTGTCTACACACATACCCGGTCGGTCCTCTCCAAATCCCTTTCCATCCTTGGTTTCGACCAAGTCGAAGAGTGATGCTTGCGCACCTCTTCAAAAACCCTAATATTCATTAACGGTCGTAGATGAGTGTCTCAAAGATCATCTCATCCGTCCAACTTCACCAAAGATGGTTATACAACCACGGTCGGGAGTTATTTGGTTAGTGAGGCGTCATTACCCATCACTTTACCACACCATAATGCGATACACATAAAATACACACGATACTTCATAAGTATCGACTTCCGAATAACACAGTTATTCAATTCAAAGATTACATGCTATCTTTCGTGGATCCACGATCCACACATTCAGACATCAATCATGTCACAAATCGGGGATACATCGGGGTATTGGTCGGCGGTTTACGGCGTGCGGCGTGCAACGCGCCATCACAAGAACGTGTCGGGAAGTCATGGACGGTTAGAGATGAACGGGAGAAGTGGGCAAGACCGGGTCGTGTGGCACCGACGCACAACTCCACTACTCCATCACTCCACTTCCTCCACTTCCCACGAGAGACGTGAATAAGGCTCAATGACTTGTATAAATAGGTTCTCCGCCCTATTTCAAACAACAACACAAGTTCGGACGAGACGAGAAAACCAAGTGTTAATACAAAACGTATTCCAACACCCAGAGCTTGCTTGCATCAATCACAAGCCCGCTCACCTTCATTACAAGTCATAAGCAAGCCAACACCTTCACAATCTCAACACCTTCTTCGCTTCCCTCCCTAAGATCAACCCCATCTCCTTCACTTTGTGACCGAAATAAGTCCGGGAACGGCCATTTCTTGGTTTAGGCCGGACTTGCACGCATTGATCTCTCGAATATACAAGCACTCACCGCGTAGTGCATTTGTTTAAGGTTTAAATTCATTCCTCATCCACACCCAAAATTACCAAATTCTGCAGGAGTAGTTTTCACCCATAAACAATTGGCGACCACGGTGGGAGATTGATCTCTCGGTTACAAGAATCGAATTCTCAATTCTTCGGCTTTTGTCTCACGATGTATCCTCACCCGGAATCCGGGTGGTTCAGATATCATGGGAAGCATAGCTGGAATGTTGGAGGATGTCTTGGCAAATCAAGCCGGTATCACCAGAAGGCAGAGCGAGACATTTCGCCTTTTGAATGATATAGCAACACAATTACAAGGAGGGTCGATAGGCGTCAACTCAGGCAGTGCAAGAAACGCTGGATCCTTAGTCAGGAGTCACACCTTTAACGGTGGAGATGCAGAAAGAGCGCGTAATCACAGGGGACTCAGGAGAGGCGAACAACATGGTCTAGCTGACAACGAAGACTCGAGGCAACTCCACGAGAGAAAAGACATGTCCGAGTACCACAACATCTACCGGATAAAGAAATGGAGCCCGCAGCTTACGGATCCCTTTGGAAGATTTATATCTCAAGACCCTTGTCGAAGCCTGTGAAGAAATGCTTGAGGAAGGAGAGATCAATCAAGGAACACATGAGTACATAGGATGGGAGCGTTCAATTCGATCACTCAGCAAGTGATATTACAATACCTCCCATCACCGAGTCATAGCGGCTGCAAATCTTGGCATCTCATCAAGTGTAACACCTACGGTAGTCCGTGGGAGAGGAAAAAGGTAGGATGGATTAAATGGAGCAACAACTTCCACTCCTTCATCAGGACGAGGAACCGGAGGGGCGAGAGGAAGACCATCTCCCATTACCATTGCAGACTTGATGGAAAAGGGAAGTTCTTGCCAAGACTCAAACGGATATGGCCGCAACTCGTAAAGAGGTACTCCCTTTCTTAAGACATTAACCAAATGGTCCAGCCGACAACGAAGACTCGAGGCAACTCCACAGAGGAAAAGACATGTCCGAGTACCACAACGTCTACCGAATAAAGAAATGGTGAGTACATAGGATGGGAACGTTCAATTCGATCACTCAGCAGTGATATTACAATACCTCCCATCACCAGAGTCATATCAGCTGCAAATCTTGGCATCTCATCAAGTGTAACACCTACGGTAGTTGGTGGTGGACTCCTTCATCGGGACGAGGAGCCGGAGGGGCGAGAGGAAGACCATCTCCCATTACCATTGCAGACTTGATGGAAAAGCAGGAAGTTCTTGCCAAGACTTGAGGAAGGAGAGATCCAATTACTCCTTTTCTTAAGACATTAATCGACTCCCTTTTCCACATGACCCGCAACAGCCCCCCGGAGCCAACAAGGAATGCATTCAACGCACCGGAAAAGATACTTCAACGGCACGGACCTACATGGACCCGATCAAATAAGCGACATCGAGATATGAGCGGTCCTGTCATGGAGGCTCCTACATTGGGGACTGATCCTCACAACGATCTTCCTCAAGTCAATAGTTTCACTATGAACCAAAGGCGGTGGATCGGGAAGCGGTTTCTCTAGTGGAAAGTTTATGCAAACTTTCACACCTCTCAAAGAATCAGCGCGGAGACGTTTTTGCTGCAATCAACCAGGAGGAAGGTCACGACCGTGACCTACATGTCACCGCACGCATCAAGGATTCAGAGTTCAAGACGGCCCTTATCTACACAGGAGCGTCTTCGAATGCGATTACTCTCAAGACTCTCAGGGCATCCAAGGTTCTCCAAGGCAAGGTCGTACGGAATCCTACCACAATGACGGACTTCGAGGGAAACCAAACCAGCACATACAGGAGAAGCTCCGCGGAAAGAATCAGACAAGTTCATTGCGTCCCACTTACCACATGGGCATAAATTCAGGAAGAAGACCGGCTTGCATCATTGGGGCTAAAACCCACGATGCATCCTTGCTAACGAAGCATTCTTCTCCATTCGTGGAAGCCACGACCAACGTTCACACGAAGAGGGAACGAACTTTGTGGCGAGTCATGACCGAATGGGAAAACAAGATATCCGACACTTCCATTATCAATTATCGGGAGACTGTTACCCAGTCTCTCCACCCAATGGAATACTACAACAGCAACGAACCCCAAGAGCAAGTGCTAGATGCTCCACAACAGATGCAAGAGGGCACCAACTCCACAACTAATGAGATTGAAACCGTTGAAGAATCTCCTAGGCCTATCTCCATCAGCTCAACCTTGTGTACGGATACACGCACATAGCTCGTGGAAATTCTCAAAGAGTACCAGGACATATTCGCTTGGAGATATGAAGAAATGTCGGATTTAGATGAAAATTGGTCACCCATCATCTACATGTCATACCTGGATCCAAGTCGGTTAAACAGTTGTAGTTCAGACACGAGGAAAATGAATAAATCAGGTGCTGCATAGACTTCAGAGACTAGGTGTTGCTCCAAAAACGATCCTCCTCAACCTAACATCGACATGTTAGTAGATACAACCAGCGGACACGGCATGTTCTCCTCCATGGATGGATGTAGCGGCTACAACTAGATAAGGATGTACGAGCATGACGCAAGTAAGATAGATTTTCGAACTCCTCTCGGAAATTTTTTATTATACCATACTGCCATTTAGTTTAAAGAATGACGGTGCAACGTATCAACGCTCTGGAAGTCTTCCGCTGGAGTCGATACCTCAAGAGAACAGCCTCAAGAAGATAATGATATCCACGCGTCATATCGAGCAAGATCCGGGAGCCACTCTATCGGGCGGTGGTCGAACAAGATTCAAAGTAGTCATTTTATCGACAGGTGGTACTTGTCTATCATGTTATATTGGAGAATCTGCGCTTTTGGTCATCTTTAATTGCGACGGTGGAGTCGTTGAACGCTCATCTACAACAACATATGCCCCGATAGAAAGAACCAGGCCTGCCGTAAGTTGTAATGAAGAGCCTCATAATGTTCGTAGGGGCATATATCTCACCAACGAGTGGAAGCTGGGAGATACAACCTTCAGCCTTCGCAAGAGGAGTAGTTCCTCTGAAGCACCAAGAGGAAAACTACCGAGATACAACATCATGCGCGTCCGCCAACTCCAACTCCAGTACCACATGCACGACTCCCACAATGATGAAACAACGTCCAAGATATTCCATACCCGGAATCGGCTCGACAACAACCACTACGAACAAACCATGTAAACCACGCTTTTGGGGATCGAGGCATCTTTTAATGTGGTTGTGATGCATGAAGTTCCTTCACCGTCGACCCAATACTTTCTCCTTATTGATAAATTTTATTATCAAGGACCTCTTCAACACGAGAAAGATGGTCAGTCAAGAATCATGGAATTCGCAAGGGTAAATCGAACTTAAGAGGAAGCCACTTCAACGCTCCCTCCAGTAGAAGCTGCTTCAATGGTCTATTCAAGAGCCGCCTCAATGCTCTCTCCGAGACCCATGTTCGCTTCAAAATCCTGCTTCAACACTCTCTCCAGGATCCACCTCAACGTTCGCACCAGAAGCCACTTTAACATCCTCTCGAGTCGTTTCAACACTCAAGCTACATCAATAATCTGCGTTGTGGTCAAGTTATCTTTGATGTACTCATTTCTCAACATACGTCTCATCCATCCTTCATGAGGACCCAGCGGAGCATGAAAAACCCTGAAGTCGATAGGAGGAAGGTTATCATGTGGAACGAATATTTTCATATAGTTGAAAGGGCGTGGTAAACAACTCATCATCAATGTTTGGCATATCTTTGAAGCTTTCAACACCTCTTGACTTGGCACCAGCATTATCCCCAGAAGACATCTCAACAGGAGTTCTTTTCTTCATTCTACAATAAAAGACAGGAGCAGTACTTGTATAAAAACGCGTGAGATGTGTAGTCACACACAACAGAACACACATTCACTTTGGAGTACACAAGGCTGGTATTGGGTCCAAACACCGGTGTTGATCAAGTCACAAGTCCGGTGTTGATCAAGTCTCAAGACCGGTATTGATCAAGTCACAGGTATCACTCAAGTTTCAAGTCCGGTGTTGATCGAGTCAAAAGTCCGGTATTGCTCAAGCTTCAAGTCTGGTATTGATCAAGTCACAAGTCCGGTAATGCTTAAGTTTTAAGACCGGTGTTGTTCAAGGGCACGAGGCTGCTATAAAGGTGACATTCAGTCAGGCATACACGATATGGGACCCACATTCAATCAAGCATATATGGCGGGACCATATTTATTTGCACAACACGGTTCTCTTATGTCATGGGAATCATGTTCACGAAATTCAAGACTACGTTCGATCAAACAGGCGCAGTAGCCCCACAAACGAAGCAGGCGCAGCAGTCTGTCGATTAGGCACAACCCCACAATCGAGCGAAGCAGGCGCAATAGCCCCTCGACCCAATCAGGCATAACAAGGTCGATCTGGCAAGACCGACATTCAAACGGAGCAAGCACGGAGTGGGCCCTCGACCAAAGCAGACATAGCAAGGTCGACCGAAGCAGGCAAGACCGACATCATACTAGGGGAATGCTCTCCTAGATGCCTTTTGAACGTGACATACTCCAAGGATAGGATGACCCGTCTCCCCTGGTAACATCTAACTTTGTCTCATAAAGTTTTATCTTTATATGCCACCATCTCATGCCTACCCCACAATAGTGTAACCATTATGTGCTAGGCAGGGGACTTAATATTGATGGTGGGTTTTCATTTGAGGTTAAATTTGTAAAAAACCAGAAAAAATTTTGCGCTGACATCTTGTAAAAGATAAAGCCATTTATAAGTGTTGGATACTCCCTCACTTAATTCACCAAGAATGGAGCATGTAGCAACAATCCCATTCTGTGAATACATGAAATTCCTCCAGGTTGGAGCATGTAGCAACAATCCCTTCCGTGAATTTCATATCAGCCTTGTATTTCCAAGTACTCATTATCGGTGTGGCATGACGACTGAGTGTTACTCTTACAAAGTAACACGAACCTCCAAGCACTATAATGAAACCATGTACGAAATACCCGTACAGATGACTCTCGGTGTGTTATACTAGCCCAATTGAGCCCCTCTGGTGTGTTATACTAGCCCGATTGAGCATCCGGACCGACCGTATCGGTCCGGATATGATTCGATCGCATCATCCAACTCCATAAGCATGATTGGATGACCCCAGATCAATTCCATCACCCCCAAGCAGGTATGGAATACCCACGGCCGACCCCGCATGGTCGGTCATTGGCCTAGCTTGCCAAGAAACCGTTCATACCAAGCATTATGGACGGAAAACCCTAAATTAGGGTTTGCGGCATATTACATGTGTAGCAAAACAGTCTCAACCATCCATCTTCGCAGGTATAGATGGAGGGTGTAGATATAGACTCAAAGGGCCCAGAGCATGTCAACACGATCACCGTGGGCCCGCCTACACATTTGACCAATCGGTCAAAACCAATCATGGTTGGTCATGACAAAATTTTCACCCAAACAAGAGATGGCGCACGGCTTTTGAAAGCCAAAATTAGGGTTTCAAGCCATCACGCGTCTATCTTCTCCTAGCACGAATGGAGGGTCACAGATTAGATTAAGCAAGGGCCGGTCATACCAAAGCATGACCACCGTGGGCCCATCTACCTCCTCATGTGTTCGGCCAAGGCATATCATGCCTGGTTAATCCAAAACGTGCGTCCAAACTAGCATGGCCACGCCTCCTAAAACCACAAACCGATCTCGACCACTCAACTTCGCCAGGACGATTTGGATGGCTCGGATCACGTTTTCATGGGATAATCAGGTGTAGGTGTGAACACCAGCCTACCACCTACACGCTGGTATGATCGACCAAGACCGACCAAGATGGGTCGTCTTGAAACGCGTGCCCGAACTAGTGATGTCACGCGGTTTCCAACTCCTTTGCGGCAATGGATTTCTGCCGCAAACCGATCTCAACCACTCAACTTTACCGGTCAAATTGAGTGGCCTAGATCGCGCCTTCATGGGACAGTGAGGTATGGACGTGCACACCGACATGCTGTCTACACACACCCTGGTCGGTCCTCTCCAAATCCCTTTCCATGCTTGGTTTCGACCAAGTCAAGAGTGATGCTTGCGCACCTCTTCAAAAACCCTAATATTCATTAACGGTCGTAGATGAGTGTCTCAAAGATCATCTCATCCGTCCAACTTCACCAGCATGGTTATACAACCCTGGTCAGGAGTTATTTGGTTAGTGAGGCGTCATTACCCATCACTTTACCACACCATAATGCAGGACCTGCATAAAATACACACGATACTTCATAAGTATCGACTTCCTGAATAACACAGTTATTCAATTCAGCATTACATGCTATCTTTCGTGGATCCACGATCCACACATTCTAGACATCAATCAAGTCACAAACTGGGGGGATACATGCGGGGTATTGGTCTGGCGGTTTACGCGTGCGGCGTGCAACGCGCCATCACAAGAACGTGTCGGGGGAAGTCATGGACGGTTAGAGATGAACAGGAGAAGTGGGCAAGACTGGTCGTGTGGCACCGACGCACAACTCCACTACTCCATCACTCCACTTCCTCCACTTCCCACGAGAGACGTGAATAAGGCTCAATGACTTGTATAAATAGGTTCTCCGCCCTATTTCAAACAACAACACAAGTTCAGATGAGACAGAAAACAAGTGTTAATACAAAACGTATTCCAACACCCAGAGCTTGCTTGCATCAATCACAAGCCTGCTCACCTTCTGTTACAAGTCATAAGCAAGCCAACACCTTCACAATCTCAACACCTTCTTCGCTTCCCTCCCTAAGATCAACCCCATCTCCTTCACTTTGTGACCGAAACAAGTCCGGGAACGGCCATTTCTTGGTTTAGGCCGGACTTGCACAGATTGATCTCTCGAATCTACAAGCACTCACCACGCAGTGCATTTGTTTAAGGTTTAAATTCATTCCTCATCCACACCCCAAATTACCAAATTCTGCAGGAGTAGTTTTCACCCATAAACAACTGCGTGCAACGTGCAACGCGCCATCACAAGAACGTGTCAGGAAGTCATGGACGGTTAGAGATGACAGGAAGAAGTGGGCAAGACTGGTCGTGTAACACCAACACACACCTCCACTACTCCATCACTCCACTTCCTCCACTTCCCACGGGAGACGTGAATAAGGCTCAATGACTTGTATAAATAGGTTCTCCTCCCTATTTTCCAACACAGGAGAAAAACAAGAGCAAGTCCAGACAAAATACAGAAACCAAGTGTTAATACAAAACAACAGAACTGATAGCTTGCATCCTGTAAGCCGGTTCAGCTTTTAGTTACAAGTCGTAAGCAAGCCAACACCTTCACAATCTCAACACCTTCTTCGCTTCCCTCCCTAAGATCAACCCCATCTCCTTCACTTTGTGACCGAAACAAGTCTGGAACGACCATTTCTTGGTTTAGGCCGGACTTGCACAGATTGATTTCCGAATCTACAAGCACTCACCGCACAGTGTATTTGTTTAGGGGTTTAGATTCATTCCTCATCCACACACCCCAAATTACCAAATCCGACAGGAGTAATTTTCACCCATAAACAACAACATCAAAGTCCAATTGTATCACAACTTCGACAACAATACTATGGTGATATGTATCACCCCCCCTTAGTCAATACTCCATCTCACATGGAAACCACTCCCCTTACATAATGATCCCAAAACCATATGTATTTGTAGTGTGAACTACATATTAATTCTCCCCTTTTTGTCAATAAATTGGCAAAGGTACGAAACCAGGGATCCTAATGAAAATTTCCATAGAGACATTCCATGACCAAAACAAAGCACATATCAACTTATTTAGATGTAATCATATAGCCGAAGCTAAATGCTTTCATCAAGGAGTTTATAAAGATACAAGATAACCCCTATAATATTCCACAGCCGCACTCCCCACAAAGATTTGGCAATTAAGCACAAGTTCAATTAAGAACTCTCCCCCATAATATGTCATTCCCGAAGGAACAACAAGAGCGACCTTAATTTCAAAAGAAAAGAAGGATTTCTTTGACATAACAAATCACATACGAATATGAATTTGAATCCAAAAATACTCAATCAGATTAATCACAAGAGAACCCGTAATTAATCTAATCGGAAATGCTCAACATAAGATAACTTACGGAGCCTCATAGTATATACATAAAATATGGATCAGGGAAGATCAATACTGTGGAATAAACAAGGATTCATTCTATTTTCCATCACTATTTGCACAATGACATATAATAGACATAATCCTCGTAAACAAAAGTTCATCCTATCTTCCATCAATAATGACATAATAGTCTTCAAACTTTTGTGATGTCAAAAGTTCATTCTTTCTTTTATCAATACATGCATATCGACATACGAAAGACTTAACTTTTGACAAGGTATGGGACAATCTTAGTTCACAGACACAAACACACATAACCCATAACAAATTGCAATATATAAAACCATAAAGATTCATACTGCAAAAATCATCTTCCAAACAATTTTATTAGAATCTAAACAAATAGACCTAAAAACATGAAGATGAAAACGTTGGACATAGCTATGCGTAATCACAATCATGGCTATTCCAAACTCTAGTTATTCTTCTAAACAAAACAAGAAAAGAAGATTTACTAGACTAAAAAAAACTTTAGAAAACATGATCCGAAAAATGCTACACCTGGTAAGCAACTAGAGATTGAACATAGACGAGCTCATCAGTTGCTTTCTTCAGTTCGTTTTTCAGAAAATCAAGATTCCTTGTTGCAATTCCGAGTTGTTCACGAACGACTTTAAAATCTTGAAGAAGATTTCCTACCAGTTGTGAAGACATCTGAACTGGTAGTTTGTTTTCATGGACAATGGCATGATAGCATGTTATGAAAACAAGATTCTTGTGAAACTCGATAGTCTTGCCCTTCTTGACTTCATCATCTTTGTTGCCTCCATTCATTGCGCACACAAAAAATCGTTAGAACCTTTTGTAGTTGCAGGATTTCCCACACTACACCCCTCACTATATCTTGATAATAATTTCTAGATCTAAACTTATTAATCACCTAAATCTCAAAATATAAGTGCTAGAAATTTAAATAGACACATAAGATTTTTACGTGGTTCGATCAATGTGATCTACATCCACGATTCTTCACTATGATTGTTGAGGTTACATTAATATTACATTGAAATCTCCATTAATGGATATTTTCTAGAGCTCTAGATCTAATTATTTGGGGAAGAAGATGATAAAGAAAAATAATATCTCTCTCTCTAAAATGTGTCTCTCCCTTTTACAAAAAATCTATCTCTCCAAAATTATCCTCTTTTTCTCTCTCCTGCTCTCCTCTTTATATAATATTTACATAGTGGATGACAGCTCATGTACAACTAATATTTCCCTTAATTTCGGATTTACCTTGCGACATCCTCGCGAGAGTATAAATGTTAAATCTCGCAGACATTATAGTTTTCGCAAGATCTTCGCACTTTCTTCATGTTTACGTTATCGTCATTTGTTATGTTATTTCGAAATCACTTTACGACGGTTTGCGACGTTGTTAATGAAGATTCCGCAAGTGTGTTGTTGTTGCGATATTTGGATCCTACATCTTGCCTCTTTTTCTTGAATATTGCTTGAAGAGCGATCTTTAAGAAAAATCATTGTTGTAGTAGTCTTTGATCTTTGTTGATGAAGGAACGAGCGAAAGAATACTTGGACTTGAAAAGTACGTACTTGCCTCTATTCTTTTGCGAAGTTCGAAGCTTTGCGAAAATAAGAAGTATTATCTCTTGAAGTATGCGAAGTATAAAGTATCTTTGAAGAGGTATATGAAGTATGAAGTATCCTTGAAGAAACATAAGAAGTATCCATCCTTGATTGCGAATAAGAAGTATTGCGAAATTATTACTCCATGCTCTACGCCTCATGCAATGCTCTATTCTTTTGCGAAGTTAGAAACTTTGCGAAGTGAATAAGAAGTATTAATCATTGAAGTATAAGAAGTATTGCCTCTGTTCATGCGAAGTTATTATTCCATTTTTGGTGAGGATTCTTGTTGTTCATTGGTGAATATCTTCTTTGAAGTGATTCTTTGAGAAGATAAAGAACATAAAATGTTTTCTTGGTTATCCATAATTGCCTCTGTTCTTTATCTATGAGGGTATAATCATTGAAAAAGTGTTGAATGAGCGAGTTATTTCTTCATTCTTATCTTGCCTCTATCTCATACTTTGTTCTCATGCGATAGTATAATCTCTTCAAGTTGCTTATAATTGTGAGAAATAATTTGGCGAAATAATCACATTTGCGAAATTCGAATAAGTCTGCGAAACTACGAATAACTTTGCGAATTTTTGTAAAATACTTGTGCGAATATAATACTTATGTAATGATTATGTTATGAAATGTGTATGCGATGTTTATGCCATGAAATGCTTATGCGATGCTTTCATGATGCGAGTATAATGCTTGTATGATGAGAATGCTTATCTACTGCAATGTATAGCTAATGTTTGTGTTACTTAGCTCATTTTGCCGTTCTAAAATTGATGTAGCTTTAAATCGCTTCCATTCTTCATTTCTCTGATTTTGTCTCTAGTATATGCATTCCTCTTTGTGTATTTATTGTTCCTCGCAAGTTCTTTCTTGTGCTTCATATTTTCTTATTTCTGCATCATTAGTATCGCATAATAATATGATCATAATATCAATTGTGTGGCGTTTGCATTGCCTCGGCCTCATTATCATGTATATGTTCGCAAGCTTATCATTTAATCATTTTCGCAAGCTCGCAAGCTTATCATGTAATCTTTTTTGCGATAAAAGAACTGTATTACCTGCATCCAAACTGTTTATGTTGAATTTTGTCATTGCGACAAGATCGCAGGACGTCTTTACATTTTCATGTAATAACCCATTGATCTTGCCTTATCATTTATCTTGTGTGGTCTTATTTTGCCTTCCTAGTTAAAGGTCTTATTTTGCCACCACTCATTATTGCGACAATATGACAGGCCTAAATATGCTTGCGAACATAAAGCCCCATGACATTGCCGTCTTGCGACGAAATCGCAGGACGTCTTTACACTTTCATGTAAAGACCCATTGATCTCGTCTTATCTTTGTCTTTTGTATTATTGCCTCTTCAGGATCATTGCACAAATATGACAAGCCTAAATTTCCTTGCGAAAATAAAGTCTCATGACATTTGCGTCTTTTGACACTTATCAGCTCCCTAATGGAGGGTGCCGCCCTTATCATCTCCCTGGTTGCCCCTTCAAGGAGGCGTACATCGGCCATACAAGACTAGCTCCTCCCATCCCGGTCTTAATGACAAGCGGTTGTTTCGCAGCCTCTTATCCCTTATACCTATAGGGCTTATGGTTACGAGACTGCACCCTAAGTGGAGTTTTCTTCGGGCCGAGTGCAGCATGTGCCAAGACTTGTCAAGAGTGGTAAGGAAGTTCCATGCTCCCCGCACTCTTGACTCAACCGTGTACCTCGGCGCCTTGGCGTTGATGGTGGATTTTCGTTTAAGGTTAAATTTGTAAAAAACCAGAAAAATCATGCGCTGACATCTTGTAAAAGATAAAGCCGTTTATAAGTGACGGATACTCCTCACTTAATTCACCAAGAATGGAGCATGTAGCAACAATCCCATTCTCGTGAATACATGAAATTCCTCCAGGTTGGAGCATGTAGCAACAATCCCTTCCCGTGAATTTCATATCAGCCTTGTATTTCAGTACTCATTATCGGTGTGGCATGACGACCGAGTGTTACTCTTCTGAGTAACACGAACCTCCAAGCACTATAATGAATCATTATCGAAGGTGGCATGACGACCGAGTGTTACTCTTACAGAGTAACACGAACCTCCAAGCACTATAATGAAACCATGTACGAAATACCCGCAGACAATTCTCGATTCTCGGTGTGTTATACTAGCCCGAGCCCTCTCGGTGTGTTATACTAGCCCGATTGAGCCCCTCTCGGTGTGTTATACTAGCCCGATTGAGCATCCCAAGACCGACCATATCAGTCCGGATATGATCCGATCGCAGATCATCCAACTCCACAAGCATGATCGACGACCCCCGCATCAATTCCATCACCCCCAAGCGTGTATGGAATACACACGGCCGACCCCGCATGGTCGACCATTGGCCTTTGCTTGCCAAGAAACCGTCCATACCAAGCATTATGGGCGGAAAACCCTAAATTAGGGTTTTCGGCATATTACATGTGCCGCAAAACGGTCTCAACCATCCATCTTCGCAGGTATAGATGGAGGGTGTAGATGTAGACTCAAAGGGCCCTGAGCATGTCGACACAATCACCATGTGACCGCCTACACACTTGACCAATCGGTCAAAACCAACCATGATTGGTTACAACAAATTCGTCCGCCCGAAAGAGCATGGTCGCACGGCTTTGCAAGCCAAAATTAGGTTCAAGCCATCACGCGCGTCCATCTTCTCCGCACGAATGGAGGGTCACAGATTAGATTGAGCAAGGGTCGGTCACACCAAAGCATGACCACCGTGATCCCATCTACCTCCTCATGCGGTCGGCCAAGGCATATCATGCCCGGCCAATCCAAAACGCCCGCTCAAACATGCGTGGTTACACTTCCCAAATTGCAAATCGATCTCGACCACTCAACTTCACCGGACGAATTGGGTGGCTTAGATCACGTTTTCATGGGACGGTGAGACATGGGCGTGAACATCAGCCTACCATCTTCACGCCAAACCAACCGGCCAAGACCGACCAAGTCAGGTCATCTTGGAAAACACGCCGGAAAAGGGTATGGTGCGCGACTCCTGCGGCATCAAACTCCTATCGCAAATCGATCTCAACCACTCAACTTTACCGGTCAAATTGAGTGGCTTAGATCGCGCCTTCTTGGGAAAGTGAAGTATGGACGTGCACACCGGCGTGTTGTCTACACACATGCCCGGTCGGTCCTCTTCAAAACCCTTCCCATGCTTGGTTTCGACCAAGCTAAAGAGTGATGCTTGCGCACCTCTTTAAAAACCCTAATTTCATCAACGGTCGCAGATGAGTGTCTCAAACATCATCTCATCCGTCCGACCTCACCAAACTTGGTTATACAACCCTGGTCGGGAGTTATTTGGTTAATGAGGAGTCATTACCCATCACTTTACCACACCGTAATGCAAAAGACTCGTGATAAAATACACACGATACTTCACAAGTATCGACTTTCCGAATAACGCAGTTATTCAATTCAAAGATTACATGCTATCTTTCGTGGATCCACGATCCACATTCCGGACATCAATCATGTCACAAACGGGGGATACATATTGGGGTATTGGTCTGGCGGTTTACAGCGTGCAGGCGTGCAACGCGCCATCACAAGAACGTGTTAGGAAGTCATGGACGGTTAGAGATGAACAGGGGAAAAGTGGGAAAGACCGGTCGTGTATCACCGACACACAACTCCACTACTCCATCATTCCACTACCTCCACTTCCCACGAGAAACGTGAATGAGGCTCAATGACTTGTATAAATAGGTTCTCCGCCCCTATTTCAAACAACAACAAGGAATAACGGAGAACAACACAAGTTGAGACGACGTAAACCAAGTGTTAATACAAAATCAACACTCGAGCCTCCTTACATCAACCGTAAGCTTGCTCATCTTTCTCGTTACAAGTCATAAGCAAGCCAACACCTTCACAATCTCAACACCTTCTTCGCTTCCTCCCTAAGATCAACCCCATCTCCTTCACTTTGTGACCGAAACAAGTCCGGGAACGGCCATTTCTTGGTTTAGGCCGGACTTGCATGCATTGATCTCTCGAATCTACAAGCACTCACCGCGCATGCATTTGTTGAAGGTTTAGATTCATTCCTCATCCACACCCCAAATTACCAAATTCTCGCAGGAGTAATTTTCACCCATCAACAATTGGCGACCCACGGTGGGAGATTAATCTCTCGGTTACAAAAATCGAATTCTCAATTTTCGGTTTCTCGTGTCACGATGTATCTTCACCCGAGTCCGCAGTGGCTCGGGATATCATGGGAAGCATAGCTGGAATGTTGGAGGATGTCTTGGCAAATCAAGCCAGATCGCTGTAAGGCAGAGCGAGACATTTCGCCTTTTGAATGATATAGCAAAGACAATTACAAGAAGGGTCGACAGGCATCCACTCAGTGCAGTAAGAAATGTTGAATCTTTAATCAGGAGTCACATCTTTACCGGTGGAGAGGCAAAAAGGGCGCGCAACCACGGGAGAAGAGACTTACCCGGAGTACTACAATGTCCGCCGGATAAAGAAAGGGAACCTGCCGCCTATGGAGCCCTGCTAGAAGATTTGTATTTCAAAACTCTTATTGAATCACGGAAGACCTGTCCAATCCACGTCGGCCTCCCAACCAACTGAAGGAATGCTTGAGGAAGGAGAAATCAATCAGAAATACCCGAATACGGAGGATGGGGACGTTCAATCCGGTCACTCAGCAGTGACATTACGACACCTTCTACATCCCTTTACTTAGGCAAGCGATCCGCAGATACGATGGCACTCGCAAGTCATCCAATTTCATCTCTTGTTCCACGTCAAAGCCGCGGAGAGACGTTACAACGCCCGCTAACGCAGGAAAAGCTAGACTCAAGGTACTTACATTTCCCCTTCCCAATGAAGAAGATTCTGGAACTACTGGAGACGTGGGTACGAAATGGAGAGGTGGAGCTACCCCCGGATGGCGTCCGCCATTGATCAAGAAGTAATGGACCCGAGGTACTGTCATTACCACCGGTTCCTTCATCACCCCACCAGTGAATGCAACGCTTTAAAGCGCATTGTTCAGGAGAAGCTTGGTTCAGAGAGATAGCTTTCAGAGGATTTTCTTAGAAAGACTACTCCGGTTTGATATAAGTGAGGCTTCAAAAGGCAAGTAAGTTTTACTCAACAACTTTACAAGAAAGATAGTTTAGAATTCACTGGGGACTTAGCATCCCGCACGTGGAGAAAGAGGCTCAGTGATCAAACGCCATGTTTGTTTCCATTCGTACCTCCCTTTTACATAACATTTGCAATTTCATGTAATATGTGCAATCATTCATGACCAAGATGCAAATCTCATTTAACATAATCTCTTTCAAAAGGGTTGTTCACAAAACTATCTCAAAATAAGCCAATTCAATTACCTATTAATCCAAAACCTAAGTCAAAGAAAATCCTCACTATCACTCAAAAAAGAAGATCCTCACTATCACTCAAAAAAAGAAAAGCATATAAGAGAAAACATATAAGAGAAAATATAGATATAAGACGAATACTTCAAGGAAAGTCTTTAAGCAACAACTCATCCTTTTGGGCAAGAGAGACTTTCATCCTTTCAAGCACACGGCCGCTTCACTCCAGCTTCTTTAGACAACCTCTCAACCTCTTCTTCCCGGGCGAGCAACAGTCCGCGGGAAGGGACTTCATCATGTAGTTTCTGAGCTCCCGAATCTCGGAGAACCCTCTCGAAAAACCAAGGAGCATTGAAGTTGCATCGCGCAAACACGTCCCGATGGCACCTCCAGTCTTCAATCATCTCCTCGTAAACCTGCTCGACCGGCCGTGACGCTCATCCCATGGATAGAAACTAAAGCTTCTTGGACGCGGTTGACCAATGCAAGACGACTTGAGCTTCGCGGTGGTAGCAATATGGCCGTGTTTCTTCCGATTGTCGTGTACAACTTTTCAAATCGAACCTAAGCACGCCGAATCCACCAACCAACACATGACTCGGATAAGGGACAGAAAAGGAGGATCGAACAAAGCCCCAGCCGCATCACGGCAATTCGGCGACCGCGCGGAGTCTTGTCGGGCTGCAGTGAGGCCTTTCGAAGAAGTCACCACAATAGCCATATGGTCTAGGAGCCTGCTCTGTGATGGATGCCAAGGGGAGCCGTCTCAACTACGGGGCGGCACCGTCTCTCTTGCATTCCTTACGACATCTATTTCACTCGGGTGCTGATTTCCGTCACGACCCCGTCGACAAGATCACTAAGGAAAGCGCCTTGTTCAACCGAGCTTGCATCATCTCTGTCATTGTCGAAAAAGGAGCGGTTTCTCCAGACTTCTCAGCATGAAGGTCCGACTTCTCAGCATGAAGTTCCATACCGTCGACTTCTCAAAGATGAAGTTCCATACCGCCGACTTCTCGCATGAAGGTCCATACCGCCAGACTTTCTCAAAGATGAAGGTCCGTACCGCCGACTTCTCAAGATGAAGGTCCGTACCGCCGAACTTCTCAAAGATGAAGACCAGTACCGCCGGCCTTCCCGCTTTGAATGCGTGCCAACCTTGTGAAGGCATTATCTTTCGAAATTCCCGATTTAAAACAAGGATCGTTTTAGAAGAACTTACACCGGGAGAAATGAAAGAACCGATGGGAGGAGATTTAAATACCCGCATATTGGAAGAATTGAGGATTAATGGGACCGCATGCTTGCCTCTTAGGTCTCTCTCCTACTTGGGGACTGCAATCCTCGCCTCTTGTCCGCTTACCGGAAGTGGCTTCAACCGGAAATGCTTCGTCAAGACGTCGAAGATGGCTCACTACGGAATTTCACAACACTCTTCGAAAATTTCTCGAAGATCAACAGCTTGTTTCCCCCAAAATTCTTTATACCCGTCGGTCACCACCGGGTTTCTCCCAATAGGCCGTAAGGGAAGGCTCACCCGGCCTAAGAACACATTGGCGTTAAGAATTTGTGGAAGGAATTCTTCCGAGCCCTAGTGGACGGATAAATGGGACACCCCGATCGAATCCCATTTGGCGAGCAGCCCTGTCAATGTTGTACGGAGTCACGTAAAATTCTCCGTCGAATAGAGACGGGACATATCCTGGAATGCAGTGCGCAGTAAATAATTTCCCTGATCTCATGGTCTTGACATCAGACGCAACACAACGCTGTGGATCGCAAGCAAAGGTCTTTGGTCGAACGATGGAAGAGTGAATCGCCCCCATGGACGAAAATCTACTAAGAAATGTTGTCAAATACCTCCACAAGTTTCGCACCGGCTTTAGGACGCTTCTTGTTCCATCGGAGTATTCTCGAGCCGCCGTACAAGTTAACGAGTGAAGGTGCAGGAGTAGGAGCATAACTTCTGAAGTGTTCCCATAAGAGCGCCTGAAGAAAATCGAAGTGAACGTGCGACTCCACCTTCTTGTACCCGTTAGAAACGTGCATATCCATTGCTAAAGCGTCCAGATGAGAATACATCGATCCAAGGAACAATGCACCTAGAGGAAGAACTTCACCCTGCGCCAGCCTTTATAGCAATCTTAACAAGCTCACCTCTTATGGTCTTCTTCCCCGAACCATCATCAAATATATCCCCGGATAGCCATAAAGACAGAACGCAATCACGCCGAGCTCGTTTTCCAACTCTTGATTCAACTCCGGGTCCGCAGAAGACCACTCCGAAAACCCACCAAGTATAAAAGCATCTCGCATCCTTTTTCTCCTCCTTGTCCAGACTCTCGAATCCCTCCGCCTTTTGAAGTATAGCATCATAATTACTTTGTTCCGCATCGTAGAGCTCGTAAAAAGACTTCCTAAACAACAGTGTGTTCATTAATGCGCTACACTCTCCAAAGTAATAGTCATCTCTCCCCATCTAGATATGGCTGTGTGAGTAGAAATACGCCACCGAGAAATGAAGGTGATCAAGCCCATGGTGTCTTTCCTAATTTCGAGGGTAGCAGATGCCATGACCGCATCGAGAATTTGTGCTTTGGTCAAATTGTCCTTAATGCCCTTATTACTCAACATGAGTCTCATCCATCCTTCATAAGAACCCAAGTGGAGCATGGCAAATCTTGAAGTCAATAGGAGAAGGCGGATATTCGTTTCTCTCGGAGACAAAATCTCATCACAAGTGCTAAGAAGAAAATGGATCATCATCCATATTTTCCGAATCTAAAGCAAGACTATCTTATGAGAAGGATGCTTCCTAATATTTGGAAAAGGCGAGGTGAACAACTCATCATTGATGTTCGGCACATCTTTGAAGCTATCAACACTTCCCGACTTGGCACCAAAGATTATCTTCGTAAGACATATCGACGTAAGTTCTTTTCTACCGCAATGAAATAAAAGACAGGAGTTAGAACTTGTATGAAAGCATATGAGAAGTGTAGTCACACACGGCAAGACACAACTCACACAATGGCCGGTCCAAACATCATACAAGATTCTATCTGGGTATTAATTTCAAGTTCTCCTAAGATAACTTTCAAGTCATCGGTATTGGTTTCAAGTCCAGACAAGTTTCAAGTTCTGTAAATTTCAGCCAAGCATATGTGAATAAGACCCACGTTCCTAAGATACACTGGCGGGCCCGCATTCATTCATCCGCATGCATCATACGATTTTCTCTATTCATGGGAATCGTGTCTATTTGGATTCAAGCCAAATGGTGGAAAAAGCTAAGCATGCACATGTCTTACAAAAGGTATTTACCTAACAAACTAGGGTTTGACCGTTAAAAAAAAAAAAAAAAAAAAAAACGAAACCTACCCAGACGACTGGACTGGAGCAACTCCGGGAGCAACGGGCGGTGGTGGTTCCCGAACGATTTCGGGCAATGCAATAACAACGGTCGACGTCGGCAGAATTCACTGGACGGAGCTGCTCACAACGAAAAAAAAAAAAAAAGGGGGGAGAGAACTCGTGGAGAAAAAAGGAGAAGGATCTTGTCTCTTTTATAGACAAAAATTAGAAGAATCCCAATAGAAGAAGGATTCCTCCCTTATTTGGTTTCCTCTTTTGATTCAAATACCCAAAGAAAGAAACCGGCCCCACCAAAGGATCCCATACAAGCGTGACGGCGTGGGAAACTAGCGGTCGACCAACACTCTTCCGGGTAAACTCCTTTTATCCTGTCTTTCTCACGTATGTATGTCACCATCTCATGCCTACCACACAATAATGTAACCATTATGTGCTAGGCAGGGGACTTAATGTTGATGGTGGATTTTCGTTTAAGGTTAAATTTGTAAAAAACCAGAAAAATCATGCGCTGACATCTTGTAAAAGATAAAGCCGTTTATAAGTGACGGATACTCCTCACTTAATTCACCAAGAATGGAGCATGTAGCAACAATCCCATTCTGTGAATACATGAAATTCCTCCAAAGTTGGAGCATGTAGCAACAATCCCTTCCTCGTGAATTTCATATCGCCTTTGAATTTCCAGTACTCATTATCGTGTGGCATGACCGAGTGTTACTTTCTGAGTAACACGAACCTCACTATAATGAATCATTATCATGTGGCATGACGACCGAGTGTTACTCTTACAGTAACACGAACCTCCAAGCACTATAATGAAACCATGTACGAAATACCCGTACAGCCGATTCTCTGTGTTATACTAGCCCGAGCCCTCTCTGTGTTATACTAGCCCGATTGAGCCCCTCTCGGTGTGTTATACTAGCCCGATTGAGCATCCCAAGATCGACCATATCAGTCCGGATATGATTCGATCGCAGCCATCCAACTCCACAAGCATGATTGGACGACCCGCATCAATTCCATCACCCCCAAGCAGGTATGGAATACACACAACCGACCCCGCATGGTCGACCATTGGCCTTTGCTTGCCAAGAAACCGTCCATACCAAGCATTATGGGACGGAAAACCCTAAATTAGGGTTTGCGGCATATTACATGTGCCGCAAAACGGTCTCAACCATCCATCTTCGCAGTATAGATGGAGGGTGTAGATGTAGACTCAAAGGGCCCGGGAGCATGTCGACACAATCACCATGTGACCGCCTACACACTTGACTAATCGGTCAAAACCAACCATGATTGGTTACAACACATTCGTCCGCCACGAAAGAGCATGGTCGCACGGCTTTGAAAGCCAAAATTAGGGTTCAAGCCATCACGCGCGTCCATCTTCTCCTAAGACGAATGGAGGGTCACAGATTAGATTGAGCAAGGGTCGGTCACACCAGCATGACCACCGTGAGCCCATCTACCTCCTCATGGGTCGGCCAAGGCATATCATGCCCGGCCAATCCAAAACGCCCGCTCAAACATGCGTGGTTACACTTCCCAAATTGCAAATCGATCTCGACCACTCAACTTCACCGGACGAGGTGGGTGGCTTAGATCACGTTTTCATGGGACGGTGAGACATGGGCGTGAACATCAGCCTACCATCTTCACGCTAAAAACCAACCGGCCAAGACCGACCAAGTCAGGTCATCTTGGAAAACGCGCCGGAAAAGGGTATGGTGCGCGACTCCTTGCGGCATCAAACTCCTATCGCAAATCGATCTCAACCACTCAACTTTACGGTCAAATTGAGTGGCTTAGATCGCGCCTTCTTGGGAAAGTGAAGTATGGACGTGCACACCATCATGTTGTCTACACACATGTATGGTCGGTCCTCTTCAAAACCCTTCCCATGCTTGGTTTCACCAAGCTCAAAAGAGTGATGCTTGCGCACCTCTTTAAAAACCCCATTTCATCAACTGGCCGCAGATGAGTGTCTCAAACATCATCTCATCCGTCCGACCTCACCAAACTTTGGTTATACAACCCCGGTCGAGTTATTTGGTTAGTGAGGAGTCATTACCCATCACTTTACCACACCGTAATGCAAGACGCATAAAATACACACGATACTTCACAAGTATCGACTTTCTCGAATAACGCAGGTTATTCAATTCAAAGATTACATGCTATCTTTCGTGGATCCACGATCCACATTCCGTACATCAATCATGTCACAAACCGGGGATACATACTAGGGTATTGGTCTCATGGCGGTTTACAAGCTGTAGCCGGGTAACGCGCCATCACAAGAACGTGTTAGGAAGTCATGGACGGTTAGAGATGAACAGAAAAGGGCAAGACTGGTCGTGGTGTTACCGACACACAACTCCACTACTCCATCATTCCACTACCTCCACTTCCCACGAGAAACGTGAATGAGGCTCAATGACTTGTATAAATAGGTTCTCCGCCCTATTTTCAAACAACAACAAAGGAATAACGGAGAACAACACAAGTTGCATTTGACGTAAAAAAACCAAGTGTTAATACAAAAACCGTATTCAAACATCCAGAGCCTCCTTGCATCAACCGTAAGCTTGCTCATCTTTCTCACAAGTCATAAGCAAGCCAACACTTTCACAATCTCAACACCTTCTTCGCTTCCTCCCTAAGATCAACCCCATCTCCTTCACTTTGTGACCGAAACAAGTCCTGGAACGGCCATTTCTTGGTTTAGGCCGGACTTGCATGCATTGATCTCTCGAATCTACAAGCACTCACCGCAGAAAGTGCATTTGTTGAAGGTTTAGATTCATTCCTCATCCACACCCCAAATTACCAAATTCTCGCAGGAGTAGTTTTCACCCATCAACACTTGATCATACACGACTTGGAAGAGACCCTCGGTCGTCCAACCAGGGTATAACCTTAGATATATAGTTGAAATCCAAGGTATCTCTCCTAGGATGAGCTTTCATGGGCCCCAAATCTCCATGACTCAGTTCCGAGAGTGTGTAACCTTATCCCCCGAGCCATGTCAAGAGATACCCCCTTATATGACGCACTTTAGGTCTTACATTTGCCTCTGCGGTATCATTCGCGAACTAGGGTGTACGCCATAAAGGTTCGTCCCATTCACTCACTCATTCATTTTTGTCAATTCGTTCAATCATTCAAAAATCAAAAATCTTTGCGAAATTATTGTAGTTTTGTGATTCAAATCAAAAATCTTTTATTGTCTATAAAAGAAATATTCTGTAGAAATATATAAATTGAATTTTCTCGGGTTTTTTTTGTAATTTTGAAATCTATAATTTTTTGTAATTTTGAAGTCTTTATAATCTTGAAATCTTAGTAATATTTGTAATCTTGCGATTGAATTGCTTTTTTGTAATCAAATCAAAAATATTTTATTTTTCTCGTAGAAGTAAAATGTTTAAGGAAAGTGGTACTTAGCTTTTGTGGTTTTTTTATTGTTGTCTCTTGCGAAGTATATGATTGGCTTTGCGAAGCTAGCATCCTTTGAAATATAAAGGTCGCACAAAATATAATTATCTCGCCAGCAAAAAGAAGTGTGAGAAATGAGATTTGAACCCTTGACCTGCCTCTTGCATATTCTCGCACCATACCAACCCTTAACCCCTCTTGCGAAATTAATTTGCGAGATAATCATCAATTTTCTTCTTTTGAGATAAGCAAAGTCTCGTAAGGAAATTTTCGCATAACAAAAATAAATGTGCGAGAAGCAAGAATTGATCCTGCGACCTTCCGCTTGCATTCATGCCTCCCCGACCAACCTGTCTTAGCCTGCGAAGTGTTTTCGCGGGAAATAATCATCTACTTTCTTCTTACGTAAATACCCTTGCGAGATTTTCAAAGACTGTATGAAGTAAACATTTGCATGAAGTAAACGAACGTCTGGAAGTGTTTATCTTTGCGAACGTCGCAGGGTAAACATTTACGAAGTGCAAAAATTCTTTGCGAATGGTGAGATTCGAACTCTAGACATCAAACTCCTTCTCTTCACTGACCATCGGGCTATTTCTCGCTTTGCTTGCGAAAGAAACATACAATACTATAACTTTACTCTATTTCTTCGGCTCTTATAAGTTCAAAATATGCGAAGGTGGGATTCGAACTCAGCGACCTTAAGCTCTCATGTTCGCTCGTGACCAATTGTGCTATCCCTCTTGTGCGAAAGAATCGCAGAATGCTAATACATGACTTATATTCACCCTTTTATACTCAAGGAAAAAATTGACAAAAATTCTATGCGAAGGGAAGACTCGAACCCGCGACCTTATGTTTATACGGTGACCAATTGTGCTAGCTTTGTTTGTGAAAGAAACACATAATGTTGTACTTGAGTTCATCCACCCTTTACCGTTCCGGAAAAAAATATATGGAAAATATGAGTGATGTGAGGGTTGAACTCGCGACATCCACCTAGTACACCTCGCGCACAACCATCTCTGTGGGGCCAGCGTTTTGCGATAGAAGACCATATTGCCTCTATTATTCTTCATTTCTTTTCAGCAGTTCCCAAAAAGTGTGAAAAATATTGTGTTTTGCGAGAATTGATCACGCATGACTCTAACCCATACTCTAATCCCACGACCATCTGCAAGGCTTCGATTTTGCGAAGATCGCATGTAACCACCTCTTATTCTTTTCTCCCTCTCTAGGGTAGGAAAAATGTGAAAAAAAAAAAAATATGACTGTGGCGAGATTTGATCTTGCGACATCAAGCTTCTTCGCTCCAACTCAAACCATCTGTGCGAGTTTCTGTTTGTGATAAAAATCACAGCGTTTTGTTCTTATCCTTTTGTTCATTCTTCCTTTATTTCCTTCCACAATTTGCCTTTTTCTTTTTCTCCTGAATATGAAATCTTCCATTAAAAAATTAGCTTTCTTCCTTGAATTTCATCACAGCAACCTATTTTTATTTTTTTTTTCTTTTTTCATGTCTTTGAATTGTTGACGGTGTTTTCTCCTTAAAGTTTATAAATCCAATTGAATTCATCACCAACGGTAGTCAATTTTTCTAAACTTTCTTGAACCAACAAGATTAGGTCCATGTTTCTAGCGCATATGTAGTTGCAGGATTTCCCACACTACACCCCTCACTATATCTTGATAATAATTTCTAGATCTAAACTTATTAATCACCTAAATCTCAAAATATAAGTGCTAGAAATTTAAATAGACACATAAGATTTTTTACGTGGTTCGATCAATGTGATCTACATCCACGATTCTTCACTATGATTGTTGAGGTTACATTAATATTCATTGGAAATCTCCATTAATGGATATTTTCTAGAGCTCTAGATCTAATAATTTGGGAAGAAGATGATAAAGAAAAATAATATCTCTCTCTCTCTAAAATGTGTCTCTCCTTTTACAAAAAATCTATCTCTCCAAAATTATCCTCTTTTTCTCTCTCCTGCTCTCCTCTTTATATAGTATTTACATAGTGGATGACAGCTCATGTACAACTAATATTTCCCTTTAATTTCGGATTTACCTTGCGACATCCTCGGGCGAGAGTATAAATGTTAAATCTCATGAGACATTATAGTTTTCGCAAGATCTTAAGCACTTTCTTCATGTTTACGTTATCGTCATTTGTTATGTTATTTCTGAAAATCACTTTACGACGGTTTCGCGGCGTTGTTAATGAAGATTCCGCAAGGTGTTGTTGTTGCGATATTTGGATCCTACACCTTTTGACCTTACGGAACTTGTATCAAGAGATGACACATAAGTGTATATAAAGGAGTTCCATGGAAAACCCAGGAAAACTTGTATACGTCCGTGTGGGTCAGGTGTTCTTGTGGTCACAAGCCTGATATATGACCGAGAAAATAGAGGAGCCAACTTTAGACTGCTTCTTGAGAACTCAAGAGACATTCTAAACAACGGATGAAATTCTTATGTCAAGAATAATAGTTGAGAAACAAACTGCCAGAGACATGATGATTAAGCAGGGAATTTTCTCAAAAGAAGATGATCAGAATTATCTTCAAGAGAAGAATTAGAGCGAGTCTCAAAAGATTTATTAAATATAACAAAATGAGAAACACAACATTCAACTTTGACAGCATTCTCAAGACACACTTCTTGAGAACTATGTGCATCCTTCTTTTGATTACAAGAAGGATGCTACATTTAGATGAGCATTTTGCTCATCAATGTTGACTTCTTTTTATTTCTCCTTGAGGATTTCTGAAAAAATCACTCGACTTGGTTGAAGAAGTTTTATCAAAGAGAGGAACAAGGAATACACGAGCCAGCCGTTTTCCTTGTCTTTTTGATGCTTTTGAGTTTGTTTATGCTGATCTTAAGCTCGAGACTCGATTTTTGAGATGAATGAAATCTGGAGCAGGTGTCTCTTCTTCAGAGAGAGAAAATGAACTCAACCTTTCTTTCTTTCTCCTATGCCTTTTTCTCTTTTCAGAGTTATTTAAGAAGTGGGTTTCCCTTCTGCCATTTTTCCTTCTACCATTGTCAGTATTTTGTGTTTCAAAAGCACAATTAAGAAAAGACTTATGACGGTATTTTTCTTGATTGTTGACAATGCCTTTTACTCCAACAACATGAGAGACAGGTTTAATAACTTCTTTAGACATCCATGCAAGAATGTTGTGAAGTTTTTCATTCCTCAAACGAAAACGACATCTTCGCTCAGGATGTCCTTTATTTCCACAATAATAACAGTTAAAATAATTGCTCTTGACCGTTCGTGTGGGTAGATTTAGGAGGGAAAAATCCTTATTTCTAGACTCATTACAAGCTGCAAAAAGGTTTCTCACATGAAGAGTTATCATTAGCTTTAACAAAATTGATCTTACTCATTTTTGGAGTGTCTATTCCTTTATAGCCCATACCATTGTGTATCACGGTGTTCTTCATGCTCCAAGCATAGAAGATAATTTTGTAGAGCTAGAATTGAATCACTAAGACTTCTCTTCCAGTGATTTCACTTTATCAAGAGCAGCAGCAAGGACAGTCTCGGCAGGATTTTTCTTTGGAGAGAAGACTCGAGTTCTTTGTCATTAAAACATTGTTGTTGAGAGTCATATCTTGCTTCGGATTAAAGTCTTTCTTTCAACAAAGAGATTTCGAAGAAGATTATCACATTCAGACCCTTTTTAGTGTGTATATATTTTTCGATCTTTAACAATAGATTGTAAGAGTTTATATCCACAATCATATCCTTTAAAGAGTTTTCTCAATTTTCTGTTTTCTTGACAAAGAGGAGCCATGTATTTACTCAAGCAAGTAGTTGACTTCTTTTCTTTCAAATAACTGATCAAAAAGCTTGATATATTGAGAGACTTTCATCAATACTTTGTCCTTTTCCGAATCAACGTTTAATCTGAAAGATCATCCAACCTGCTCATCAAGAGATTTTTCCCGAGTTAAATGTGTTCGTATAGAGACCAGGACCAGCAGTCTTTAAAAGCTTCTGGGACTTTGAAACTCATAAGGAAGGCTTTGAATCGACAAATGTTGCGTTATCGTAGATAGTACTCCTGTCCATAGAGTCAGATCGCTACAAACACAGACTTGTAAGGTCTTTAAACGTGTTTTCCGCTCGATACCAATTGAAAAGCGGTACATCAACCACACCCAATATTTCGATTAGCAACATATGGACTAACTCCAATATACTTTGGGGAGAATCAACTAGACCTCAATCTTAATAAAGTATATCAAAGAGTTATATTATCTCGATCTCTCGATTTAATTCTTACTCAAGCAAATAGAAATCGCTGTAGTCTAACTAAATACAAGAGAAATAACTTGGATGGTACCAAAGACCAATATCCAAGTGTCAATCAAATGTAAATAAACAACCAAAGGTTGGATATTCTAGTGATTGAACTTAACGACAACCTTGTGATATTTCAATTATATAATAAAATATAATGTGGAATAGAAATAACACGTAGACACTTAATTTTGTAAAGAGGAAATCATAAAATGAGAAAAACCCCGGACCTAGTCCAGATGAACATAATTGTATTAAGCCGCTCAGACACTAGCCTCTACAACCAACTTCGGTTTGGACTGTAGTTGAACCCAATCATTCTCACACTGATCCAAAGTACGCTTGCGCTCCTTACGTCTCTGATCTCGGGCAGGATACCACGTATTTGATTCCCTTAGCTGATCTCACCCACAACTACAAGTTACTACAACCTAAAGTCGAAGACTTTAATAAACAAATCTATATCACACAGAAAAGTCTACGGTAATAGATAAATCTATCTCCCACAGAAATACCTACAAGTTTTGTTCCGTCTTTTGATAAATCAAGGTGATTACCCGGACTTATATTCCCGAAGAACATCCTAGTATTATCAATCACCTCACAATAATCTTAATTGACGCGGCGAAAGAAGATATTGTGAAATCACAAACGATGAGACGAAGATGTTTGTGACTACTTTTATATCTTTCCTATCGGAGATATCAATCTGTAGATGGTGGATTTTCGACCAGGGACAAAATCGTAAAACCATAATTATACATGCTCCTGATCCAACAATCAGATGAGTATTGAGGATCACGTCTCTCATCGAAGCGTGAAAGCTCATGCCACAAGAATCTCTGACTGAGTATACTATCTCTCAGAGTATATGTAGATGTGTAGTCTCTCAGCTAAGGCAAGGACATATCTCAAGAATACTGAGAAATTTCAATAATTACTTCTATATAGAATCGAAAGATTGGATGGCTCCTAGACAGCTTGCCTGCTAGTATAGAGCAATAACGTCTTCAGGATGTAACAATGTTTTCCCCGACTATATAAAAGAAATATGACGCTTCAACAAGCTCATATCGCTCAATTCCTGAATAATTAATGCTCCTACATGATCGTACTAGTACTAGTATAGAGCCATCAATTAATTATTTCAAAATCATTAGATACATTAACTGAATCCCTGGAAAATATTCTATGATTTTCATAATATTTCGTTACTTCAATTCATGGTTCTTCCCAGCAGAATTCCATGGGTTAGTAATAAATATTCAACACACGGGCATCTGAGCCACTATCGAGTAAGCCCCTACTAAAATGGTGCAAGTGTACTCAGCAATAATGCACTAACGAGCACCTGAATGCGCGAACGAGCATTCCAAAATACTAAGGAACGATGAACCTATGCAAAATAAGAAGAAAATAATAAATAATAAAATATTAATCAAGGCGGCCGGAGCACCAGGCCCATCGGACGACCGATCGTGCCATGTGATCCAACGCCCAATTTTATATTTTATCATATTTTTATTATTTTCCTTGATCTCATGAAAATTCCTTCATTTGAACAAATATCCTTCATTTTAAGCAAACTCCTCAGCTTCATGGTGTTTTCCTTCACGTCAAGGAAATAATAAAAATTATGAAAGGTGTCGCGAGACCAAGCTCACTAGCCGGCCGGTCATGCCCTAGTTGTGGCCGGTCCTACACCTTACATTGCTTATTATTTTATTATTATTGTAGGATCAGAATATCGCAACACCAATACTTCGCGAGATAAATAAACGACTGCGTCGCGAAGGAGTCGCATGGAGGTAAATAAATGACGTAATAGATGACGATAGTCAGAACATGAAGAAAGTGTGAAGACTTGGCGAGATTTATGAGTGTCGCGAAGACAAGCAGTTACACATTCGCGAGATTCGCTTGAGTCGTTCCGAAATAAAGGATGACTTAGTCATGTCATCCACTATGTAATACCCTATATAAAGGGTCGAGTCAGTCTGTTGTGAGAGGATTCTTTTTGAATTGTTAAGCAAGTCATTAGGAGAGAGAAAATCAAGAGTGATTGTAATTCCTTTAGCTCTGTTCTACATTTCTTTGTAAACCTTTCAAGAAAACAATTAATAAAACACATTATTATTCATCTTCAAATGGATTGATTAAGGAAATTCGAGTGAGGGGTGTAGTGTAGGTTTTCCTGCAACTACATATGCGCTAGAAACAGGGATTGAACAAGATTGAGGATCGAAGAGTACAATTAAAATCGTTTAAATCAAGAAAATGAGAAAGGAAAATGTTAAATCAGATGAGATAGAGGAGTTAAGAAGCAAGGAACATAATGAAGATATGGAATACAATTCAATTACAAAAGCAATGGTTAATGAATTCCACGAAAATATTAGAGGAAGGATACATAAACGAGATTTTGAAGGAAAGAAGATTATAGATGAGGAGAAGACATCGTCTTTGAAGGAATGGGAAAAGCAGAAAATAACATTCACAACCTTGAAGTACCAGAGAAAATTTGAATCGTATATCTCCACTAGTGATCACGATAAATGCAAGAAGAAAAAAGAGAAGAATCGGCAAAAGCAGCGGAAGAATGGGAAATAAATAGAACTTTGGTGGATACGGGGAGTTTGGTGAGTATCATGTTTTACCATACCTACAAAAAATTAGGATATAAAGATGAAGAAATGAGTTCTCCAAGATATTATATTCATGGTTTAGGAAAATCTATAAGAAGTACCTAAAGGGGAGATAAAATTACGAATTTTACTCGGAGAAATTGAAACACAAGTAACATTAAGTGTAGTGGATATGGAATCGTCGTACCACATATTGTTAGGGGAGACCTTGGGTACATGCAATTAAGGCGATAGCGTCAACACTCCATCAGTGCATCAAATTTCCTATGCCAAGTGGAATTGGTGAGATCAGAGGAGACATTGATAAAGGAAGAATATATCATCAAATCGAGGTAAAGCATTATGAAGGGCAAGTGAAGAAGCGAAAAGATCGCAGGAAGATGATAAAAGCAGCTAAGAAAGAAGAAGAATTTAGAATTTACATGATAAGAGCAAAAGAGGGAAAAGGAATACCTGGCGAAATCATGGGAAAAGGGAGTGAGTTCACGAAGGAAATGAGAGGACCAACACCTATGGGAGAACCGAAGCCTAGTTATGTCGCAGTAGAACAAACAAAAGAAGTGAATGTTGGAACCGAGGAGGAGCCTAAAATCTTAAAAATTGGGACTAAAATGGAAGCGGATGAAAGCTCACGGGACCGGGCCCTAGCCGGCCGACCATGCCCAAGCCGGTCCCACATTCCCTTATTTTATTATTATTAATATTATTTGTTTCCTTCATCTCATGGAAACTCCTTCACTTCAAGGAAAATTCCTTAGTTTAAACAAACTCCTTGATTTCATGATATTTCCTTAAAATCATGAAAATAATATATAATTAGGAAAAGTGCCATGGGACCGGTCTTATTGGCCGGCCGGCCATGCCTTGGTCATAGCCGGTCCCACACTTTATGATTCCTTAATTTATTATTATTATTTCCTTCATCTTATGAAGTTTCCCCAGTTTCAGCAAAATCCCTGATTTCTTCATATTTTCTCAAAATGTTGCTCATACGCACATCAGAAACTATCAAAATTCTCAGGACTGAGACACGGACACTTTGGCGACGCGAGTATATCACCTTGACCGACCAAGGTTAGCTCTTTGGCTTGCAAGGAGCTGGTCCCACGTATTTTCACAATTTGACCTAATTTGCGCCATTGCACATATTCGGTCCAAAACTATTTCAAACATTTTTAGAATTTCATTAAACGATCGTCATACGGTCCCGTGACCAACTAGGGCCGGTTTCATGATCCCTTGGTCGGTCCCTCACCTCTTCATAATTAGGTTTTTTTTCCTAAGGCACAGACGAACATTATTTTTGATAAATGATTAAACCAGCATTTAATCATCCTATCAGCAATTGGTCTTCAAGAGACTTTGGTATTTGCTCACTCGGCGTGCGGGCGCTACATGGTCGTATCATCCATGTAGCCGGTCCCTCCCTTCACTCCGTGGTTGATTTTCAATAAATCATCAATTGATCAGCAAATGATCGAAATTAGGGTTTTCGAGTCCAAGGTTCATAATTCAAGATTCAAATGCTAATAATTTTACGTTGATCCCATGATCAAATTTTTTATTAATTATACTCGGTTCAGTTGACAGTAATTTAAATTAATATTTATTTGGTCCTGCTACCAATAATTCATCAAACGAGCAACATTTGCTCAGATGAGCATTATTTGCTCAGACTAAGGAATATTGGTTCAACTATCAATATTCAACAATCCATCGAATGAGCAATATTTGATCACCTTAACTATCAACATTTACTTGAGAATCATACCTCTGTCTCAACAGACACGTTCAATTCATGAGTCTTAGAATATTTGCAAATCACGTTCGACTCAGCAATACAAGGACTCATCGTCCCATGAAGTCAGCAACTGACTAACTAAATACACGTCTGCCTTACAGACTCCACAATATAGAGACATCAATCGTGTTACATGGGGGGATATTAACTAGGGTTTTGGTCTGGCGGTCTACGGCACGTATGTTCATGCACACGATGAGAATGTGAGCAAGTCGTGCAATCAGTTGGAGGAGTTAGCAAAGTAGTGGATGGAAAATCAACCAAGTCTCCACGATGAGCAAACGGGTTTTTAACACGATTTCCACTTCCCCACTCTTTGACTCAAAAGAAACTGTCACACTTCATGGGATCAAGGTGTTTACAATTCTAGCAATATAAATAAGTCTCTGAATCATGATTGAAAAACAGGACAATCTTTCGTCAAACATACAACAAGAGATTAACATATCAACGTCTGAGCAATTACTCTAAACAGAGCAAATTCAATCAATCAAAGCTTATTTTATTTCTTCACGCAGAATACACAACACACCTACAATCTTCGATCATAATTGATCTCACATATTTCTCAACTTCCCTCCTACAGATCGACACATCCTCTCTTGTGATCGAATTGACTCGGAAGAAGCCATTGTCTTGGTTTACGCTGGAGTCCTACTGATTGATCTCTCGAATTCAAAGCACTCCCTTTTTGCGGTGCATCCGTGTGAGGTTTGACAGTTCACTCGGTTCAAGGAGTTTCCTCCGCACGGTCGCCTCCTCAATTCCTTAAAAACCAAAGAACTCGCTTTTGCCCCATCTACTGCATTGACAACCACAATGGGAGATCATTCTCTCGGTTGTTTCTCACAAAGATGGTCGGTCTTAGGTCTGGTTCAGTTACCAATCCGGGTTCAACACCCGACCCTAATATCGCAAGCTCTAGTGGTACCGCCAACACCACTCCTCCGGTGCAACCTTCCACTACTACTCCGGGCGCAACCTCGCCACTAATACTCCTCCAAGCACTGGTGCTCCGGTGATCACCCCTGCAAGTGACGACACCGGCAACATCAACAATCCACTCTTTGGTCGG
The DNA here is from genome assembly GCA_023531295.1 of Papaver armeniacum. Lineage (NCBI taxonomy): Eukaryota > Viridiplantae > Streptophyta > Magnoliopsida > Ranunculales > Papaveraceae > Papaver > Papaver armeniacum. The sequence goes on from JAJJWW010013761.1 coordinate 469,238, forward strand.
TCTCCTGAAGAAATCAGAGAAAATCCTCCTACTATAGGTGATCTCATAAAGGTGCAAGAGACTCTTGCCAAAAATCAGACTGACATGGCCGCACTTTCGGAAGGAACTATGCAACTATCTCAAGACTCTTCAAGACAAGATGTCGAGAAAACTCGTGGAGAAAGGAAAAGCTAAAGAAACATCTTCAAACGCTGATCCCGAGGTCACACCCATCCATGTAGTAGATGATGAGGAAGTTCCTAAGGCTGCAGATAATCCATTAGCGAAAGAACCGTCCCGGTTCATCACTCGTGAAGACTTGGAACGTCATTTAGAGGATTGTGGAAAAGACAAGGCGCCTTCTATCCACCGTCACCAACCTCCATACCCCGCTGCTACACAAAGGATTCCTCTACCAAAAGGTTACACCTCTCCAACATTTACCCTTTATGATGGAACGAGCAATGATTGAGAACATGTTTCTCGATTTTTGGAAGCATTGGGTGAACATGAGCACAACCATATTGTCCGTCTGAAGGAATTTTTCAAAGTCTCTGAAAGGCAGGGCATATACCTGGTATAACAACATCGCACCAGGAAGTATCAAAAGTTGGGGAGAAATGGTTAATGATTTCTACAGAAAGTATTTCTTCATTTCAGAGCAAATCACTCTCTCTGATCTCGGAAGGATGTTTCAAAAGAGCAACGAACATCCTAACGACTATGTGAAAAGATTCAGAGTCCAAGCTTTGGACTGCCATGATCCAAATGTCACATAGCAACAACTCGTGGACTTGTGCATCAATGGAATGATTCCAGTTTACAAAGCTTTATTGGAAAATCTCAGGTTCCAGAATTTCTCAGAACTTCATGAAGCAGCTAAGAGATCAGCAACTACTGCACCTGCTTTATTGGAGAGACCTAAGACTACAAAAGCTGAGGAACCACGAGAAAATCGAGGTTTCAGACGTTTAATCAACAAACAGTACAACCTCCAACCTTCCACAAATGTTTTTGCAGAAGGGAGCAAACGAAAAGCCGCAAAGCGCAAACATACTTCCTCAACTCCTTCAAAGACGCAAAGGAAGGATAATACGCAAGTTTCTGCTCAACACACAGAAGCTGATCCATAGGCACCTGATTTCCCTTGCTCCATTGAAGAAGTTATTGAACTGCTAGATGCCTGGGTTCAAGATGGTGTAATCAAACAGCCATATGTCAAGAAAGAACCAACTGAAGAGGCCATGGAAAATCCTCGTTACTGTCGCTTTCATAGGTTCTCCAACCATCCCACAAGTGATTGCAGAACTTTGAAGTGCATATTTAAGGAAAAGATCGAACCAGGAGAACTCAACTTGGGGACTGAAGGAGTACACAGAGATCCTCTCCAAATCAGAACCTTTACTCTTTCTGAACCGCCTGTCAAGGAAGCAGTTCAATCCTTAATCGAGCATGTTTGCGAATTGCTATACTTATCAAAGGCTCAAAGGGGAGACATGTTTCTTGCATTGAATCGCTTCGTGTCAGGGAAGCGTTTGTTGATTCAAGAGACATTTCCTGAGCCGCCTTCAACAACAGACGAAGAAATGTACGACTGGGGACTTCTCACCACAGTCCATATCAAGGGAAATGAGTTCAAACGAGCATTGATTGATGTTAGCACTGCTGTCAATGTTATTCCTCGAAAACTCTCGAAGCCTGCACCGGTATCATACGACAAGAAGCCATTCATGCTCCAGTAACAATCACGGATCATGAAGGAACACCGAGAGATGCTTATGGCCACATTACTCTCAAGGTGAACATAAACTCAGCCTGGCCAGAAACAAAATTTTACATAATCCGAGAATATCCAGGATATGATATGATCCTTGGACGTACGTGGATTCATGATGGAAAGGTAACCCCAATACCTTCAATTGCACATTTCTGTGTTGAAGAAACCTCTGATTCAGAAGAAGAAAAAGAAGATATTTCACCATTCGAGTATCTGAAGGAGGTCAAAGCCCTGACAGATCTAACACAAAAGCCTGAGGAAAATGCAAACACTTTTATCAAAAGATTTCTGCATCGAACAAGTCTTATTCCTCCTCATGTGTCCATATCATCAGTTTTCAAATATGCTTATTTGGTCTGAGGGCTTCACTCCACCAACAACTTAGCTATTGCAAAATGCTATGAGTGGATAACATCACCTCAGCAATATTTCATTAAGTGGCTGGATGCAGAACCTCTCCGAATCGAACACCTCACTGTAGATGGGGCAAAACGATTTGCTGGTATTTACGGAATTGAGGAGATGATCATATGGAGGAGACTCCTTGAACCGAGCGAAATGTTTAACCTCACACAGATGTCTTGCAAGAAGGGAGTGCTTTGAATTCGAGAGATCAATCGTAGTACTCCGGCCTAAACCAAGACAATGGTCGTTCCAGAGTAAATTCGGTCACAAGAGAGGATGGGTCGATCTGTAGGAGGGAAGCTGAGAAATATGTATCAATGGTGATCGAAGATTGTAGGTGTGTTGTGTATTCTGAGAATAAGATAAATTCTGAATGATTGAATTTGCTCTGTTGAGAGTTGGATTGTTAATCTCGTGTTGTCTGTTTGACGTGAGATTGTTCCCATTTCAATCATCATTCAGAGACTTATTTATATTGTTGGAATTGAAAACACCATGATCTCATGAAGTGTGACGATTGATGGAATCAAAGAATGGGGAAGTGGAAATCGTGTTAAAACCGAGTTGCTCAACGTGCGGAGACTTGGTTGATTTTCCACCCACTACTTTGTTAACTCCTTCGGTGATTGCACGACTTGCTCACATTCTCGTGTGTATGAACACACGTGCCATAAACCGCTTGAGACCAAAACCCTAGTTAATATCCCCATGTGACACGATTGATGTCTCGTGTGATTGTGGAATGCAAAAATGAACGTGTATTTAATTAGTCAGTTACTCACTTCATGACTTCATGGGACGATGAGTCCTTGTTTTGTTGAGTCGAACGTGGTTTGGAAATATTCTGAGACTCATGAATTGAACATGTCTGTTGAAACAGATATACAATGTGTGAATAAGTTAACGTGAGAAAATATTGCTCATTCGATGAATTGTTGAATATTGATAGTTGAACCAGTATTCCTTGGTTTGAGCAAATATTGCTCATTTGAGCAAATATTTCTCATTCGATGAATTATTGGTAGCATGACCAAATAAGATACTGGCATTCAAACCGAGTATAATAAATAAAGTATTGATCACGGGTTCAACGTAAAATTATTAGCATTTGAATCTGGAATCATTTAACCTTGGACTCAAAACCCTAATTTGATCAATTGATGATTAACGATGGTTTATTGAAAATTAACCACGGAGCGAAGGAAGGACCCAGCTACATGGGATTATGGACCATGTAGTGCCCAGGATGCTCACGTGATCAAATATCGAGGTCTTCGAAGACCAGTTGATTTGATGATGAAAGGATGATTAAATCTTTGGTTTAATCATTTATTAAAATAATGATGAACCTTAGGTGATAAAACCCAATTAATTATGAAGAGATGAGGGACCGACCAAGGGGTCATGAAACCGAACCTGGGTGTTCACGGGATCAGTTGATGATCGTTCCATCAAGTTCCAAGTTGTTTGGAAGAGTTTTGTACCTAATACGTGCAATTGTGCAAATTAGGTCAAATCATGAGAATACGTGGGACCGGCTTCTTGCAAGCCAAAGAGCCAACCTTGGTCGGTCAAGGTAACATGCTCACGTCACCAAAGTGTCCGTATGTTAATTACGAGAATTTTGATATTTTTCGATGTGCATTTGAGCAATCATTTGAGAAAATATGAAGAAATCAGAGTTTTTTGACGAAATCATCAAAACTTCATGAGATGAAGGAAAAATAATAAAAAGTGAGGGAATCATGAAGTGTGGGACCGGCCATGGCCAAGGATCTTGGTCCCACACGTTTTTTCCAATTTTCATAATATTTTCATGATTTTAGGGAAATATGATAAAACCAAGGAATTTGTTAAAACCAAGGAGTTTTTGTTGAAATCAAGGAGTTTCCATGAGATGAAGGAAACAAAAATATTAATAATAATAAAATAAGGGCGTGTGGGACCGTCTTGAGCATGGTTGGCCGGTGATCGCTGTCGTAAGCGTCAAAAATAATTTCACTTTCTTACTCACTAAATTTAAATGAAGCACAAGGTAAGGAAGAGTTCGTATCCACAGAGAGGCAATTGTTGTTATGCGATTTTCAGTTTCTAAGGTAATCAATGGGGGGATGTTTGTTGTTTTAACGAAATACTAAAGTAAAAATAAAATAAAGCAAAGCAAATAATCGAAATAATCAATAAGGAGAAGATATTGGTCACGGGATAGTATCATTCACAAACATGTATTTTCATCAATGATTAGAATTGGTATTTTAATCTCTCATCTACTAATAGTCCTAGGATACCTTGATCGCAAGTATATCCAGCTAATTCCCTGTTTTCATCACAACCACATTAAAAGATGCATATGTGAATTCTTCCTAGAAAGCAACCTAAAGTGTAAAAGCACAATTAGATTTAACTCCCTAAAAGCATTAAGTTCTATGGAATAATACTAATCAATGCAAACGAATGTGTAAAAGCACTAAACGTTTTAACAAAAGTTATGATTCACTTGTGACTAGTAGGATATATCACTACAAGCACTACCCACAATTATGCTACTTAGAATCAGGATAAACAACTTTTTCGTATTGAAAACCCTAATATAGCTCTAGAGATGAATGTAAACCGGATTGATTCGGACTCAACCAAACAAACTATCAAATCATATAACACTATTAATTGTGAATCACAAACAATAAAATATTGAGACAAAACTAATTCATTGAATCATATAACATATTGAGAAATCAACTTTATCCCATAACCAATAATATTTGTTTAGCTACTCATAGCTATGGAGTTCATCATAAAAATATTAATTGAAAAAAGAAGAAGATGAACAAAAGCAAACCCTAGAAGCGTAAACAAAACCGGCTCTCCAAAGTTCCAAGAAATATATGTGTGTTTTTAAAAGTTGTAGAAGTCTTTCCTTTAAATAGCTCTCTTGTTTCCAAAATTAGGTCTAATCTTCAAAGGTCCAAAGATAGAAGTCCACCAAGCCCATGTGTGAGAAAAACCCATGTAAAAACTCTGCCAAAAACGGTCGCGGGCGGTATTGTGGTCGGAATTTAAGGAATCCGCATAGGAAAATATCTCAGTGACCGGCAAAGTCCACCCGGTCACCGATCAACAAGTCAACTCGGTCAACGATCCAACTCGGCCGGGTCATCTAGGTCAAGCACCGAGTCGAGTATGAGTCGATCGGCGGCTCGGTGATTGAATGAGTTGGTATTGGCCAAGGCCATCGCACCGCCAAAGCTTTGTGATGCACAATCCTTGTGTTTCACAAATTCCTATCCGACCATGATGGCTGCTCAGCTCATCCATTTCCTTCACTTCATACAACCCATTAAGCTCAACCACCGGCTCATCTTGAGCTCAACAATCTAACACAACTTCCATTATCTCCTGGCAAGCAACGGCTTTCAATAACCTTCAAAGAAGCACCAACATCTCCAGTTACTATACACCTACACCTGAAGTCTTCACAATTGAACAACATCAAAACCCTCACCGCATCGAACTCGCACCAGGATTACATAGCACCTTTGTACTACCACCAGGTGCAACCCATCACGTAACTAGTTCAATTCCTTTACCATCTGTATTGCAGCATCAGCACCGCCCAGGTCATCTCAACCATACATTGCTTTAGATCAACACCAGTTTCAGCTCAAGCCATTTGCAGCTGCAGACACATTAACTCAATCACCACAATTCCATGGCACAACTAAACCTTGCCGCCAACAGCTGCAACATAACTCAACATCACCACCTTCTTAGCAGACACCTTCAATGATAAACACAACATCATCCACTTACTGCAGCTCAATGAAGATTGCCTAGCATTCATCTATTGAGAACCGCACTGTTGTCCTCGGCCACACCGGCAACCTCAACTCTTCATTTGTGACATCAATCCACTACATCTTGCCCATCAGTTTAAGTACCACCGACTGCACATTACATCTCCAATACCTCCAACTGACAAGACACCTCTTCCTTGTTTAGACTTGTTTAAGAACGACTCAAACTAGAGCCATCCTCTGCTTCAAATCCACCAAGACATCTTCCATGCTCACAATGACACCATCACCTCGTAATACAACACCGCATTCTCGGACCTGCAATACCATGACCAAAAACATAAGCCTGCACCGCAACTTATCTTCTCGGCTATCACCAGTCTCCTTCTTTGTTGCTCAAACAACAGCTTCGACATCCATTGTAGTTGCTAAGCTGCACGACAACGTTACCTAGCCAATATTACAGCTGCACAACATCAGCTGAGCAACAACATCCTGGACTGCAGCTTCAATAATTCATCGCCTCAAGCCATCTCATCTATCTCCTCATTCCCCATAGACCTGCAACAGAATCAGTGCACCACCTCCTGAGTTCACAGCTCATACTCAGCTTGTCGCTGCCCATCTTTGCACCCTGCCAGTTCTCTTCTAAGTGCCTTGCTTAGCTCAATTCTTCCCTGCTCAGTGCATCATTTGCCACTGCCATATACAACCAGAGCTGCACCCATCCACCACTGCAAATATTCCTGACAAGCACAAACACTTAACCACTACAGTTCCATGTACACAATTAAGCCAATAATGACCTCACCATACTATCAAATCCATTATCCCACAACTCCATTACATTCCTGTGACAACGGTAGACACACACATACGGACACGCCGGTTGCAACTCAAAGTCACCACCACAATATTCTCTCATTCGGCTTCGGGAAACCAACACAACTCAACAGCATCTATGAGTCTCCATCTCAGCTTCCATGCTTCAAAAACTCAGTGCAAGACTGAGCTCATAACTCAGCACCATTTGCAACTCTATCTCCACAGGCAAACCACCAACACCTTCTTCTCTGGAATCCCATAGCAGCATCAGCACAAACTCATCCACAAGCACCATTCCATTCACCTGCAAAACCATCTGAGTTGCATCTCCAATCCACCACTGCCTCCTCTATCTCACAACTCTGCAACCTCAGACTTCTCATTCAATAACAACACACATCATAACCCCTATCTGTATTTCCTTCTTGAACTGAATTTCATAGCCAAACCCATGACCTGTCTCAATTCCATGTAATCTGGTTGATATTTAAACCTCGTCTGAGACAAACCCACAGATTCATCTACAATCTCAGCTACAACCCAATCCTGTAATTCATCCTCTCTACCAACTAGCATCATCAGATTCAAACTCCAATCCAACAAACCCATTTTGAATTCAATACAAACTCTTCAAACCCTTGTTCTTCATATCATCTGAGACAATCTATTAATGAAGCTCGAAACCCTCATTTCAATTTCCATCTTCTCCCCGAGTTCTTCATCTCGCATCTGTACTCGAGTTCATCTTTACAAATTGAACCGACTTGCTACTTTGATTTCAATCTCACAGATCCCCTTGTATATCTTCAATTCATGTCAATGACTCCATCTTCCAAATCCACCGGTCATTCAAGAACACTGACACCTCCGTCTTCAATACTCATGGAGGGAATCAGCAATTTTCAGATTCAATCTTCTTCTCTCGATTTCAGAAGCAGCAGCCCCTGTCTCCTCTTTCTTTCTGATGCAAAAATGATTGAGAATTGATTTCTCTCGATTTAGGGTTCAGTTATAATAAATGTGGGATAAGAACCACCCCAAACTGGGTGCCTTTAACAAATGATCACCCCTTAACCTTAGCTTGACTGTATTTAGTCCTCCTCCAAACGAGTTACCCCTTAATCTTATTTGGACTCCAGATAATGTTCGCCCATGAGATGACAATTTTGTCCTTTGGCTCAAATAGAGTAATTTCTTCTTCTTTACCTCCATGCGACTCCAAAGTACCTAATAACTCAAAAAGCGAGACATAAAGTACATAATTCACAAGAAAAATAGCAAAGAAAGCGTAACTACTAGATAGTAAATTAGGTGTTTTAGACACATATCAGATTCCCCCACACTTAGACTTTGCTAGTCCTCGAGCAAATCAAACAAAACAAATTCCAAAAATACATACAACTCCGTGTCGTCGAGGCTATGGTTACTCTTAGCATAAATAACAAGCCTTTAAACCCATAGGTGTCCCTAGTGGACGAGTTATAGTCTCGTGAGGGTTTACTAGAGATATACCCACAAAACCTATTTTTCCAACTTACTAGTTCTCCGAAATGATAGCATCCAACGCGCTAAGAAGACATAGAGATTTTGCACACTAGTCATAAGAAGTTAGACACATAAATGAACACAATCTCATCCTTAAAAGTTGAGAGAGAAATAACCATCCCTTCTCGAAAGAAATTCGGGTTCGGAGTGATCGAAAGTCTCGACTCTGCCTCACAAGAAAGGGTTTTATGAAGTTGCTCTCAATAATAAACAACTTTTTATGGGTCACACATGTGTCCAGGTAGGAATGAAGAGAGAGTCCTGTGACACGTTGAATGGTAGGAAGGTAAAACCCTCCGAATTGTTTTGAAAACCCACATCTTTTATAATTTTTTGAAAACCCATTTTTCTGACGATCTCTAAGAAAGGAAATCAACCACTTAACGAAGGTGGGAATATGCTTACTTACCTCGTTATCCGTTCGGCGTGCAGCTAGCACCACTCTCACAGCATCCATAGAAACGTCTTCGGTCTTCTATCGGTGTCTTCATCTTCGTCTTCGATCTTCAACTCTTGATGATAACTCTTGAACTTCGTAGAATCTTGACAATGTGATTCTTTCCTCTAATTCCTTATTGGTTGAAACTTCTTTATAGATATTCCTTCTTTCCATTGGCTTTATTGAAAGAAGAAGACAAAATGAAAAACGAACTATACAAACCCAAAATATTTTTTATTTTTTATTTTTTTTTCTCTTTTTTTTTTTTTTTTTTTTTTTTTAAGACAAGAGAAAACAAAATACAAATAAGATAAAATAAGATGCAAGTACAAAGGCCATGGTGTAAGTACTTTACTGCTTGATTCTTCACAACTTATATGTCTTGATATCATAGACTTCTCGAACTCTCATCCTTGATAATTTTCACTCTTGTACAATAGTCTTCAACTTATAAAAATTACTGCTCCTTGTTTTGTTGCTATACTTGAATCTGAAATCTTTCAATTTTCATGCAGATTTGCTTGTAAACCTCGAACGTGTTCAACTTTCCTTCAAATTTGTGATGCTCCTCTTGTTGATGATGATGGTGTTTCTATGGACCTGTTGGTGTAGATAGAGATAAGGTGCATGGTGCTAATCGAACAAGATTACAAGTGGTATGTAAGTTAGCAATTCGATGTCACCATCATGGTTGATAAAAATAGCACTCAAGAGATCAAAATAGTGCTTCTATGGTGGGAGGTTGGGCAGCTCACCATTCTGCCCGTATTTTACGTACGTTGACACACACTCTAAAAGCACAAATTTAGACATGTACAAAGAATTGAAGGTTGGTGCCTCACATTATGTAACTTGGGTAGTCTCCACTATAGGGGATGTTGCTCTAATACCGAATTCGAGTCTGCACCTTATTTGCCACTGGCATGGTTAAATCCAACTTTAACTCTCATACAATTAAGAAACCCGATCATGTTCTCTGTCATCTCTAAGTTCAGTCACTCTTATGAGATTCTCGATGTAATCTTAGCGACATGTATACTATGTGACTCTAAACTAACCATAAGTTGGAGTTTTCTTATTCACTAGTTTACGCAAAAGTTGAAAATTTCAAAAATTCACAACGCAAATGCTTAACCACTCCCCCCACACTTAAACTTTACATTGTCCTCAATGTAAATTGAATCGATCAAAGTAAGTCAAGGTGGGAAATTCTAACAAAAAATCAAAAAAAATAAAAACAAGACAAGAAAAAAAAAAACAAAACAAGAAATAAATACAAGACAAGAAATACTCATCCTTTGGGTTGCCTCCCAATTAGAGCTTGGTTTAAAGTCGTCGGCCGACTATCTCCTTGCTTTTCTATGACTCCTCCAAAGGGAGCACATCCACAAAGTTAACTCCTTCCACCACTTCTAAGTGAAATTCTCATAATATGGTTTCAACCAGGTGCCCATTAACTTTAATTTCTTTCCACAGTAGCTATGCTACGAATTTCCACTGCACCATGAGAAAACACATTAGTAACAATAAAAGGTCCGATCCATCGTGACCTTAATTTACCCGGAAATAATTGCAAGCGAGAATTAAACAAAAGCACTTTTTGCCCAATGCAATTGTTTCATAGAAATCATGTTATCATGGAATGCTTTCGTTTTCTCCTTGTAAATGCGTGAGCTTTCGAACGCATTATTGCGAAGCTCCTCTAGCTCTTGGAGTTGTAACTTCCTTTGATTTCCAGCGCCATCCATCTCCATGTTGCATTGCTTAATAGCCCAAAATGCCTTATGCTCAATTTCAACGGGTAAATGACAAGGTTTACCATACACAAGCCTAAAAGGGAGACATCCCTATAGGTGTCTTGTATCTTGATTCTATAAGCCCACAAATCATTATTAAGTCGCATGCTCCAATCTTTCCTTGTTGGATTCACCGTCTTTTCTAGAATAGATTTCACCTCCCGGTTAGACACCTCGGCTTGTCCATTGGTTTGGGGATGATAAGGTGTTGCAATCTTGTGCGACACATTGTACTTCGTAAACAAGCTTTGTAAAATCCTGTTTTTGAAGTGAGAACCCCCATCGCTAATTATGGCTCTTGGAATTCCAAACCTTGCAAAAATATTAGCTTGCACAAAATCTGAAACCACTTTAGAATCATTAGTTGGGGTGGCCTTAGCTTCCACCCATTTCGAGACATAATCAACCGCAAGTAAGATATAAAAATTCCCATGGGAGTTGACAAAAGGCCCCATAAAATCAATACCCCATACATCAAAAACTTCAATAAATTGAATAAAAGTTTGTGGCATTTGATTTCTGGCACCTAGATTGCAAGTTCTTTGGCACCTATCACAAGTTGTACAAAATATATGTGCATCCTTAAACAAAGTTGGCCAATAAAACCACTTTCAAGTACCTTGTGAGCGGTTCTCTTACTCCCAAAATGTCCTCCGCAAGCATAGGAGTGGAAAAAGACAAGATAGAATTAAATTCAGATTCGGGAGCACACCTTCTTATTACTTGGTCACTACCATGTTTCCACAAGTATGGATCATCCAATATGTATTGGTTCCCCAACTTCTTAAGTTTGTCCCTCTCAGCACGAGACAAGTTCTTTGGGATTTGTTTATAAACTAAGTAATTGAGAATATCGGCATACCATGGTTCTCCAAAGGTAATTGAGAATAGTTGCTCATCCGGGAAACTTTCACGCAATGGGATAGCTTCCTTTTCCACAGCAAGTCGGCTCAAGTGATCCGCAAATCGGTGTTCTCAATCCCTTTCTTGTCTTTGATTTCAATATCAAACTCTTGCAAGAGTAAAATCCACCGTATGAGCCTCGGTTTCGCCTCTTTCTTTGTAAGCCAGTACTTAAGCGCTGCATGATCAGAAAAGACAACAACTTTTGTACCAATAGATAAGAGCGAAACTTTTATAAAGCAAAAACAATGGCTAATAACTCTTTTTCAGTGGTTGTGTAGTTTTTTTGGGCCTCATTTAACGTTCTAGAAGCATAATAAATAGCATGAGGAAGCTTCCCCACACATTTCCCATGCACCGCACCAACCGCATAGTCACTTGTATCACACATGATCTCAAAAGGCTTGCTCCAATCCGGTGGTTTAATGATAGGGGCTGAAATCAAAAGTTCTTTCAAACGATTGAATGCCACCATACATTTTTCATCAAAGTTAAAAACCACATCTTTTTGCAATAAGTTACAAAGTGGTGATGCTATCTTGGAAAAGTCCTCGATGAATCTACGATAGAAACCTGCATGACCAAGAAAAGAGCGTATCTCCCTCACCGTAGTGGGAGGGGTTAGAGCACGAATAAGGTCTATCTTAGATTTATCGACTTCCAAGCCTTTAGAAGATATTATATGGCCTAAAACTATGCCATGAGTTACCATGAAATGGCACTTCTCCCAATTTAGCACAAGATTTGTTTCAACACATCGTTCAAGGATTAGAGACAAATTGTTCAAGCAAAGGTCAAATGAATCACCAAAGACACTAAAGTCATCCATGAACACTTCGATTATGTTTTCAACATATTCGAAAAGATACTTACCATACACCTTTGAAAAGTAGCTGGAGCATTGCATCAGCCAAAAGGCATCCTTCTATAAGCAAAAGTACCGAAAGGACAAGTGAAAGTGGTTTTCTCTTGGTCCTCCCACTATCTGTACGATTATAAGCTGAATAGCCATCAACAAAGCAATAGTAAGAGTGTCGGCTAAACGTTCAAGCATTTGATCAATAAAAGGTAAAGGAAAGTGATCTTTTCTAGTAGTGGCATTCAATTTTCTATAATCAATACAAACCCTCCAACCGGTTTGCACACGAGTTGGGACAAGTTCATTCTTATCATTCTCCACCACTGTCACACCTAATTTCTTTGGTACTACTTGTATCGGGCTTACCCACTTGCTATCGGATATGGGGTAGATAACACCCACTTCCAAAAGCTTGAGTATCTCCTTTTTCACAACTTCCATCATGGGAGGGTTCAAACGACGTTGCGCTTCCCTTGTAGGCTTTGCATCATCCTCAAACGAATTTTGTGCATACAAACGGCAGGGCTTATACCCTTGATATCGGCGATTGTCCATCCTATGGCCGTCTTGTACTTCCTTAGCACCCTTAGAAGTTTTTGCTCCTGTAAATCACTAAGCTCATTAGAAACAATCACAGGTAACTCTTCATTATCACCCAAGTACAAGTACTTTAGGTGGTCGGGAAGAGGTTTCAATTCTAAAATTGGAGATTTAACAATTGAAGGTACAAGCTTTTCATCACTGCATGTGGTAAAGAAATAAAGAGATATTATGAGTTTCCGGGCATCCTTGTAGTGAATTAAGATCACCAAGGGCTTCCTTGACTTCATTACCACACTCCACACCATTATCCATGGATGTAGTTAACACGGTTTCCAAAGCATCATCACCATTTAATTCAAACATTTGTTGTGCTAATGTATCCATAACATCAATGGAGAAACAAGAGTGGACATCACTAGGATATCTCATCGTTTCGAAAATGTTGAAACGTATTGTTTCTCCATCAAACTCCATGGTCAACGTTCCCTTATCCACATCAATTATGGTTTTCTCCGTTTTCATGAAGGGACGCCTAAGTAACAATGGAAGAGACGAGTCCGGTGAACCTTCATCCATCTCTAACACACAAAAGTCAGCTGGAAATACAAGTTGATTAACCTGCACAAGAACATCCTCAACAATACCCATTGGGTAGACATTAGAGCGATCGGCTAATTGCAATACAATTTCAGCCTTTTTAAGAGGACCAAGATCAAGTGAATTATACATTGATGCAGGCATAACATTAACGGATGCACCTAAATCCAACATAGCTTTGTTAAATGTTGTGTTACCAATTGTGACTGGGAATGTCAAAACTACCGGGATCCTTGCACTTAAGTGGGAGTTTGTGTTGTAAGATTGCGAAGCATTCTCCCCCACACTAAGCACTTCATTACCTTTGAGCCTTTGTTTGTTGGTACACAAGTCCTTCAACACCTTTGCATACTTTGGAACTTGCTTAATAGCATCAATGAGTGGTATGTTCACATGGATCTTCTTTAGAACGTCTAAAATCTCCTTTTCTAGTTACGCCTTCTTAGAACTTGCAAATCTGCGAGGAAAAGGTAAAGGAGGAACATAAGTAGAAACTTAGGAGTTTTAGAGTTAGGAATAGGTACCTCGAAGTTTGGGGAGAATCCTCATTATTCTCCTCCAAAACAGGGTTCCTTGGGTGTTTCCACCTTGCCCGAATCGGTAATTTCGGGTTGCACAAGTTGTGTACCACTTCTCAACGTAATAGCATTGACACCTCTTTTGGGTTAATAGGTTGAGAAGGGAGTTTCACTATTTTGTGCCTTCAATTGGTTCAACTCAATAGCCATGGAGCCCATTTGTGTTTGCAACTCCTTGATAGCACTCTTAGTTTCTGTTGACTCTCTTTGAACATGGTAGAAATTCCTTGCATCATTGTTTGAAGCTTTGAGTCAATATCGGAACCTTGATTTTGCATTGATTGTTGTGCTTGGGTTCTTGAAATTGTTGTCTGTTTGGAATTGTTGTTGTTGAGGTTGAAATCCACTCGAAGAGTTGAAGGTAGGTTGTTGAACCGCTCCTTGCTTGTTGGCATAGCTAAAATTGGGGTGATCTCTCTATCCCGGATTGTAAGTGTTAGAGTAGGGATCATACCGTCTTTGTTGATTTGGAAAGACCACATTAGCTTGCTCATCTTCATAACATCAGGTAGAACTTGGTATAACTGCGGCTGCAACTTGTTGCATCATTGCCGACATGTTACCCATTTGTTAACGAAGTTCCTCAACCTCGCTCACTTCATTCACTCTTCTTAGAAGCACATCCGAACCAAGACTCAAGAATTGTTGGGAGTTCGCTGCCATATTTTCAATCAACTCTCTAGCTTGTGCCACCGTCTTGCTAACTAGTGCACCACCACCATGAGCGTCAATAAGATTCCTATCACTTGATTGGAGTCCTTCATAGAAGTATTGGATGATCATAGCGTCTTAGATTGGTGGTGAGGGCAGCTGCCACTAATCTCTTGTATCGTTCCCAACATTCATATAGTGATTCTCCCATATTTTGCTTCATCCCACAAATCTCCTTGCGAATTTGAGTAGCCTTTGATGCGGAAAATATCTCTCTAAAAAAGAGTTTCTTCAACCCATTCCATGTTGTGACACTTAGGGAGGTAAATAGTACAACCAATCCTTAGCAATATCCATCAAAGAGAAACGGAAAACTTTTAACATTGCACCATCCGCCTCAACATCCGCCGAAGCATGGCCGTGACAATGGTGTGGAAGTCCATAAGATGTTTGTTTGGGTCTTCATTCACCATCCCATGGAATTTTGGTAATTCTCTTAGCAACCCCGGCTTTATCTCAAAAGTAGAGTTCGTTTAAATACACCCCTGTTGTGTATCAAGCCTATGAGAATCCAAGTCCTTGAGTGAACGATTTGCATCACCCATTGTTTCTTTTTTTCAACTTGTGGTTCTTCTACGAATGGAACCTCTTGTTCTCCTTCTATTTGTAACTCTTTTTCCACTTCTAACTCTGGATTTTCTGTTGTGTCTTGACTTGGTTGGAGTATTGTGCCTCTTCTAGTAGCTATCCCGCACCTTGGGTAGTTCCAATCTTTAGAAGCCAGGTATTAGGTACCTGAAAACAATTCTCCCAAACAAGTGAGAAATAAGACAAAAACCGAAAAGCAAAGATAAAAGCAGAAATTATAAAAAGAAACTAAAAACTTAATAACAAGCCGTATGCCTCCTCGGCAACGGCGCCAAAATTTGATCATTGTCGTAAGCGTCAAAAATAATTTCACTTTCTTACTCACTAAATTTAAATGAAGCACAAGGTAAGGAAGAGTTCGTATCCACAGAGAGGCAAGTCCATCAAGCCCATGTGTGAGAAAAACCCATGTAAAAACTCGCCAAAACGGTGTGGGCTTGGTATTGTGGTCGGAATTTGGCCGGAATCCGGCCTAGGAAAATATCTCGTGACCGGCAAAGTCCACTAGGTCACTGGGTCAACGAGTCAACTCGTCAACGATCCAATCCCAGGGTCATCTAGGTCAAGCAGAAGTCGTAGTATGAGTGGTCCAGCGACTGGTGATTGAATGAGTTGGTATTGGCCAAGGCCATTGCAGCCAAAAGCTCTGTGATGCACAATCCTTGTGTTTCAAAAATTCCTATCCATCCATGATGGCTTTCGACTCATCCATTTACTTCACTTCATACAACCCATTAAGCTCAACCACCGGCTCATCTTGAGCTCAACACCAACACAACTTCCATTATCTCCCCGGCAAGCAACAGCTTGCAATAACCTTCAGCGACACCAACATCTCCGAGTTACTATACACCTACACCCGAGTCTTCACAATTCAACGACATCAAAACCCTCACCGATCGAGCTCGCACCTGTGATTACATAGCACCCTTTGTACTACCACCAGGAGTGCAACCCATCCCGTAACTAGTTCAATTCCTTTACCATCGTATTGCAAGACGGCGCACCACCCCAGGTCATCTCAACCATTTGCTTTGTTTTTAGATCAACACCGATTTCAGCTCAAGCCATTTGCGGCTAGACACATTAACTCAATCAACACAATTCCATGGCACAACTAAACCTTGCCTACAACAAATTGCAACATAACTCACAACATCACCACCTTCTTAGCGACACCTTGACATAAACACAACATCATCCACTTATGCTAGCCGGCGAGCATTGCCTAGCATTCATCTATTGAGAACCTACGGGTGTGCTCGGCTACACCGGCAACCTCAACTCTTCACCGGTGGACATCAATCCACTATATCCTGCCCATCCGGTTTAAGTACACCGACTGCACATTACATCTCCAATACCTCCAAGCAAAACACCTCTTCCTTGTTCGAGACTTGTTTAGAACGACTCAAACTAAAACCATCCTCTCTCGCTTCAAATCCACCAAAGACATCTTCCATGCTCACAACAAGACTGCATCACCCGTATCAAGCTGCATTCTCGGACCTGCATACCATCCAAAAACATACGGCATTGCGGCTCGCAGCACTTATCTTCTCATTATCACCGGTCTCCTTGTTTGTTGCTCAAACAACGGCTTCGACATCCATTGTAGTTGCTCGGCTGCACGTAACGTTACCCTGCTTGATAATACAGTCGCACAACATCATCCAGCAACAACATCACGGGCTGGCTTCAATAATTCATCGCCTCAAAGCCCATCTCATCTATCTCCTCATTCCCCATAGACACCTGCATCGAGAATCGATGCACCACCTCCCGAGTTCACGGCTCATACTCGCCTTGTCATTGCCCATCTTTGCACCTTTCGTCAGTTCTCTTAAGTGCCTTGCTTGGCCCTCGATTCTTCCTGCTCGGTGCATCGTTACCCTTTGCCATACACAACTTGAGTCGCACCCATCCACCACCGCAAATATTCCGACAAGTACAAACACTTAACCACTACGGTTCCATGTACACAATTAAGCCAATAACATCCTCACCATACTATCAAATCCATTATCCCACAAACTCCATTACATTCCCCCGTGACAACGGTAGACACACACATACAACCACGCAAGTTGCAACTCAAAGTCACCACCACAATATTCTCTCATTCGGCATCGAAAACCAACACAACTCAACGGCATCTATGAGTCTCCATCTCGACTTCCATGCTTCACAAACTCGGTCAAAGGCGAGCTCATAACTGACACCATTTGCAACTCTATCTCCACGGGCAAACCACCAACACCTTCTTCTCTGGAATCCCATAGCAGCATCAGCACAAACTCATCCACAAGCACCATTCCATTCACCTGCAAAACCATCTGAGTTGCGGCTCAATCAACCACCGCCTCCTACTATCTCACAACTCGCAACCTCGGACTCCTCATTCAATAACAACACACATCATAACCCTATCCGTATTTCCTTCTTGAATTGAATTTCATAGCCAAACCCATGACACTGTCTCAATTCCATGTAATACGGTTGATATTTAAACCTCGTCGAGACAAACCCACACGATTCATCTACAATCTCGACTACAACCCAATCACGTGGTCATCCTCTACCAACTAGCATCATCAGATTCAAACTCCAATCCAACAAACCCATTTCAATTCAATACAAACTCTTCAAACCCTTGTTCTTCATATCATCCGAGACAACTCTATTAATTGAAGCTCGAAACCCTCATTTCGATTTCCATCTTCTCCCCGAGTTCTTCATCTCGCATCCGTGCTCGAGTTCATCTTTACAAATTGAGCCGACTTGTTTGCTTTTTGATTTCAATCTCACGGATCCCCTTGTATATCTTCAATTCATGTCGACGGCTCCATCTTCCAAATCCACCAGTCATTCAAGAACACAGCACCCCCGTCTTCAATACTCATGGCGGGAATCAGCAATTTTTAGATTCAATCTTGTTCTCTCGATTTCAGAAGCAGCATCCCCTGTCTCCTCTTTCTTTCTGATGCAAAAATGATTGAGAATTGATTTC